>OY987316.1:5606006-6206006 GCA_963920655.1 Geranium rotundifolium | reverse complement strand
TTGAAGAAGTCACTGAAGTTGTTGGAGCTTGAAGTTCTTCAAGTTGGTTTTTGTTTTTACCATCTATGTCAGCTCATATGATAAGAGTATTGCAATTTCGTGCTTTTAATTAATTAGACTATTTAGCGCACTTATGAAGCAATATGTTTTACCCTTTTTCTGTTTTGAAGCGCTATACGTGCGGTTCTTCCAGATTCCTTATTTTCAATTTACCGTCATCATTATACTATTTTGAAGTACCTATGTAGTTTTCTATTTAGTGTCTCCTTGCTATTCAATTTTGAAAGGTGAAAAATTGTAATGATATTTACCTTATTAAGTTCAGCAAGCTAAACTTTTAGGAATATTTGCAGCTCGGTATACCCAAATAAACACCAAACACGTTTTGCACACAGCACTTATATTTTTGTTAATCTTGTTAGCTCACCAAAAATCCATATTTTTGCAAATCACAAATTTTATGAACGTGTAATTTCTTCTAAGATATTTTCAGTTGTCTTTGTTTTAATTTAAATCTCTGTTGCTACTGATGTCTCAATTGTTAATATTCCAGTTACAAGTCGATTTGTTTTCATCTGAATTTCTGTGGCTAGATGTTTCTTTCCTGAGTTCCTGTGTTCGAACATGAAACATGAATTCAGTGTTTTCCACAGTTAAACAGTAAATGACAATAACAAAATGAATAGAACTGCATAAAATACAAGTCAAATGGCACATTACTTATTATAAATCTCTGGGGAACATATATAAACCGTCTATTTCTCGTAAACCCATCACAACCACATCATAATATATAGAAGATAAAACTGATAGAAAGGCAAGCAGCTCCTTTCTATCTGCATTAGTAAAAAAGAAGATGAAACCTAAAAATATCAAACTGAAAAAAAATAGTTATAGCCAGCAGCAGCACCGCATCTATATCCCAACACTTTTCTCTCGCAACAATAGCCTCAGTGATCAATTCTATCCCTGAGACAATGATGCATAATCAGAAATGGTGACCAAAAGGCTGGAAAGTGCAATTTGTGATAGCAAGTTTTTGCAGTATCAACAAGTGATTATGATGTAACCCCTACCTTGCTTGCAATGTTGTTTGAGAGCCAGTCCAGTCCTTCGTATAGACCTTCTCCAGAGGTGGCACATGTGCTCTGAATGTACCTGAAACATGGAAAAACTTGGTCAGGAAACCAACCCGAATGTGAGAGAAAGTAACTTGAAACTTTACCAATGGCGTTGTCTAAGCGAGTGAAGTCCAAGCTTATCAGTAATCTCGGCAGCATTCATTGCATTTGGAAGATCTTGTTTGTTTGCAAACACAAGCAGCACGGCATCCCTTAGTTCATCCTGCCACAACATCGAGCTTCCAATAAGTACGACTTGACTTGCACGAATCACTAACCAAATATAAAAACTACTGCTTTTTACTTGATTACCCACTCAAAGTCTAAAACTATCACGGTCATATATTTATCCCCTAATGTCTGGTGGCAGACAGTCAAGGACACCAATATACCAAACCAAAAACTGCTGTTTTTTTTACTTGATTACTCACTTATAGTCTACAACTATCAAGGTCATATATTTAGCCTTTGATGTACAAATTAAAATGCCAGTACACAAACTTAAGTCCAATACCTCATTCAACATTCTGTGGAGCTCATCCCTTGCTTCAACCACACGGTCTCTATCATTGCTGTCAACCACAAAAATAAGTCCTTGTGTGTTCTGGAAGTAGTGCCTCCACAATGGTCGGATCTGAAATCACCCAAGATGAAATAATTATGTCAAACCTGAGACAAGATAGAAAATTACAGTGACAATATTTAAACAACAATGGATAGCAAGCAACTATAGACATGACATGATAACACCACCTAAACTTAGGACTGGTACAAGACTTGGTTTTAAGCTAATCATGTTCATGTTGACTTCAAGCTGACCTGTATAACACTAACAACTGTAAAACCATGTTTGGATTGGCTCCTTAACCATATACATTGACCTGTTATCAGCATGAATTACAGCCCAATACTAATTAAACATGTTTAGCCAATCAATTAACACATTATGCATTAAATAGCTCACAGAGAAGAATGGTAAGGTCTCATATAACGTAGCTTTAATCATATCGTTGAGGGTATCTCACGCAATGGCATTCCTTCATCATTACCTTACATGAATCATCATAGAGAGATGGGTATGTAAAATAGAACAGCAACAACATACACAAGTGGCGACATGTAAATTGTTGGTGAAGATAAACATACAACCACTCAGCTTTCTATTTATATCATCAGGCAAAGTACAGGGAATTTAATCCAAATAGTCTTCAGAAACAAGCAGCTATATAAAGGATCAAAATACAGTATGATTGAGAATAATGTACACCCCTAACTACAAAAGTTTCCTGCGGTTTGACAGATTGCACTAGTTTCTACCTGCCATAATACCAATATAACCTATTTTTAAGATATGAAAAATAAGGGTCTCTATTTTACTTGCTTGGCAAAATTTAGCCCTTCACGCGTATATGTCCTAATAGGATGCAGTTGTTTATGATCACACGGGAACTGTAAACTGTTACAGGATGGATGAAAACAACAGACAAATAAGGATTTGTGCATTGAGGGGTCCAAGAAAGTTTCAATATTGGTGGGCACTGAGACCTAAACATCTTTTATTCATAACTAAATTGTATGGGTGATCTGTTTAGGGCTGCTGTTAACAATGTCCATGCATGTTAAGATAGGTTATGAAGACAAGTTTGTATCCATCACATATTGCATAATTAGATGACGATTTTCGGGATAGATGGTTCGCTTGGACATTCTTAGTAATGATCGCGGGAGATTTTGATATGGTGCTAGGGATAGATTGGAAGGAAAATGTGAATCTTGTATCTTTAGATTACACCATAAGGAGTAGGACCATCGCCATTCTAATGTATAGCATGTGCTCATAGCATTCGACATGTCCCCTTTTACGGTTTTGGAATTAGAATGACATACATACAGAAAGTAGAGAATCATATTAAAACAACAAGATTGCTGGCTACATACTAAAGTATATATAATAAATTATGTCATAAGTTGAGGAAATGCAAGTAAAGAAATTGCTTACCTTGTCCTGACCTCCAACATCCCAGACAGTGAAGCTAATGTTTTTGTATTCCACGGTCTCCACGTTAAATCCTAACATAAAAAGTGAACAACTTCATTGAGCAATGTTCGGGGACCCGAGGGATATTGGGGGTTTTCTTATCGTAAAACCGTATTATTTGCATAGGAAATAGTAATTATCATTCAGCCCTTCAATAGAACATTTATACATCCGAGTACTACATGCACACACAAAATAACTCACCAATGGTGGGGATTGTGGTGACAATTTCACCTAACTTGAGTTTGTACAATATTGTGGTTTTACCAGCGGCGTCGAGACCAACCATAAGAATACGCATCTCTTTCTTGGCGAACAGCCTACTGAAAAGCTTGGTGAAAGACAGCCCCATTTTTGTACCTGACAAATATAGAAACCACATAAAAATCAACAAAATATTTAGTGCATACCCGATACACAATTATACATTGGTTCAAACCCTTAAAATATGCATAACTACCCCAGAAATGCAGGCCAATTTTCTGAAGCAATTAGTAAATGTTCAAAAGAAACCATAGGTTTTAATATATATGACCTTACATAAGACAACCATAATATGATTCTCACAAAAGGCAGGTTACCGTGAAGGTGAAACGAATGATCATTGATTTAATATATATGTCAGGTTAATTAAATAACATTTGAAGTGAATAGAAACTAGGAAAAATGGCAAAAGGGCGCCGCCCTATAACATAACACTTCCGTAAGAGGATGTTGTGTTGTTTGTTAATGGCAAAAATGTGATGTGTTTGCATTTTTGTGCAAAATGTGTGTACTTTTATAAAAATGACAAAGACTTTTATAACATGATTTTAAAAAATGATTTTTAACTTAAAAATAATTCGTAAAAAATTAAATTACAAAATTTGATCCCACAAATTATAGCTAGAAGATAAAATAAGAAACTTTTCACCATCAACAAACATTGCAAAAGTGTCACGTTATTGGGTACTTTTTTGCCATTTCCCCCAGAAACTATGACGAAGGTAGGATTTTAGGAACTCCACAGAAAATTAGCTTTTTCATAAGGAAAACATCTGAACACAATGTTTTTTTCCAGAAAATACAAATTGTACTGATACACAGGAATTGAATGAACATCACAATTGGCAGATAATAATCAATCAATCAATGCAAAAACAAGCACCATGCGGATGATTATTGAACAATGTCACTCACACATACAACCCATCGGTCTATTACAAATAAATCACAGAATTGTATCTCATTCGAAGCGGTAACTTGCATTTCTGAAGGCAGACAGCACAACAGCGAGAGACCCACATCGAGGACGATGGTGGCTACAGGTCACAGACAAACAAATCTAACAGACATCAATCAAAACACACAAGCGATCAACACCACACACAATCTGGCACGAAGGCGATCGATAAACTCGTGTTTCATTTGAACGCAGAAACAGATGGTGAGGAGAAACCAGACCTTATTCGGACAGGAAGAAATCGGAAGGAGAATCAGATGAGATCCAGAAACGGAATTGAAGAGAGATGGGAGATAATCACGGAGACGAGAGGCTTGCGATGAAGAGAGAGAGAATCGATCTGTCTGTCCGTTCGAACACATCTCTCTCTCTCTCTCTTGGTTTATGAGCGTTGTTGAGTGGAGCTTTCGCACCCAGCGTTTCAATGGTGGATCGGATTCGTTTTGACCTTTCTTCTTGGCGGGATTCGAATTCGCTCATGACTCACTCGCTCCATCTCCACCTTTCAATTGTACATCACTCGATATCCACCGTTCTATTGTTCCAAAATCTCTTGGAAGCAGCAGGATAGTTCATCTTGGACCCGACCCATAGATAATGATTTGGTTTTGGTTCTAAATATGAGAGAATTATTGTACTAGGACTGTTGGGGAGATTCGCGTCTTACCTAAAAGAAGCACCCAACGAAAATTTATATTAGGGGTGGGCACATTTTACCCAAAACAAAAACCGAACCGAGATCCAAACCGAATCCGAACGGAAGAACCAAGAACCGTGGATGTCGAATCTGATTTGAGTCTGATAATTGAGAATTGAACCAATTTTGAGGATTTTAATTAGTATTTTTTGTATTTCAATTTTATGTTTTAGCCTACAGAGTTTAATTGTGTATAATTTTCACCATAAATTGAACAATATATGAATATCACATTAATTGGATCTAATTAGGTAAAATTATACAACTATATTAGAGAATCGTATCCTTAATTTCACAATTAATCATTCAATTGGGTCTAATTAGGTAGAACCGAGAACCGAACCGTAAAATCGGGTTCAGGATCGGACCGATACCCATTTATCAGGTCTGAATTTGGGTCTCCAAAATGAAGAACCGATTGATTGGGTTCGGTCCGATTCCGGAACAGTGTCCAGCCCTAGTCCATACACATTAGAGTCCAATGTGTATATAAACATTTCTTATACTCAGTACTCTTTCGATGTGGGACTTTGAACTCACATGTGAACATAACAATATCCCCCTCCACATTGAGTCTCATCACATCGGGCTGGCTCCCCCTAAGCACAAATTTTTACATTAGTCTACTCTTCCTCAATGGCCCTTTTCATCCTATATGAGCCTCACCATGGGAAGACGCGATCATGGTCTCGGTCTTTCAGCCATAGGAGAATACTCGACCCACTTAACCAGGACAGTCTACCGAACCAAGGCTCTGATACTACTGTTGGGGAGATCCGGGCCTTACCTAGGAGGAGCACCCAAGGAAATCTCATACACACATTATAGTCCACATTTGGCCCAAAATACTAGCCTAGTGGGTCTAGTGTCCAATGTATATATAAACCCTCCTTATACTCAATACTCTTCCAACGTGAGACTTTGAACTCACATGTGGACATAACAATGTCATGTGTCGCCTTCTCATCATTCCATGTGCATGTTATGTGTTACTATTTAACTTGTCGATTTTCTTACCATATTTTATAGTTGTAAATTTAAGTTTCAGCCTATAAATCATATTCAAACTCGTATAACTTGAGAGGGGAATTAAGGGTTGACTTAGGTAGAATGAGAAAAATCGGTTTGCTAGAATCTTTCTCTTGGTTCAAAAATTGTTATTTGTAATGCGGTCGAGGATTAAATATAATTCCTCAGAGGTTTGTTGATTAAATATTAGGTGTTATTCAATGTCGAGAGGTGAATAATGTAATCACAACGTAGGTCATTCACAATCATGTTTTGGTCATTGTGTTGATTATACGTGGATTGATGAAAGTCATCGGTCTAGTACCTGCGGTTGCTACTTTAACTGTTGACTTCTCCATTGCATTTTCCTCGTAATTGCTTACTTTCGATAAATTGTTTACATTCGCTTGTACGGAGATTTCGTTGTTTTCAATCACACACGTCTTTCTCGATTATACAATTTAAATTTCCTTTAAAAAGGTAAATATAAAATCTCTACATACAACCTTTATTTAATCCACGAGGAATTCAACCAAGATATTTATTGATTATATTACGTGTATGATCGCGGTTTTTGCGCGAGTCATTAAAAGGTGTGTTGATGGTGCACGCGTCGTGATTGACAGTAAAGTGAATGTTTCATCTCATGAGGCGAAAGGGAGATAGTGATCAAATATACTCCAGGCAATCCCAACTTACTCAATGCAAATATCTTTATTTCCACATGTGATGTATGTAGACATGAGACACTTGTTGGCGAAATATTGGTAGAAGGGTATGGGTATGGAAAATAAATTATATGGACGAAATGGGAGGACTTTTGCAAACACAATGAATCAAGTGGGTTGGGGTTCTTTAGTTTTTGTAAGTTCAACATCGTGATGCTGAGTAAATAAGGTTGGCGTTTTTCTACCAGGTCGGACTCGCTTATTGCGAGTATATTTAGAGCGAAATACTTTTCGCGGTGTGACTTTTTGCATGATACCTTAGGATACAACTCTAGTTTTGTTTGGTGCAATATTGGTGGCCTGACACTTAATTTAATGTAGAACGATGCGGTGTGTAGGACCAAGCCTTTTCAATACTATGTCGATCCCCTAGTTACTCGATAAAGACCCTCATGTGTGTTCCACTCACAGTTGGCTTATAAACAGTACAATTCAGAATTTCTTAATTCTTGGTTGTCGTGGGAGGAATAGGGTCGTGGTGGATATCCTATTTAGTCACGCTGAATGAAACCTTATTTATTCTATTCACTCGAGCTTGCATTTGAATCGAGATCTTTGGTCTTGGTCACTAAACTCTAAACATAAGTCAGCTATGGCAAAGGCGTTAGAACCTCGAGAGGCTATCGGTTGGATGGTCGAACAAGGGTGGATCTCGATCGTTTTTGAATCTCATTGCCAGGAGATTGTCTTAGCGGTGAACTCTCGGTCCTTCCCCTCTAAAAGTCTAACTCTTTAAGAAATATCATTTTTGACTGTCAGATGATTTTAAACTCTTTAGATGATGCTTCCAAGAACCGCTCAACTAACAACGCGGCTCATTTTATCGCCATAATTGTCTTGTCGTCTTATGTGGTTAACATTCCAAGCGGGCCCCGCCCCGCCGGAGTCACCGTCCATTCCGTCAGCTGATGCGCCGCAGAGCGCCGATAAATTAGGTTTTTTCAAAAAATAAACTAAAATCATAAATCATAAATAATTAAAAAGTGATGTTTTTTTTTTCAACTTCAGCAATATTCTCTCTGAGAGCATAATAGATAGTTACGGGCTTTACTCGAGCCCAATGGACTCGTCCGATCAACATCCTGTCTAATCCCAGCCGTCCGTCTCCATCTCATCGAACGCCACAGGATCAAAAGATTCCCTCCCCAATGGACTCTCGGCGCAGGCAATAATTTTCTTCATAACCCTAACCATGGAAGATATGTAAAAGCCAACATTGCTCTCTGCAATTCCCTTTCCTGTGTTCGCTCTTGAATGTGAATCAAACCCGAAACTTGAGTTTTGGGTCTCGCACTCTTTAGCGTCTCCTCCATAATTGAGACCTCTACGCACTCGCTCACTGGTAGGTTCCATGTGAAAAGTCCTGTTTCTGCCCTTTTTTCCCTTCCAATTTGGTTGATTTTTTCCTCTTAGGATCTTGAATTTCTTCCATGAACCCTAGTTTTGTTAGGATTTTGTTGTTGTTGATGTTTTATCAATATTGGATTCGTATATGAGCTTCAATCACATGAACAAATCGCTTGTTGATGTAATTGTTATAGTTTATGGCTTCTTGTATATTTTTTGTTGGCGAGTGTTTGTATGCACCTCAATTTACAATGATTAACTGGAATTACCAAAATTTGTTTGTTCATAAGAGTTTGGTTTTACTGGGTCCTTTAATTGTATGTATTCAAGTCTAGGCGATGGGTTTGTTGGGGTGATTGCACTTTTTTGTTAATGTACTTGGGTTTAATAGTTTATAGGATGCTGAATCTGTGTTTTTGACCTTAACTGTTTGGTCGTGTAGCTTTGGATAATTAGTTGGTGCCATGGCATCAGAGGCAGCTCCGGATTCTCTCGGTCCTCGGTATGCACCTGAAGATCCCACTCTTCCGAAACCTTGGTTGGGACTGATTGATGGAAGCAGTGGTGTGCAATATTACTGGAATCCTGAAACTAATGTCACCCAGTATGAAAAGCCGGCTAGTCTCGCCCCACCATTGCCATCTGTCGCGCCTCCCAGTGCTTCCACGCCCGCATTGGCCCCAATACCAGGCGCACGAACAGCAAAGCCTGATGGCGCGGTGGCTTCACAGGGGCAGCAAATGGGACATCAGCAAGGCCAGCAAATGAATCAGTATCCTCAACAGATGATGACGGAACAACAGGGACAATTTGCACCACAATCTTCTAACCATCCGGGTTCTCAATTAGGACAGCCCATGACACACCAAATGAGGCAGCAAATGATGCAGCAGCATGGAGGCCAGCAAATGGCTCAGCAACCTAGTCAACAGCCGGCACAACATCCCGGGCACCAAATGGCGCAACACTCTATTCACCAGATGCCTCCGCAGCAGGGACAGCAAATGCCCCAGCATCAAGGCTCACAAGTAGCACATCAACAAGCGCATCAATTTCCTCAACAGCAGTATATGGCATATCAGCAAAGCATGCCTCCGCAGGGGCATCAAAGTAGTATACAACAGCAGAGTCAGCATAGTGTGCAAGATCAGTCCTTTCTACATAAACAAGACTCGGGTGATGGATTTCAGAAACATGCCGAAGTTGATTTCCAACAGAGAAACCCAATTGGGTTTCAACCATCTCAGTTTCAGCAAAATGTGCCCAATGGAAGCAATTTAATGCATGGTCCACAGATGGGTGGTCGTTCAGCTCATGCCCAGCATTTTGGTGCTCCTCCTGTCAATATGCAACAGTCTACATCTGGGGTTAAGATGCAGCTGAATGGGACTGAAAATTTTCACCATCAACATGCTCCTATGCTTCAAAATCAGTCTGGTGTTGGACCGATGCATAGTTCACAGACGCAGTCTAATATACCCCCTGTAGGTAGAGGTGGAAACGAATATTACTATGGTTCTGGCGTGGAAGGACCAATGATTGGTGCACAGCAGCCAAAGCTTGCAATGCCAGCCTCAGCAAGAAACCAACAGGTACTTGTGGGCTATATTAGCATCAGTTCTGTACAATTAATGTCCACTTCTCTATCTGTCTATCATATGCCAGTAACCCTAGACCTGTATGAAATAATCTCATCAATTATGTAGGAAAAAAATACAGAAAACAAACTTCTTAAGTTGCATTTGTATTTATGGGCTAGCATTTTTACATTTGTTTGGTAAGATAAATATGCGGGGCTTTATATGTTTGACGTGTTTGTTTATTTCTGAGGTAAGAAAGGAATTTATATTTTTCAAACTCAATGTTGCTTTGTTTCTTTGTTTTATTTCCCTATTATCCTCGCTGAATGATTTAAACAACACTCATCTGCTGTTCATTCTTTCAGGAGATTAGAACGGGTGGTGCCACATTTCAGAATGTTACACCTGTTCACACTGGTGGTATGAATTCTGGAGCAGGTCCCACCATCCATAACGGCCCACCATTTTCTAATAACACTTCGATTCGATCTCCACTTGTTGGACCTTCAGGTGTCAGTCATATCTCACCTGTTGAGGTTTATCGGCAACAACATGAAGTTTCAACAATGGTTCGTACCTTTACTTTCCATGATACCTTTAACTTGATTTGCACAAGTGCAACTTTGGAAATGTTAAATTGCAGACCTTCTGTATCTTGTAATAGTTTATATTACTACAGCAAAACTAAATGAATGATAGATAAGCCTGTTTATGAAGAATTCACCCACTTTTTCATTAATGAAGTAATATTACCTAACAGATATTAATTTATATAAAGAAGTCAAATTATTGAATAGAAAGTGATGGTCAATTGCTTCCAGATGACCTTCGGTTCTATTTCATAGAACCTTCAATGATATGGGCATGAAACCTGCTTATTTATGTTAGAATAATCAATTAATATTAGGGTTCACTTTTACCTATTACTTTTAAGTTTCTTTATTTAGTTTATTTCATATCGTTCCCTATATAAAGAAACCTCCTATAATTCAATATCAAAGTATTCATAAATAATACTACAATATTTTAGAAATTCAACAATTTACTTAAGATGTCCTGGAAAATCACATGCATCTTTGCACGATGCTAGGTGTGATTTGTGTTGTTTCATTGAAGGCAGCCTGTAAATATAATTTGGAATATCTGTATGATACAAATACATTGGTGTTATCTGGAATACTGTTCTTATTCTCCTTTGTATCCATATCCGTAAATATTAGCCATACCGCTGGTAACCTGAGTTCTTATGTGAATGAAGCATTTATAGAGAAATATTCAGAACTTACCGTGCTTTTATCCTTTTCTCTGTACTTCTTCCCTTCAATCATATACAACGTTTTTCATAATACATGGCAAAATTAGCATTTAAACACATTTAGGCATGCATTCTTGAGCTAGAGGACATAAGTGCTTGATCATCTGAACAGAGGCTATGTTTTTTGATGAATCGCAATTTGTAATAAACCCCAAGGCATGGTTTAATGGAAGAGCATATCAGAGATTTAATTCTAGAGTTTGAGAGGTTAAAATGAATAGGTTAGAATATTGTATGAGTTAAGTAGAACATTGATTAGTCTAACAGAATGCATGATTTATAATACCGTTGGATTTGTTTTACTTGACCTCTTATCATAATTGGAGAACACGATTCTGGTGGTTACCAAAAGATACATTCAGTTTTTATCAATGTTCATATGTTGCTGTCATTGTTGACAACATCTCAATAAGAAAATGGAATTTCTTCCATAATTAGGAGGAACTTATACTTTATACTTGCAGATGCGATAAGTAAGTATATCTTTCAAATGTCTGGGTGTACAATAAGATATGAAGTGGAATCTTAATA
The DNA here is from genome assembly GCA_963920655.1 of Geranium rotundifolium. Classification (NCBI taxonomy): domain Eukaryota; kingdom Viridiplantae; phylum Streptophyta; class Magnoliopsida; order Geraniales; family Geraniaceae; genus Geranium; species Geranium rotundifolium. The sequence goes on along the minus strand of OY987316.1, from coordinate 6,194,419 downwards.
TAGATGCATCTCTTGGTATCATTGTATCAATGTTTTTGTGTCTTCTGATTTCAACTTTGTCTCAACACAGGGCGAGAATGTTCCAGCACCATATATGACATTTGAAGAAACTGGTTTCCCTTCAGAGATATTGAGAGATGTGAGTTTCTTGCACTTTAATTATTTGTTAAAAGGATAGAAAACCAACTTTTGGGTCTAGTGAATTCCCCCTTTGTGTTAGTTTCATTTCAAATTGTTTTTGAACTCATCAGTTCTCCACTTGTCGCAGGTGCGATATCTGCTCCATTGGGGGAGCATATGTCGTACGCTGCACATCTATGGTGCACTTGCACATTCAACAACAATTCTGACTTTTGGAAGCTGCAAATGAACGGTTGGAGCCTTTCTTGTGCATCTTCTAGAAGGGTGGTTGGCCCTTAATCCAAATCACACCTGATGTGACTGGGATGTCTTTGCTTATTTGCTCCTTCTCTTATGTCTGTATTGGCCTCATTTGTTGCCTCAAGTTGCTTCTGTAAGCAACTGTTTACATGAGTTTTTCAGTTATGTTTTTTGGGTCCAATTTATGTGTTTGGAATGTTATTCCTCTCTAGAAGTGTGATACATATTAAAAATTAATTTTCTTAGGTTAACCATGTATATTTGCCGTTTGTTTCAGATAAATGCTGCAGGTTTTTCACGCCCCACGCCCATTCAGGCACAAACATGGCCAATTGCCCTACAGAGTAGGGACATAGTTGCTATAGCCAAAACAGGTTCTGGGAAAACACTGGGCTATCTGATCCCTGCGTTCATGCTTCTTAGACAACGCCATAATAATTCTCGAAATGGCCCAACAGTGTTAATCTTGGCCCCCACTCGGGAGCTTGCTACACAAATACAAGATGAGGCCATGAAATTTGGTCGATCTTCAAGTGTCTCTTGCACGGTGGGTTTTGTAATGATATTAAGTCTAATCAGATTGATCTACTTGTTTAAAAGTATATAGTTAATGACTTATTTGTGTGCTCAGTGTCTGTATGGTGGAGCTCAAAAGGGTCCTCAGTTAAGAGAATTAGAACGAGGTGTGGATATTGTTGTGGCAACTCCTGGTCGTCTCAATGATATCCTTGAGATGAAAAGGATCAGCTTTGTGCAAATTTCACTTCTTGTGCTTGATGAGGCAGATCGGATGCTCGACATGGGCTTTGAGCCCCAAATCCGTCAGATAGTGAATGAGATACCTCCACGAAGACAAACTCTTATGTATACAGCAACCTGGCCAAAAGAAGTTAGAAAAATTGCAGCTGATCTACTTGTTGACCCTGTCCAGGTGAACATTGGCAGTGTTGACGAGCTTGCTGCAAACAAGTCTATAACTCAGGTGACTTCTAAATGGGAATTTAAATGCTTGTCTAAATTATCAGATAAATATGTAATTCTTTAAAGTCATTGTATGACCCATTACTACAACTTTGGTTTGTCCTTCTTCCATTCCAAAATGAAGCATGTTTGACTTTTTGCAAGAAGTACGGGTTAGTGTAAGTATTACTTGACTTCTTCCACATGTCCTCGTATCCTCTTGTGTGCTATAACCCACCAAGTGATTATCGCTTGCTAATGCGAAGGATATTAGTTGACAGTTCATGTACAATAACCCACCAAGTGATTATCATTAGCTAATAGGAAGGATATTAGTTGGCATTTCATGTACATTTTGCTTCCAAATGAAATTGAACTTTCTTTTTGGTATATCCAAATTAGGGATGTAGCATATAATCATTTGTGACAGAGGGAGTAACACACAATAATGCAGTAGCTTTGACGTGTCTCAATTACAATAGGCCTTGATGCAACTCAGTACTGCAGCTAAAGTTTGTGAAGTAATTTGCTGACATTAGGTTTGATACGAGGACATGTGATCATAATATTATTGGTTCGTTCTGTTTATGTATATCCTGCCTATTTGCTTCAGAATTATTTTGATAACTATGCAGTTTAGTTATTGATGACCTGTTAGGTTTCTGAAACCAACATTTGAAGTTACATAGTTTCATTTTATTGCTTCTGTTGAGGGACTTTTTCTTGTTTTATGCCCCAAACATGATAATGTTATAATCTTTTGTAGCTTGTTGAGGTAATGCCACCAATGGAGAAGCAGAGGCGCTTGGAGCAAATTCTTAGATCCCAGGATCGAGGCTCGAAGATCATCATTTTCTGTTCCACGAAAAAGTTGTGCGACCAACTTGCACGCAGTATTGGACGGAACTTTAGGGCTGCTGCAATTCACGGGGACAAATCTCAAGGTGAAAGAGATTGGGTTTTGAATCAGTTCCGCAGTGGGGAGACACCTGTATTAGTTGCCACTGATGTTGCTGCTCGGGGGCTTGATGTCAAGGATATAAGGTCTTGTATTGTCTTGTCTCTACCTTCTGTATTTGGGAGCTTGATACTGCATTTGATGTCAACAAATTAAAATTTCTGTCACTATCTTACATGGCGTTTGTGAATATTACAGGGTGGTGATAAATTATGACTTCCCTAATGGTGTTGAAGATTACGTACACAGAATTGGCAGAACTGGGAGGGCAGGTGCAACTGGTGTGGCATACACCTTTTTCTGCGATGGGGACGGGAAGCACGCGGGTGATCTGATAAAAGTCCTTGAAGGGGCTAACCAGCACGTTCCCCCAGAAGTGCGAGAAATAGCTTTACGTGGTGGCCCTGGAAGGGATCGAGGTATGAATCGCTACGATTCTAATAATGGTGCTGGGCGTTGGGATTCTGGCGGACGTGGTGGAATGAGGGATGGTGGGGGGTTTGGCGGCCGTGGTGGCATGAGGGATGGCGGTGGGGGCTTTGGTGGTCGTGGTGACATGAGGGATGGTGGGGGCTTTGGTGGACGTGGTGGAATGAGGGATGGTGGGGGCTTTGGTGGACGTGGTGGAATGAGGGACGGGGGATTTGGTGGCCGTGGTGGCATGAGGGACGGGGGCTTTGGAGGAGGCCGTGGTGGAATGAGGGACGGGGGCTTCGTAGGAGGTCGTGGTGGTGGAAGGAGTGAATCATTCTCTGGGCCTGGGAACAGGGGACGGGGATTTAGTGGATGGGACAGAAATGAGCGTGGGGTGCAGGATAGGAACATGGATGGGCGTGGGCGAGGAGGACGGGGAAGGTTTGATAACAGAAGAGAGGTTTCTGATAGTAGGGGTAGCAGGGGCAGAAGTTATAGTCCGAGTCCTGAGAGAGTTCGAACTTGGGGATACAGTCGCAGCCGTAGTGGTAGCAGGAGTAGGAGTCGAAGCAGGAGCAGGAGCTGGTCTCGCAGTCGCAGCCGAAGCAGGAGCTGGTCTCGTAGCCGTAGCCGCAGTCGCAGCAGGAGTATCACTCGTGGTCGTAGCCGCAGCCGCAGCCCCCTCAGAGGCCGTAATTCAAGCCCTAGCCCTCGCGGTCAGGTAGCTAAGGTTGAGGGTCATCCTCCAGGAGATGAGCAGGTGGTGGTAGCAGGAACAGAAAGTAAAGCAGCAGAAGTAGAGACTGAGCAGCCAAAGGAATTGGGTACTGAACCATAGAGATACCAAACAAATACAGATGGAGATGTTGTATCCAGTTTTCACCCAATACTGGGTTTTTGTGGTTAGGTATCTGATATTGGTTTGGGAGTAATTAGGGTAATTTATTTATAAATGGTGGTTAATTCAAGGCTTGTTTTGTTTTCTATTGAAGAACCATGACATATATTCAAAACTGGGGCATCTTATTCTTGTTTTTTTCTGAAAGTTGTGGTAGACATGTCAGCTATGGAGTTTAATGTAAACGAGGTTTCTGGACTTTGTAGTAGTTTATGATAAATAAGTCTTTACAAGCTCTCATCATCTGTAAGAATTATTTGGCAAAATGATAGCTTAACTAACATATTTCTGTTATATCATAAGATGTATGAATCTAGGTTCTAATTCAAGCATATGATTTTGAATTTGTAGATAAAAATACAAGTTACTGTCATTAACTTATTTTTTTATTGTATTGTTTTAGTGCATTATATTTGATGTTGAATGTCATAATTAATTTCGTTTAATAAAATTTTACTTTTTAATGAACGGTGAAATGTAACGTCTTGTCAATTTCTTAGAGCCAATTCGAAACATTAATTCATCAACGAGGTTAAATCCAAGACGGAGAAGCTCATCATCCTTCTCCGACAAGTTGCTAGGAGCTCACACCCTTGCAAGCATCTCACCCGTTGTATAATTGACGAGACCGAGTATGTATGAGAAAGCCCTATCGCTCCTCTTCAACTTCCATGTCATTGGTCTCGTTAAACACTTCTTCATTGTCATTCATGCCACTACCTTCCACAAAATATCAACTCTACTCGAGAACTCTATCTACTGGCTTCTTCGTCGAAGATCAAATTAACAAGTCCCTCAACCTCTATCCCATCAACAAGCCAATTTCCTGCGTCATTTATAATTATATCACAATTCATTATATGCATAAAAAAAATGATGTTGATGACTATTGGATCGCTCAGTAATAATGATTTTGTCGCTTCGCTGGTCTCGCCAAAAAATAATTTCATGAAGTTTTAACATTTTGTTTTTGGAAAATTTGAATCAAGTACAGCTAAATTACTGAGTTGACATGTTTCTCACTTACCAAGTATAACTTCAAAATTTCTCATAAAAGCGGATTAAGTTTCATTTTATCTCTCTTTACTCAATTTCAATCTTTTGAACTTATTAAAATTACAAATGACTGAAATGTTTTTATTGAACTTTCAAAATTTTAAAACAACGCCATTTCTTTTACTTTATTTACCAACAAAAATTGTTGATTTTTCCATACTTAACGACTCAAACGATTTTTAGGTCTTCATAATAAATATAGTTTAACTCAACATATTTCTAAAACCATGTCTTGTGAAATTTAAAAGTCGTTTGGTCACTAAAAACTAGTTCGAAGTTGCTGCTTGAAAGAACAACTTCCTAAACAAGCAATTTCAACAACATTGACCCTTTTGATTGATCAAACGACCTCTAAATTTCACGAAACCGTACATTTTAGATAGATATTGAACTCGGCTATATTCAATATAAAGACTCCAAAGTCATTAACAGTATGAAAATAAACTGTTTCCATCAATAAATACAATATAAAAAATAACATAAATTTAAATTATGAAAGCGGCATATGGAGAATTTAGTCATTTTATAATTTCAAAAAGTTATATGTGCAATTTGCATATTATTATCTGAAAGCAATTAGAAACCATCCCTTATAGAGTCAGGAATATGATACTTGTTTACAAAGCAATTGAAGGCAACGGTAAGTTTAATTTTATCTTCCACCACAAGTTTCCACAGTTGAACCAAAAGTGGTTTGATTGTTTCACTTTGCCTACACTATTAATCAAACTCGACACTTAGTATTTAATGAATCGAATTCAAACAAATCAGTGCCGAGGCAAACTCGGAACTCAAATTGCCTTCTCTTTATCTTCTAGCAGCCAAAATATTAATCAGAAACAACAACTAAAATGATGATCACAGGCTGAATTTACGACCGGACATCTTTTCAGACTCGAACAGCATGTGGTTTATAAGTCCCCGGGCAGCCCTGCAATGAAGAATAAACTCATTATGCCTTCATTTTTCTGCATCAAAAAACGTACAAACAGATATGGGAATTTTAAAATATCAACGAATCAGTGTAGAAAGCAGCAAGCATATGGCAAAGAGCATCGGGCATAGACATTTGAACTCACTCATCCTTCATCTTTTGAATCTTCTCTGGGTCTGTCTCCTTCATGTTTCTCTTAAACTGCACCCTTACCATGCCGACAAGAAGCTCTGTATTATGATTCTGCATATTGATAAGCACATCGAAACACTGAGTCTTGAGGCTCACTTCAATCATGGAACGTTCCTTAGCATTAATAATTACAATGTGCATGGTGCGAAATATGTCAATAAATGAATGAATACTTGTAATAAAATCTCAGCTTTCGAAGTTACTGTGTCATCATATTTTGTAAACTCAAAGTTAAATAGCGTTGTTGGAAGGAATCCAACAACAACAAGTGGAATATCCTAACAGTTACAGACGTGTGCATGCATCAACACACGTAATCAATTCTGATAAATTGAGGTGAAACCCACAGGGAGCAAATTTCAAGAGAATGCAACACTGATATGCAAAGTACAAAAAATATAGTTAAAGTAGTTTATTGGATAATTAAGTTGACTAAAACAAAGTGAAACTAAAGTCAGGAAGATGATCACAAGTGCAACTATCCTCAAGTTCAATGGCTACCATCATCAATGATGATCAAAATCATTTTTATTGGTAACCCTAGGTCAAGACCTTTAGTTGCCCCTTCTGGGTGTGATTAGTTGAACCTAGCTAAAAGAGCACATCTCTCAATACAACTCAAGTTAGCTAGATCACATCACATTTGACCATTTTAAGGTTGAGTGGGCCAGTAACAATGTATGGTCGCATACATGAAATCAAATCTCTCTAGTTTGTTCTGGATCCAACACTGCAACTTCCTCTTGAACAGTTATCAATTCCAAAGATCGCTACAAGAAGGTACTAGCAGAGTAATATATAGAACACATGAGCCAAGCCAAACAATTGAAACAATGAGACCAAAACTAAATGATTATGAAAGCACGAAGCAAGCTTTCTCATCCCGCACTAATGCACTATAGGAATTTCCATGCAAGTTTAATCATCCATATAAAAATAACCACATTTGCTCTATCATGAGAACATGAGTTTATCTTCTCAGTTTATTTTTAGCACAGGGTTTTCATTGGTTTTGGAGATGAGGACTTTTTAAGTGTTTATTTTAACCAACAAGAATGAAAATGGGAAAAACACAGGTAAATATTAGATTATGAATTATCGTAAAAGTATACAAGATACTTCCACATCAACAATGACATATTTCACAAATGTTGTCCACCCCATTCAACATCTCTGATTCAGTAGGTGAATCGATGTTCATTGATGCAACAATCAATAAAAGCTGTGTTCAGATCAATAAGAATTCATGTTGTATGACTCGCTGATACTATATATTCCATAATAATGTCCGCCTTACAAATCATTGATGCTTATCACACAAGATATTCAAACAAAACTTCCATATTATTGAGCTCTAAAATTTCCATCCCAATTGATTTAGAGAAGTGAATACTGGCATACCTTGTGGCCAACAAATTTTGCTCTTCGGAGACACTCCCGATAAAGCTGCGCCAGCGACCATACTTGATTTAGTTCTATTTATAAAAAAAAAATGAACGAAAACTACAAAGTTTGGTTTCTTTTGCTTACTCTAATCACATTATTTGCCAGTTCAGGAGGTAATGCAGTCTGCAAAGATGGCATGATTGCTAACTTCCTTTAGATCTGCAGCTGAGACATGAATATAGAACCATCAAAATTAGGTTCGGTGCATTGCCATCATACAATAACCAATATCTGGCACATACTAGTTTACAAGTATGAAACCTCAAATGGGTAATCGACTGTTAAAGATGTCAGCAAGCTGACAACAATTGAATTATAAAAGGTGATAACACACGACTGGCTTTTTCTAGAGGCAAAAGTACAGACTTAAATAATAATACATATAATAATCTCTCTACAAGAAAGAATGATAAAGAAAAACTAGCCTGGCTGCAGAAAATGCGTTACCCATAATCTTTGGAAAGTTATAAGAACATATATGAAAATATTGCATACATACAAATTGGTTCAGCAAAACAAATGAAAGAAAAAAAAAATCATAAGGAATGTTCATTAATAATTGGTCCCTGTTCTATCTAGTAAATGTCATGTCACAAATAATTCACACGAGAGTTCTACCAAATTTTCACTGTAAATCACATAATTCTCCAGCTACATCATATCTTTGGAAATTGGAATGAATGATATTAAAATTAAAAACATAACCAACTAAGTTATTCCCTTTCAGCTGATTCTTCTCCAGATCATGGTTTCATTATAGTGTATACGATAGCTTTCAAATCGTCGTCTATAAAGGTAAATGCAGTCATAAACATCAAATGAATACCCTAAATTACAAGCCTTTTTCACATGAATTTTTGAAGTAAAACTCAGAACTCCATCCAATTAATTCGAAACAAAATTGCAGGAAAACAAATTCAACCTCTGGTAATGCTGCTTGAACAGCCGACTCCAAACCGATCAAATTCTAAAATTGCAAACTGAAAATGACAGTATAATGAAAAAAAACGGAGATTTCTATGATTGTGACACAATCTTACGAGGGGACGAGGCCGGAGTGGAGCAGATCGGAGGGCGCGACGCCGGAATGGACGGCGGTGCTTCTCTCTCCGTGCAGCTGGTGGCGGCGGAGCTTAAAGACGAGTCTCGAGTTGAAGGGATAGAGACACTTTGAGGTGAGATTGAGAAAATTGAGTAATTATAGTAAGGGACAAAATTTTATTAATTCTGTTAACTTTATTTGATTTTAAAATTTTAATCGTGACACAGTGATCAAAATATTTGTTCGTACAATTTAGGGATAATATTACATAAATTTTTTCAAGCTAAAGGATAATTGTGAGTTTTTTTAGATTTACTAATTAAAGTCTCATTAGTTAATTTTTCTGAAAGTTTTGTTAATATTTTTTGAAAATGATAAAATGTCCTTATATTTACAAAATTATTCTAAAAAAACTTAACTCATTACAAAATAAATGATTAAAAATGATTTTAGTATTAAAATATAAAATTAAATTAAATTAAAATTTAAAAAATAAAGAATGATGTTCAAAACCTGTTTTTCATTTATAATACATTTAAAAATATTATTATTAAAATCAATTTTTATTGTTTTTATTCATGGAAATAGTTTTTTCTTTAAAAACAAGTTTGAAAAATGTTTTAAAATAATTTTAATTTTTCAAATAAAGAGGCATTCTCGCCATTTCCAATCAAATTAATAAAATTTTTAAAGAAGTAAACGTAATTGGGTTAAGTGGGACTTTAATAACTCTAAGGGTGCTCACAGTAAGTATTTGTAATTCGGGAAATGTAAGTGAAACTTTGAAAAATCCTTGAGGGATTTAGGTGGAATTATTCCTGCATTTTGAACCATATCATGTGACTATCTTTTTACTCTTTCTCATCTCTCTCACCTCTCACTTCAAACCTTGATGCAATCTCCCTCGACGATTTGTCGGATCCTCCGCTAACAAGTCCCAAAAGGTGCGTCATTATCATGCCATTATAAACGATGACGGATCAATAATGGAGGAGCGGATTTTATACTACAAATTTAATTTAATTAAATAACAATAAACTTTATAATAAAATAATTATCAAATGCATATATATAAATTAACCCAAGCTTGATTATTTATTTTTAAGTTAATTTTGATTATAACTTGTATATATATAAATACGAAGTAAGTTGATTCGTGAATTTTACATACTCTATGATAAGCTAGACTCGAGTTTGTCTCGTTTATCAAACGACTCACCCTTACACTAAACCTCAACATAACTTTACTTTGGAAATTCATAAACTTTCAATAATTATTAAAATATAATAAACAAAACATAAAATTTAATGAAAAACATAAAAGTAATAATTTAACTGATACGAACAATTAGTAAAATATAATTATAATTAACAACAATCAAATAAAGTGAGTCTTGTCTATAGTTTGCAACATCTTGTCCGGATTTTCCCATGCTTCTCCCCTCTCTATAGTTTGAGCCTCCCTTGCATTCTATAACTCATTTCTGCTTGTTGGATTCAACTTTCTTCTTCTCCAAAGGCAAGTCTTGTCTTCTTGCTTGGCCTTCTACACTCTGTTGTTGTCATCAACAAATAGTATGGTTAGTTAACACTGATTGTAACAACAATTTGTATGCTTAGTGAAACAGTTCCTCCATCATACCTGCTGGGAAGTTGATGATTTGGTTTTCTTCACCACAGGTAATTTCTGCCTACTCAGAGGTTGCACTTCCATATTTTGGCACCGTCAAGAAAAAAATTGTGGTAAGTGAAAAATCTGTGAAAAAATATTACAAAAATTACAGATTCATACCTGCTGGGAACTTGATGCTGCTGTTTTTCGTTTTTAGGTTGAACATCCACATTTGGTATGTTTCATTTGGCACTGATTTTCTTCAATCTAGCGATTGCAGCTTGTTTTTTCCTTCAATCTTCTCTAGAGTGCATGTGGATTTCTTCACTTTCTCCAATCTTGTTTGAGCAAATTTAAGTCTTTTATCCATGACATACTCTAACTCTGCTTCATTGGAAAAAAAAATCCACATTGTCTTCCATCATTTGCTATCTTTCCATTGTCGATTCCTTTTTTTTCTTCCTTGCAGCCACATTATATCCACGATCTTTAGCTGTGCAAGTCCTCATATTATGACCGAGTTGGTGGCAGATCGAACATTTCATGGCCACTGAACCCTTGCTTGCCCTATAACCTGTGGTTTCAACTTCTGCTGCATTCTTTTTCCTATTTTTTTTCCTGGTGGCTTAGCACTATAACCTGTGGTATTATAAATGCAGAATATATTTGCTTGTACGTTGCAACCTCATAACACACATCTACATAATCCTCTCCATTTCCCCTCAAAAAGGCAATGGCACTAATGTCGTGCCTACAAGGTATGCCATTAAGCTGCCACTCCAAACAAGTGCACCTCATCTCACTAACATTGAGCTCGTTTGATCTAATACCTTCCAACACTTGAAACACATTATTACCACTCGGATAAGATATGCAACTCCTATGTTTTCACTAGGAATAATAAGTAATGGCACTAATAATAATACACTTTACACTTCATAATTAAAATTATAAAGAAACATGTATAATCCACACTGCAACATGTAATTACCCTTTCAATGAATCAGAATGATTGATTAGATAAATCATAGTAGTAGATTGAGTTAATCATAATTATCAACAAATTAAAGAGTTATCGGAGAACTTAAAACAAAAAAACAATGAAGGAATCATTTGAACATTCCTCAGGAGTTCGACTTAACACAATAGTTTTATGATATCTAATTTCATTGTTACTTGTTAGGAATCACTTATGTGTTATTTATCAAAATCTACCCGTTCAAATGCTTAAGATTAATCACGTCACTTATAATTATTGGTGTGTCACTGATGACAACTAAGATGTATAGTTGCATTTTCACTAACGAGCCATAATTTGTGGTTTGTATGTTAAGATGATCATTGATATCTATCATAATGATTGAAATGGTAGTTAAAGAACATCAAAATGTGTTTCCAAGTAAAAGAAGAATGAATTCATATTCACATAGACAGGGTAACAATCTTGAATATATTTTTTTTGAGAATACAATCTTGAATATTTTGATCTAGGACCTTTTCAAATAATAAGACTATTGCAACTGCAATTCTGATAGAGTAAAAAATATTGCAGAAAGGGGCCGTCTTTCACCCAATAACGAAGAGATTCTCAACTAAGATTTCTAAATTGATCTGAAGAAGAGTGGAAGAAACTTGAACCCAATACATATGTTTGGCAAACAAAAGTGAGTTGCTCAATGTTGATAACTAAATGCCCAAAGCAGAATCCCAGTAAATTATGATTCATATACATACTAGAGAACAAACACATTTTTCAAAACTTCTATCATATATGGAAAGAACAAATAACAATACTATTGATTCTTGATATCTAACATAATGAATGAATGAATGAGTTGCTAAAAACAACAAAAGAATGCGCTTAAACTTCTTTGCAAAGATAAATGCAAGACATTCCATGTTTTTACAGAAAACAATATGGCCGAGAAAACTTGCATAATCTGTTTGTAAATAAGGTTTGTCCGGAAGAAAAAGGAGAATGAATTCATAGTCACATGCATGAGAATTGAGATTTATATAAATTATAGAAATAGTAACAAGCTTGAATCTTATCTTCTTCCAAAAGTATGAACCATGGCCTTTTGGAATAATAAGACTATTGCAACCCATATTGAGATGATTTACTTCAATGTTGATAACTAAATGCCCAGAATAGAAACCCAGTAAATTATGATTCATATACTATCACTAGAGAACAGAACAAAGACATTCTTCAAAACTTGTATTATATATATGTAGAGAGAGCAAATAACAATACTATTGTATCTGTAGGGTAATGTATGTGTACCATAAACATCCCAGCTGCAGGAACAATCTCAATATTCAAACTTGATAACTAGACAAAGACATATTGAAAAATCAAAGAATACCAGAAAACACAATCAAAGAATAGCATAAATAGCAATTGAGCGCACGCACCTCCATCAAGAGCTCACAGCTCAAACTCCTCCTCCTTGAGGGCCAACTCCGCGGCCTCCTCCTCCTCCTCGTCGAGAACAAAGTACTCATTCTTCTCCACGGGCCTAAACATGTGGAACATGACGACGTAAAACGCCAAGCTGGCGACCTCCTCGGCGGCGTTGCTGACCCACTGGTACTTGTAATCGGCGATCGTCCTGAGGGCAAAGACGACGATCCTGGTGAAGTACAAGTAGCCGATGACGACAATGTAGAACTGCCTGAAGAGCTGGAGCTTGGCGAGGTTCCTGGCGGCCTTGCCGTCGGTCTTGGAGGTCTCCCTGAGGGAGCGGATGGACCAGACGATGGGGAAGATGACGGCGCAGCAGCAGACGACGTCGACGAGGAGGAAGAGCTGGTTCCAGGTGACCCAGTCCTTGATGAAGGGGCCGGTCTCGCCGATGACGACGGAGGCGACGTTGGCGAGGACCTGGAGGGGGATGACGATCATGAGGACCTTCTTCTCCTTGTCCTGGAGGAAGGGCTTGAGGAAGGACCAGCCGGTGCCGATGAGGACGATGACGGTGAAGAGGAGGACGACGCGGATGAACTGGAAGATGTAGAAGAGGACGTCCCAGCCGTGGGGGGTGCCGGTGACCTTGACGAAGTGCTTGTCCTCGGCGGCGCAGATGAGGTTGAGGGACTTCATGAGGAGGAGGAGGGCCATGAGGAGGTGGATGCGGTGGAAGGAGAGCTTGTTGCGGAGGCAGATCCAGATCCAGGCGGAGAGGAAGGCGAGGTAGGCGAGGGAGAAGAGGGAGAAGAGGGAGGGGAGGAGGGTCTGGCCGGCGGAGAGGAAGTCCCTGGAGCCCCCGGACTCGAGGTTGAAGAGCTCGGTGCGGACCTTCATGGAGACGCGGGTCTGGGGGGCGCAGTTGGCGAAGAAGAGGCTGTACTCGTTGGGGCTCGCGACGGGGTAGGAGTGGTTGAAGGAGGCGCTGGGGGGAGGGGACAGGTCGCGGAACGAGAAGAGGCGGGTGATGTAGTTGGAGTCAAGGACGCAGAACTGGTTGTTCTGCTGGATCTCCAGGACCACCTGGAGGAGGGACTCCTCCGAGAGGAGGAAGAAACCCATGCGGGAGGGGTCGAGCGGGGAGCTCAGCGTCGTCGCCACGTTCACGGAGGACGCGGAGATGGAGACGTGCCCGCTGTGGGTGAACCCGAATTTCTCGAAAAGGATCATCGGCCGGTCGTCGCTAGCGATGGTCAGGGCCTTGATCTCGCCGCGGGCCAGGGACAGGAGGGCCAACCAGGCGGCGGCGAGAATGTGGATCTTCGTCGTGGCCATGGCGGATTGGAGGTGGAGAGTTTCTGGGCGGGGGAGAAAATGGAAGGAAATTAGAGGGAGGAAGGGAAATGAGGAGGTGAGATGGATATCCTCATCTCATCTCTTGTTTTTTTTTCTTTTTACTATTTTTTGCTTTTTATCTTTTTGCCCTTTTTGATTTCTAAATAAATAACAATTTGTACAAATAATTGCCATGGTATTGGTACTCTTTTGTTACATGGGATAATTAAGTAGCTATTTTACTGTTTTTCACTTGCTTACATCTATATTATTTTTTCACTTGACTCTGCTTAAAATGTGTAAAATTTTCACTTTGCACTTTTCATCCAATTCAGTTAGTTTTTAACGTTTTTTACATGTGAAATGACTAAAATACCCTTAAGGGTTAATGAGTTATTATAATTCAATTAAAAAGACTAAAATGACCTCACATATTCATCTAATTTTCAAACATATGTCACTCCATCTCTTTTTCGTTTCATTCATCTTTCCTCTTTCTTCTCCCTCTCTCACACCGATTCTTATATCAATTTAGTATTTTTTTTTTCAAGAAAATTGTTTATAAAAAAAGGTATTTAAAAATACATTTTTATTTTTAAATTTTTTTATAAAAAACTTTTAAAAATTATTTTTACTATTAACAAAATTTTATTCTTTATTTTTTACAACGAGAAAATTAAAAAAAAAGTTCAAAATCATTTTTATTTATTTTAATTTTTAAGATACAAGGGTATTTTCGTCATTTCACAAAAATTTAACAGAATTTTAAAAAAAGTAAACAAAAAAGGTAAAGTGAGATTTTTGGATAGTTAAGGCACCTCACAAATTGATTTTACAGTTAAGGGAGTGCATGTGAGACATGCGTATAATTAAGGAAGTTATGTGAAATTTACCCTACTTATATCTTATATGGCTCCTTGCTGAATCCTGATTAAATTTCTTTCTCTCTTGGTACACTTGGAGCTGGAGGGACTCTTCGCTCTTCTTACACTCTCAGCGTTTCTCAAATCTTAGAGTCTCTGACAGTGTTGCTAATCTTTCCTCTTGGCCCAGTAATTTGAAAAAAAATTAGATATGCCCCACCCTAAATTCTAATGTCTATACAAAAACTGTTGTTTGACTTAGTGGTAAAGCAGTAGTATTTTGTTAATGAGGTCATATGTTCTCTCTTTATTTGTGGTTCAGTTACAATTATTTTTTACTAAATATTGACCTATTGTATTAGTTAAATTTTTTTTCTTCTTTTTTCATTAAACTTTTTGTTTGGTCTATTATATTTATCATTTATTAAAAATTGTCAATTTTCTAAGCAAATTTATACAAATATTAAGTACAATAGTGGATGTTTTGATAAACGAATCGAACTCGAGACCAAATTATTAGAGTTTAAAAGGCTCGTAAACTGATTCAGTTTGTATATATATATATATATATAATGAAAGTGAATGTCCAACAGAAATATTGAATGTCCAACATAAAGACTTTGGTCATTAAAAATAAATGGATGTCCAATAGGAATAAGTGATTGTCAATAGTTTTCATGTTCTCACACCACAATTAGTTCTCAGCCGAATGTTTCCCTATATATATGAAAGTTAGGGGTGTAAATGAGCCGAGTCGAGCCTTATTTTGGCAGGGCTCGGCTCGAACTTGAACGAGCTTATATAATTAAGCTCGAGTTTGACTCGAAATAAAATAGACAAGTTCGAGCTCGAGCTCGGCTCGGTTCGTTTAAATTTCAATACAAATATTCATTAAAAATTAAATAATTAATAAATAATTCATTAATTAATAAATGTGCAAACTTAAAATTGGCTCGACTTGTGTAATTCTAATATAATGATTTATTAAAATTTAAAAATATATGAATACAAATATATAATTAATTAAATATTAAACGAGCCGGCTCGCGAGCCTATCGAGCCTTAAAAGGTTAGGCTCGAGCTCGGCTCGTTTATTAAACGAGCCCAATCTTGGGCTTGAATTCGGCTCGAGCTCGATTATAACGAGCCCGAACTGAATTTTTAACGAGCCGAGCTCGAGCGGCTCGTTTACATCCCTAATGAAAGTTACTTTCAAACTCAACTGAAAACTAAATAATCAAGCTCGAATTAATTTTTGTTATATACATTTAGTAATTATTTTATTAATTAAATATATTATTTATTTATTAATTAAATTTTTAGTGTAAAATTTTGCCCCCCAAATAAAAGATTTCTAAATCCGCCACTGATCGTTGGTAGTTTTTTTTTTGTGAGGTGCTTCTTGGAGGAGATCATACAAGTTTGGGAGGAGCTCGATTTGGAGTTTCAAATCAGATTTGGAATAGAGGGGGAGGGGGAGGGGGTTAGATCTGCATCAGTCCATGTGAAAAATGTTTCTACCGTCGAGCGAAGGCCGATGACGAGGAAGGGAAGTCGGAGACAAGACGGTGGTGGTTGGCGTTGCTCGTGGGAGCTTGAGTCGGGGCGTGGGGGTGGCATGTGATCTATTTCTTCCCGGTTTCTTTATGTATATGAGATATAATTTGCGCGTGTCTTGACTTAGTGACAAATGGGTTTACTCGTTCTCTGGTCTCAGGACCAGGGATCGAGTCTCTATTTGACACCCGAAAGAGTTTTTGGTATTTTGTATTATTAGCAGTGTGAGTGATGTTTTGTATAGTGATTTTAGTGAGCTTGAGTTACATTTGATAGTTACTTTCTGTTTTGGATGTAAACAATATATTGTGGATGTTCAGCCATGGGTGTGTCGGTTGTACCACCCGAATTTAATTATAACAAATCATTTTTTTCATAAAAAAAACTCTAATTAAATTACAGAAATATAATACCATTTACAACTGTATGAAATTCGTAGAAGTCAAATAAATTCAATAATATCTGTATCTTACCATGAATGATATGATTGATAATTGAAATGACAGTTACGGAGAATAATGTAATTTTTCTTTATCATTTGATTGTAAAGTTAGCCAGTTAGAGAGAATAATGTACCCTAAACTATGTGATTTTTCAAATTTCATTAACTTTTTGATAACAACGAATTAAAGTACGTGCTTCAAATTAGTGGAATGTCTCATTAAAAAATATTCTCAATTATATGATATTAAATTATTTACTTTTATACAGAAATTTAATTATATTTTATTAGTCAATAAGTGAAATTTATATATAAGATTGTAAAATATGCTCTATTATATGCCCCTGCGAAAGTGTTAGTTGTTTGTTAACGATAAAATGTGTCCAGTTGTTTGTATACTTTTGGCAAAATGTATTTATTTTTCTAAAAGTACTAAATTGCTATTGGAATTAAAAAATAAAATTTTTGTAACAAATTTTTAAAAAGGGATAGTTCCACTTAAATCTACCTAGGTTTCTAGGATTTTCACTTACCTCTCCTGAAAAAAAATCTATCTCACAGCTCCCTTAGGTTTCTTAAATTCCCATTTAGCTTAATTCTGTTAACTTTTTTGTTAATTTTTCTGAAATTAACGAAAATGTCCATGTATTTAAAAGATTATTGAAACTTTCAAATGACATAACTCTCTCATACGAGCTCCATTTCGGGCTCATAGTATATCAAATCGAAGAGAATCGAAAGATCAACGACCAACCCTGTTAACTTTCTTTGTAAAATCTGTGATTTTTTTGGAAATGACGAAAATGTCCCCGGATTTGAAAATTTATTGAAACTTTCAAATGACATAACTCTCTCATACGAACTCCATTTCAGGGTTATAGTATATCAAATCGAAGAGAATCAGAAGATTAATATTTTCTATTAATAATATTTTTACTAATATTAATTTATTTTAATAATTAATAATTAAACTAATAATATATTTAATTATTAATAATATATCAAAACTTCTGAATGACATAACTCTATCATACGAGCTCCGTTTCGGACTCATAGTATATCTCGTCGAAGAAAATCATAATATCAACAATTCTGAAGAAATAAGTTTTTGTCCAAAATATCATTCAACGACAACAAATTTTTTATAATCTTTAAATAATTATTTATTTATATAACTAATATTTTTGGTGATAATTATTTATCAAGTAAAATTAAATCAATTATTAATAATATAGACAAAAACTTCTTTCTTCAAAGTTGTTGATTTTTCGATCCTCTTCAATTTGATATACTATAATTTTGAAACGAAACTCGTATGAAAAAAATTATTTTATTCAAAAATGAAAAACGGTTTTTAAACATTGTTTTTTATTTTTTTTAAAATTATTTTTATACTAAAATCATTTTTTAATTATTTATTTTTATACTAAAATTATTTGAAAGATTATAAAAAATTTGTTGTCTTCGATTTGATATACTATAAGTCCGAAATGGAGTTGAGAGAGTTATGTCATTTGAAAGTTTCAATAATTTTTCAAATTCAGGGGCATTTTCGTCATTTTCAAAAAATCACAGATTTTTTTAAAAAAGTTAACGGAGTTGGTCGATGATCTTTCGATTCTCTTCGATTTAATATACTATGAGCCCGAATTGGAGCTCGTATGAGAGAGTTATGTCATTTGGAAGTTTCAATAAATTTTTTAATGCATGGGCATTTTCATCATTTCCATAAAAGTTAACAGAATTAGGTTAAGTGAGACTTTAGAAAACCTAAGGGCGCTGTGAGATAACCTTTTTTTTCAGGGGAGTTAAGTGGGAATCCTGGAAACCTAGGTGGATTTAAGTGGAATTATCCCTTTTAAAAATGGTAAAAATTTTAGTTAAAAAATAAAACTTTATTTTTCTTGTAATTTTGTTATTTTTTTATAAAAACAAAATACACATTTTTAAAAAACTACATTTTACCATTAAAAACGTGGGATAATTTTATATGACAACACATGGATATGTCACATTATCACATGACTACACCTAGAATTTATCACATTTACTCATTCCGTCCATTTTCGTTAGTTTTTAACATTTTGAACGTGTGAAAAAACTAAAATACCCTTATGAAGTAAATAAATGATGGAGGTGGAGGTGGATGTGGAGGTGGTGGTGGAGGAGGAGATGGAGGAGGTGGCGACGAAGGAGGAGGAGATGGTGGTGAAGAAGATGGAGGTGGTGGTGGTGGAGGAGATGGAGGCGGTGGCGATGGAAAGAGAGAAATATTTTTTTTGAAAATGAAATGAATAGTTAAGGGTATTTTAGTAGTTTCATTCAATTTTAAAATAATTATTTACCTCTGAAAATTATTTTAGTCTTTTTACCTGTTAAAAATGTTAAAATTAACGGAAATGACAGAATGAGTAACAGTGAGAAAAATAAAATTTTTAAGTATTGATCGTGATACAAAAAGTTATAGGGGTAGTAACGTCATATATCCGGGCATAATGGTCTGGAATTATCTCTTAAAACGTAAGTGTCCATTAACCGAGCACAGTTTTGCCATTTTACAGTGTAAAACCGCTGAAGAAATTGGGGAAGAGACCTGTGATTTTCAGGTCTCTCGTCGCCTACACCATCTTCTTCCTCCTTCTCTCCGGTTCTGCCACATTGAAGCCCAGGTATTGCCAACTCCAGTTACTGCTTTCTGATTCTCTTTTGTAGCTGAGAAACTTGGGAAAATTTTCTGTTGCTGGTTTCGCAAAATCATAAGCCATTAATCGAAACTTTAAACCCTAAAAATGGATGTCCATATTGTGTGCCTTGGCATGCAGCAAGGGACAATGGCTGATCCACCTCTAGGCTAAGATATGTTTGTTTGGGTGTTAAATGATTGGATTGTGAATGGCTTCATGCAATTTAGGTTGGTTGCTGAAAATGGGTATATACTATCCTCTGGTGAAAGATTTGGTAATTGGTGAGGGTTTTCATTGAGGGAAGGTACAAAGATTGGAAATGGGTTGATTTTGGATTGATTTGAGAGATAAAATGGGCTGAATTCATAGAAATTGCAATTTGTCATATTATAAGGCGTCATTTGGAAACCCTTTTTTTGTAAGGGAGAGTAAGGGTTGATAAACAACAGTTAACAATACAATGTCTGGGTAAAACTGAAATGGAGCGAGTATAAAGATTATGTCTTGCCGGAGTTCAGAATAGCTTCCTGCCATATTCTGAAATCCCTAGAGGGGGATGCCGGGATGGTATTCTAAAGTTTCATCAGCGATTTCGAGTGAGGAAGTTAGTTGACCTTTTAGCACCCTTTTTGCTCTAATTTCTCTTCTCCTACTTCTTACCACTTTCGACCAAACTAAGTATTTTCGTTCCACAACTCGGCATTGTGCACTTTCCCGTATGGTATGTTCTCTCGTCAACTTTTCTTCATTTTAGTTTTCCCATCATTGAACGACATCTTAGTGTAAATGGCAATGTGATTTTGATGGGTTTTTGTTATGGAATCAATTTAAGAAAATAATGTATCACATATATATATTTTCTATGATTATAGGACCCCAAACAATAAACAAATTCTTGTGGATGTGTTAGTTCATTTGGTTGGCTTTTTTTTTTTATCTTTTCTATTTGTACATGGTTGATGCTTGTGATATCAATCACATGCAGTTGCACGCATATAGAATTGTGGCTAAAATAAGACTGTAATAAGTTGGTATCTTGTGCCTTTATTATGTAGTTTGAAAACATGTATCTGCTTATCAGAAGCTGTACAACCGAATTTATTTGCACAAGCATGGTTCTTAGCTTCCTTGACAGATTACAAATGTCCTCGAGTTTTGTTAATCTTAAATATGAAGGCCGCTCTTTGATTGATAGGGTTTATCTGCACAAGCATGCTGATATTGACTGAGGTAGCTTGGGATGTATCAGTATTTGCCTATATAGTTGTTACAGTGCATTGGTGACAATTAATAGAAAGAACCAATGTATATCAAGATAGGATTATGCCTTGTAATATATGTTATTTTGATGTACATTGCTGAGCTCTGAAAGTCGTGAATATCAGTCTCAAAGCAGTCAAATCTTGTCAGCCAAATCACAGATCTCATTATATTTTGTTGCTCTTTAGCCCAAATCTTTGTTACGCGATTGGTCTTCCATGCTGTTTAATTACTGTACTATTTTTCATGGGTTTAAAACTGTTTCTTTCGGCCTCTGGTTATTTTGTTGGTAAATGGGAAGGAAGGATGCATCTCACGGTGCAGTTGCCATGGAATGTGACAATCCCCGCTGAAAACCTGGACGCCGAGGGACTGATACTCCAACGCTCGATCATGACAAGCCTCTTGGACGCCTTTTCAGACAAGAAGGCCACTAAAGACCTGGGATACCTTCTCGCTGTGACGACTCTCGACAGCATAGGAGAGGGGAAAGTCAGGCAGCTAACGGGAGACGTGCTGTTTCCCGTAGTCTTCGGCTGTTTGACCTTCAAGATGTTCAGGGGAGAGATCTTGGAGGCAGCTGTGCACAGGGTACTGAAGCACGGGGTGTTCTTGAGATGTGGACCGACCGAGAACATATACCTGTCGCACAAGGTGATGCCGGGCTACAAGTTTGTGCACGGGGAGAATCCGGTGTTTGTGAGCGAGAGTTCGTCGAAGATTGGGAAAGACGTGGTGGTTCGGGCCATTGTGATGGGGACGAAGTGGATGGAAGCAGAGAGGGAGTTTCAGGCATTGGTGAGCCTGAGGGGTGATTTCTTGGGCCCTGTTTCGTCTTCTTCATGAGTCTCTTCTGCTACATGTTGGCTTTTGTGTATATATTGCTCAGCTCAAAACTGATGTATGTGCAGATGTTTGTCAGGCTGAGACCTTTGTAACAAGACTACTAATGACCTCCTCGACTTTTGATTTATGTTGTTGTACCTCGGATTTTTGAATATCAGGTTCCATGACAGTGTTCTAAAAATTGCTAGGCGATAATAAGGCGGATAAGACTTTCTAGGGACCAATGTGCAGAGAATAAATCCATGAAAGATTAATAAGGAATTATAAAGATTTAGTTGAGGAATAGTTGAAAAATAACAAGAAATTAATCAGACAAGTGGAAATTTTCAAAACACTTCCAATCTTTCACAGTTAACCAGCCCTTAACTAGTTGTAAAAACAACAATTCCTTAAAGAATTGATATTATGATAAACAACAATTGCTTAAAGAATTGATATTATAATTTATAATTATGTATGAAAAGTACAATGTATTTTATGTTCCATTAAGAATTGATAATATGATTACGTATAAATCAATTTTATCAAATTCACTACCAACAAATTTAAGTTTGAGTCAACTTTAATCAAACCTAAAAACATCATATTTGTTTAGTTTCGTGGACTTTTAACTATAACCCAAGTCTCAAAATCCTAACTCGATCTTATTTTAGGGCACTTCCAAAGTGAATCTCCAAATATGGAGACTCGTGAGGGCAACTTCTAAAGTGTGTTTTACTTTTGATATATAATACATATTTTATTACTTCGATTTATGATAAACATATTCTACTTTTGTCACTGAATTGTTGTTATTCGATTCCTATTTGCTAGGAAATTAAGAATCAACAAGAAAAAAGAAGTCAGGATCCACTATTTTTAGACCCATGCTCATGAATTACTTACCCCCAACAAAGCCAAATTTTAAAGCCCACCAATTGGCCCAAAGGGTAGCAAAGTACTAGGAAAAGCCCAATGGGCTTTAATTGGTATGATTTGCATTTATTAGTTATTTAGGTGAGTTACTGATAGGTCACCATCTATCTGTGGCTGTGGGCCTTTCCTATTCCAATTTACCATCATTGTGTTTTTCTTTCACTTTGGGGTAAATATTGAATATTACAGCACATATGAGAGAATTTTACTTCAATATATTATTACAAAATTACCAACACCATTTCCATGTCTTAACTAATTCAAATATTCTCAGCTCAAATCATCAACTAAATTATTTTTTTTGATAAAGACACGTTACGATATTATTTAGGCATGTCGCTCAAGAGTACACCAGTAAACTCTACCGAAAAGATTCATGGACACGCTATCGATCAGGAACCAGTCCAAGTTGCAGTCGCATTGCAATTCGTTGTCTTATTACCTGAACGCTTTACAAATTCATTCGAAAATAATCAAAAGTTGGCGAATAAGACCTTATAGTCATGAATGAAACTCTGTTTTCTTTATTTTGGTTTTTTACATTTCAAGAAATTATATTTACCCAGAGGTGAAAAGTACATTTGTAACTTCTATGTCATAATGCTATACACAAGCTTATGAACAATCACACCAAACATGTTTCTCAGCCCATCTTTCAAGCACATTCTTGGATAATTTATTATAGTCCTCCTATGTACCGTAGCAATGTTGATTTAACACCATCGACCTTGAAACTTGTTTTGATTTGTTATCTTATAAATATTATTTTTTACCTAAAACATCACAAGAAAGAATTGTTTAGGATATTTAGGGGCAACTCGTGGCTTAGGCAAAACCTAAGAGCGTGCGTCGCAGTCCGGGCTCGGGCTTATTCAACTACATGTGGTGCGAGCAAACATGAATTTTGTAATAATATTTATCAAATTCTTTTTTTTAAATCCACCTTGTATTATGTTACTATTGTTATATTAATATATTTGTTTCATATTTTATTATTAAAGGACCAAGTCAATTAAAATCTTAAACTTATAGTTGAAATATCAATTATAGTTTTATACTTTAACACGCGCTTTCATAGACTAGCCCGATTTAGATTTGGACATGCACTTTGGTAGAATAGTAGATTGAGTAGCGCATAGTCGAAAAACAAATTATAGTTTTATACTTTAACACTAATGTATAGTGTATTTTTGTGTGACGATTTTGAAAGAATTTTGAAAACGTTATAAATGTCTCCTAGATTCATGCTTCCGTATTGATGATGATTCTCCTATTATATTCTGTAAATAACAGAGCATTCTCGTAACTTTTGTATAATATATTTTTGTTTCACTGCAAAAGCTCGGCCATCTCTATGTTGGTCTACAATTTTTGGTCATTTGATTGGCCAATCAGTTTTGTTGTTCGTACGATTAATATTTATGTTCCTAACGAGTTTTTCTTTTCTGTTCATGCATTCAATTTTTGCGAGTTACAAATTTTGTTGTGCAAGTGAGCGCTCATCATAGAAATTGCCACATGATTATTTTGGGCATTTACACCACGACTAACAAACAATCACAGTTATTCATTGACATATCATGATTTTAAAATGACTAAAATGCCCTCTACTCGCACTTATTCATTGACAGATCATGATTTTGCAAGACAATTTTTTGTACTTGATTCAGTTTTTTATTGTTGAGACTCGAGAACGATCTCCTTAAAGCTATGTATATGTATATATAGAGTTTCCTAGAATACAACGATAGCCTGATTTAAAATTATACGTGTCGAAAAAATCACGAATACAAAGAATAACTTACTCAAAAATAAGGAGTTTTTTTTAATTTGGTCAATAAACCCGTTCAATCCCTCCCATTATTGAAATAAAAACGAGTTTTGAGACTCGATAAGCACCATTGAACTTCAACTAGGTTGACATAAAAAAACATGTTTAACTCACTTACTCACAATGCAACAACATTCCACGTTTTAAAGAAAATGTAAGATTTAGAAAATTTTGTTCAAAATATTTCTATTTAGTTGGAGAAAATTAAAATTTGAAAATCAAGGATATATACCAAGATGCCGACACAAATTATTATTAGTGTATAAAACAAAAGATATAAAAGTGGAAAACAAAAAGACATGACAAGAGTAGAGAGTTGTGGTCAAAGCAACAAGATCAAGAGCCGATGTGGAAAGATTTTGGAAAGTACTAGAGTAGGTATAATATTATCATTAATTTCTTCGATAATAACATAACATAACATGATATGTTTGACCAAATCATAGGAGACTGTGTTAAATGCTTCTTCATATGGTTCCATTCCCCACAAAAACCCTCTATTCTATGCCTAATCTTTTATTTCATTACATTCACCAAGATTCTCATTTTCCCACCTCCCAATTACCAATCTAACTCATTAAATTTTGAGTCTACATTTTAAACTCAAAGTTTTGATTGTCCGGTCCAAGAAACCTGCAATATCTCTTAGTTAAGGTTTCATTTTTTTTTGTAGTTCTACGTCCGAATCCTTATTTTGAGTCTGAGTTCAAAATAATCAATTTAGCTAAAATTGTCTAATTTTCAGGATTATAAAATAATTTTATAAAAAAGAAGAAGATATTATTGTTTCGTTTGAACCTCTCCCTTCACTTTTTCCATCCTGAGGTGTTGCCGAATGTAATGATTTTATTAACGTTTATGAATGACAAATATAAACTTCGGACATTTTACAAATAAAATGTTAACTCGATATCAGCTGAGTTTGGCCAAGTATGTCAATGGACCTCATAAAAAATACAAATTTTATAAAATTTTCATGCTCAAAACATTTTTTAATATTAAAATGAAACATTTACCAAATCTATTTGATTTAGATTTCACTTCATCACAATATATTTAAATATCACACAAACACTCAAAATCTAAGAGGGCAAATGTACAATTTATATTCTGATTATAAAATATTACAAAATTATTGTTTGAAATGTATATATCAGAATTGATTACAACATTGAACGTTAAATAATCGCAAATTAAACAACATGATTATAGTTGTTTTAGGGTCAAATATATGACTTTTGGATTTAGGAGAAAACAATGGTCATAAAAATTGAAGTCAATGTCAATTAGTGCATGAACACTAAGTTGGTCAAAGTCTCAATTGCTTTGAATTAATCATGCATAATGGTCGGTGAATACAACACATAAAAGTTAATGTTCTTGTCTTCTTCACTCTTTTTGTATCCTCATTTACCTCCTTTTGTCTCTTCTTTTGTATTTTATAAGGAACAACAACATTACGAAATCTCAAGAAGCTCAATTATTCATATTCTAATTCCAGGCCGATTAATTAGTTCAAAGTAACAATTTATGAAATATACACAAACCAGACTCTAGTTTTTGTACCAGTTTGATACCTAATTAACTTCTTATATACCAAAAATGGTTAATTGACTTTTTATGAATATAATTTTTATTTAGAGCATTAAAGTTAAGATTCAAAATTGAGAGAAATATGTACTACTTTAGTAAATTTGAATTTTATTGATTAATTTTTTTGTCAATAACATTGAACTCACCTCACCCAACTATAATGAGTCTTGAACCATAGCTAGAAGTCAGAGAGCAAGTTGAGCCAAGCTCAAACTGGTTGATCTGGTTGATCGATTAAGTTAATTAAGTATTAATGTGTTTTTGATCAGAACCATTTACACGACTTTGTAAGTCTAATCTCAGAAAAATTCTTGATCTGATTATTATTAAAATTGGGGCTACAAATCAAATCATTATTTTATTTATTAGTTAAAATAACTCGAAAACTATTAATCAACTAAAGAAAATGTTCATTTAAGGAGCTCACGCTAATACATACAAGGTCACGAGTTCAAATCTTAGTGCTTCTGGGTTTTTCTTTCGGTTGCTGACAAAAGGCTAAAAGACCGACAATACGGTTCCTCGAATTAATGTCGGTCAAGAACAAAGAATTTTTCTGATTCGCTGATAACCCGGCGGTGAAAGTTGGCGCCGGGCGGCGAGAGATGACGTAAGCAAAAGTGAGGAGGGAATGGTACATTCTTTTTATTCTGGGCCTTATTAGAGCAGTTGTGGGTGTCAGTCAGGTCCATGAAGCCCACTGGCTGTCCCTCACCTCTCCTTCATAACCTCACCCTCTCCTCCTCTCTTTTTTCATCACCCAAAACTCATAACTCATAACTCTCTCTCTCTCCAGCTAAAACTTCACTTCACTTCACTTCACTTGCTATGGAGAAGAGAGAAAATCTACCATACTTGAAACCAACCCACAACAAGCTTCTACTCTTACATGGTATGCAACTTTTTTCATGGATATATATTTTTTGTTCAAAATATACATCAAATTTCATATATCTATATATGTCTTTATATATATTTACAAAATAATAATGATAATCTCTGGATCCACATGTATTCAAGAAAATTGTACAATATACATTCACTTTTGTAAAATAATATGAAAAAATCACCCCTTTTCTTCTTTTGTTGCAAGTCTTGGATTCTAAAAAGTTTTTTACCTTTTTAGAATGCATATAGTTTTTATTTATTATAAGTATATATATATGATTGTTTTGCAGGTCACCTTCAAGCCACCACAATGATCAACATGCATGGCTCATCTCCAAGAATCTACAAATTTGGAACCAGGAAGAGGAAGAGGAGGAGGAGATTCCCGGCGACGTCGTTGGCTTGTTTGTGTTAACCCGGCGCTATCCTGATTGAGCTTTTTCTCACCCTCTGCTACTTTCTTCGCATCTCTTTTTCTTTTGGCCTTACCCCGCGTTTTCTTGACCTTGTAAGACCTTTTCTTGACCTTGTAAGACCCCGTATCGCGTCTGTTATCTTTATCTTCCATCTCGACAGAGACTCTATGTTAAAAATCGTTGATTTAGAGTCAAGTTGTCGTCGCTCCCCGTTTCCGTCCAACTCATCTTCTCCTTCCTTGTCTATCCCTCCTGAGCTGTGTGTCCGAATCAGATGAAACTGTAGTTCCGAAATCTAAATCCCCCCTCAAAATTGTCAAGTGGAAGACCCAATAGCTCCATATCTCTCTCAAAGTTGATGCAAGATATGGACAAATTTGTTTGAATCAAGGGTCAATTTTGTTGTTTTAATTGGGGTAGGGTTTTATTTTTATCCTAAAATAAAAGAAATGTGTAATTTAGAAGGAAAAAAAGGCAATGAATATTGAATAGATATAATTGTATTATGGTGACAGTAATGGATATATACTTTTTGCAGGAATATATATTAGTATTGAGTCTTTTTGTTGTTTTATATGTTGTTGGTGTGTGGGTGTGAAAATTGATGAACTGACCAAAGAGCATAAATATTCTCATATCTCTCTGAAGAGTCTCACTCGTGACTCACTCTTCTTATTTTTCTTTTGTCATTAATTGATACACTGCTACACAAAATTAAAATACCCATTTCATTTTCAGATAAAAACTTTTAAATGCTCCATTTCAACAAATTTATTTCTGTACCATGAGATGTCACTTATGTACTTGTTAAACAATTGGGAAAACTAAATTAATGGTCGAATTTATTTTATTTTATTTTGAATAATCATTGGGGTGTCCCTAATAAGACTTAGTCAGGTATTTATTTATTTGAAAGTTAAGAATATATAGATTCATATTAATTATAACATAAATAGTTCTTGTCAAATTTTCTTTTGGTGAAAATGGAAACGGAAGTAAGATTTGACATGTATCATTAAAGTTCAACTTAGCAGCTCAATATATTAATGCGAACTCATTAACACTTGATCTAACTTGTATTGGTTATTTTAAACACATTGATTAATATCAAAGAACAAATTGATTCAAATTATAAAACTGTTGGCTAAACTAATAGTGTTATTGAAGATTGGGAACCAAATTAACTTTTTTTATCTTTTCATTCTCTGTTGTTACAATATAATCATAATTAATAAAATGGATAATGAAACTTTGTTATACCTCACTATAGCGAAATGACACTTTTATACCTTAACTATTTTAATCTCTTTTTTAGTACCTGACAATTTTTTTGTGACAACCAATCTCTAAAATGCCTAAAATACTTAAACTACCATTGATTTAAAAAATAAAAAATTGAATTAATTTAATTTTGTTTATTTTTTGTTCAATTTGGTTTATATTTAAGATGCAATTACAATTATGCTCTCAAATCTAAAATTAAATTTGAACCATTTTAAATCCGGTTTGATAAATCAAATTGGACCAATTTTATTCTAATTTTTTAAACCAGCGGTATTTAAGTCATTTTAGCGTAAGTTGTCACAAAAAATATGTCAAGGTACCAAAAAAGAGAAAAATAGTTAGAATATGAAAGTATCATTTCGTTATAGTTAAGTGTAACAAAGTGTCATTGTACTTTAATGAAACGAAGCAATCAAAGGAATGGAAATGAAAATAAGAGATGGTAAAATAATTTGAAGACAGCTCATGTGTGAGTTTTACCATGGTAAAAATGAGGAAGGTTTAAAGAGGGATAAAAAAAGGTGGGCAGATTGAGGAGCATACAAGTCCATATCTCATAAAGGAAGGTTGATGAGATAGAAGAAAGTGAAAATGAAAAGAGAAGAATTAAGTCTCACACATTATTTTTATTTTACAATATACAAAATATTATTATTATTTGGTATGGTTTTCTAGTTTTGGACAAGACAGCATGGATGGCACAGACCAAAGCTCAATCTGGAACATGATGAGTCTCAAAGGTCTTCCAAACTTGGAAGAAAAGTCAATTTTATTTATTACCCTCCTCACCCTCAAGCTAAATTTTACATCTTTTACCCTCCTCACCATCAAGGTAAATTTTACCTCTTTTGCATCACATTAAACTTTATGAAAGTGTATAAATTCATTACAAGGTGGATTAATACATTGTTTCACTGTTGTTCACCGTCAATTTTTTCCCATAGAATCGGCCCATATTATACACCGTCAATTTAGGATAAATAGGCCGTTACTCTTAATAACGACCCATAAATTGTATGCCGTTACAATAAAGTCGTTACTAACATGAACGGCTACTATAGTGTTGGCGTACGTTATAATATACGTTGTTACTGTAAGTAACGGCCTATATACCCAAATGGACCGTTACTATTAGTAACGCCTTGTTTACCCGCATGGGCCGTTACTATTAGTAACGGCTTGTTCTTTTATGTTGCTTACCCGTCTTCTTTGATTTTGTTACCAAACAATTCAATTTTTAAATATTCAAAAGGTTGAAAAAATCATAACATTTTTTTTGTGTGATTAATGGAGATGATTTTTTTTTTTGGTAACTACCATATTATTTCAAAAGTGGAATCAAGACTATTAAAAATGAGTCAATTTCTCTTAAGAAAACATATATATATCACTAGGGTGTATGAATATTTTCTTTACGAGCAATACATTAGTAAGTTTACTCTAGTTTTATCGTAGAAGTTAATTCTTGACCTAATCCTAAATCTTAATCATGCTTTTAAATATGTTACAACCAAAGTTTAAACTTTAATTATATGATTCATTTTGACGAACTAGATAAACTCTAGCCGATTTATCTATATATTGATTAAGTTGTATATTGATTTGTAAGATAAAAAGTCAATATGTCTTTTCTACTTTAATGTAATACATTTTTTATTAATTTATTAGAATTGTTGAAATGCTTTTTATTGAATAGAGTTATTAGTTCGAATTATTAAATTAGACGATTATACCTACCATGCCAACCTTACCAACAATTGTTCTCTTAATAACATTCCATTCCTCCTTTTTAATGTCGTTTGGTTAATTTTTGTAGTACTAAAGTTTGATTCATTTTAGCTTGAATTGCACTAATGGTTTCATTTTAGCAATCTATATATCTACCATTTCATTTAATGATGAGCACCATATGAAGATAGGAATGAATACATAAATTAGGTTAGACTATGACATGAACCTAAGGCCAATTGATGATTGAGCACTTAGCTTTCAAAATTAGGATGGGAATTGAAGTTTTGGAAGCAAACAAGTGACCTACAAACATAAAATTGAAATTCCTTGCTAATAATTCAGTGACCCTTTTGCATTTAGGAACATGGCTTATCATGATGTTAGGTTTTTGTAGGGATTGCTACCTTTCCAAAACCAAGGCCTATCTATATGTTGGACTTGAAATAATTGAGCAACATACACATTTCTATGTAAATTAAGCAAAATGAATATAAAAAAAACATATGTCGCGCTCACATTATTACTTAGTTATGTCGAGCTTGTTATTAGAGATCACTCGATTAGTCAACAATAATTTTAATTAAATTGAACCAAAGTCACTTGCATCAAAGTTTAAATATAATGGATTTCACACCTCTACGCATATATAGTGTGTTGCCTTCAAATATTGTATTGGTGTCAATTGTCAGCGTTCATTCACTATTTCCTGCAAATTCTCTAACATTGTCTCTTATTCGAGAGTCCAGCGGTTATAAACGAGAAAAACAAGACAGTTTCTTCGCAACCTAATAATATCTCATAAAAATGATTTGAAAATCCAACATATATCGTCGAGAAAAAGCATCCAGTCTGATAAGATTTTTTGTGGGTATAAAATATTTTTGTGAATCATAAAGTTTGTGAGTGAGATATTTCAAGAAATATTGAGTTGATGAAAAGTGTGAAATAGCAAAGGGAATAATGATTTGCTTTTGTTTGTTTGTTGGAAATTTGTAAAGCTTTTGGTGGTGAAGAGAGGGCATTGGACCACATAAAAAAGAGGAGAGTGCAATGGGATTGTAGGCATAAAATGGTGATAGGACCACAAAGCAAACTATCTTGTGTTATTCCCATGGTAGGGCTCCATCACTTGTGATAAGTCAAAACATTTGCAATATCAAGGCAAAATGAGCTCATAGACAGTGTGGTGAGTAGCCAAAAAAGGAGGGCATTGAGGGATGGTTTCAAGCACAACATGATGATGTCCTTCACTCATGATATCATATAGCTAGTAGTATGTGTGTGTGTGTTAGGTGAGAGCAAACATAGGGCCCATTCACTTTCAAACTTTTATCCATCTTTGGGCAACACCCTAACATGCCCCCTTCATTACCTTGTTGCTTTGCTCTAATAATTCTATGCCCTTTTTGAAGAAAGTTTGTGGGGGGTCAATAATGATGCCTTGATGAACATAAATCAGCAATGCCATTCATTTTTGTGAGTTTGGTGTTGAATTGGAGGATCACAACTCAATTTTGGATATTGGGCAAGTGTTAGAAAAAACATAAACTAGAAGATGATATTTAATGGGTTCATATTAGATAATGGGAAGTTGATGAATCTACTAACCCTACAAAATTTTACAAAATTATATAGGTCCACAAGTTTAAACAAATTTGGATCAAAACAAACTAGAATAATACTTTGTTATTGTGGAAGAATGATTTATATTTTGTTTTTTTGCAGTGTTGTAAATAGCGGTCGTCATGGCGCCGAAAATCATATGGGCGCCATGTCATGGCGCCGTGTTGTTTTGAGCCGATTTTACGGATTTAATATGGTTTTGAACCAATTTGGACCGATTTTGTTCAGATTAATTTTAAAAAAAGTTTAAAATATAATAAATATTAGCATAATATGTGTTTTTATTACATATATAAATTAACTTATATAAAAAATTAAAATTACAAAAGTAGAAATCCGTCATGGCCCTGAATGTCTATGTCCGTCATCATAGCGTCGTGCGACGTCTGCAAATGAGTATTGTTTTTTAAGATAAATAGGTGGACATCAAATGATAAATACCGGAGTGACTTGAATAATTAAATAAATGAAAGTCAAATGTAAATTGTTTCAATTCTGAATGACAAATAAATTGTTCGAAAAATAATAAAAAGGTAGACAGTAAGAATAACTCAAAACAACTAAAATTGCAATTTTATAATTCTAGTGTATAACGAAATTGGATCTATAATCTCTAACGTGTAAAAAATTATATAATGTGCTACAATAATATAATTATTTGTCATAATAAAATAGGAAATTCTGATTTTTTTTGGATATCGGTGTAGGGCCTGCAGGCTGATCTAGTGATTGAGTTGGGCTTGAGGCCATAAGAGTACAAATGGGCCGATGCCTAGTCTGAGCCTATAACTTGTTAGGATTAATTATAAAAAGTGGTGTGTACTGTACTATTCAATTTTGTACTAAGCAGTAAGTACTAAGATTTTGTGTAACATCACTCCTCAAAATAAGCTCTCCAGTACCAAAAATTTCATTTAGAGTACCAAATAAAAATAAAGTAAACGACATTTAACCCAAATTTGATTAAATATAACTGAATTGGTTTGTTAAAAAATCTAAAATGCACTCAATAGCTTTGATTTGAAATTTGACCGGTTCAAAATCGGCTTGATCAATTCAAATTAATTTTTTTACTACTTTTATTTAATAAATAATAATTACAATAATTTTAATAAATTTATTTAATGGGAAAAACTTAAATTTATCACAAGTTGTATACCAAAAATTAAGCTCGATTATGCTATAATGAAGAAAAATAACATCAAATCTATGATTACTAAAAATACTTTAGGATTTATTAATCAATAACTCAATGTAAAAGAATAAAAGTGAGAGGAATATTATAAAAAGAAGTCTCTTGGACCTGAGCTCAAATGTTTAAACAATTAATCAAATAATTAGTCATAATAACAATATAGACACAGAGTACATAATTCTATCGTGTCAAAAGTCAAACATTTAAGATTTCTTTTATCATTAATCAAGCTATTTTAATGTTTGAGCTAACCAGTATTAATTTTTTTTTTTTAAGTGTCTGTAACCAAAAAAAAAGAATAGAAGAAAGAAGGCATTAATTTTTTTTTCAAATGACATACATATAACCGATAAAATAAACATACAATATTCAAATAAGTTGATTAATTATACAGCGTATGGTGCACATATATAACTTGTTTTTTGAAGAAAAAACGAGACGATCTCATTAGGGTGAAGAAACGTCTGCCAACATAATACGAGATAACGTATTTGGTACATCAGCACTAGAAATCTCGAGATCAGGGCTCGTAAAAGCGTTAGTAGCTAGATAATATACTACCTGATTACCTGATCTAGGAGTAAAAGAGAAAATACTATTTACAAAATTATCACAATAAAATTTACAATATTTGACTAACGAACCAATATGAGACAAAAGGATGGAGTGGGGTGTTAATAGTGACCAAAGGGATTGAGAGTCAGTCTCAAAAACCGCTTTGGTCACTCCCAACGTTGAAGCCCAAACCAGACCCTCTCTGAGGATAATAGCCTCTGCTAACATAGGCTCAAACCTCCCATGCCATTGAAAACTTCGAGCTGCCCTAAGCCGTCCGTCGATGTCCCGACATACAAGCCCACCTCCGATTCTTCTTCCATTCAAATCCACAGTTGCATCTGAGTTGATCTTCACCCAACCCTCAATTGGTTTGGACCATCTCTGTATGTTTCTTTGTCTGGGCAGAGAAGACACCTTTGCATGCGACCTTTGCCATTCCGATCTGCACAAATTCGATGTGAAGGTAATCGAGGCCAAGTTGAGATTCTGATTTTTTTCCATACGATTTCATTTCGCATCCTCCAAATCGCCCACCACAGATAAACTAACTCCTCAGATCTATTCGAGTTGTTGTTGTTGATGTTGCAGGAGCTGTCGAAGATCTGAGGAATTGATTGAAGACCCCTTCCGTTTCTGCTTCACATCGGCATGATTGAAGATAGAGAAGAGCACTCCCAGAATATATGGAGGGCTGATTCATCAGTTAGAGAACAAAAGGGGCATTGGGTCGAAGGCAGACTGACTCCTCTGGATGTCAAAATTTCACAAGAAGGTAGTGTTTCGGTGAATAAGCGCCAGAGAAAAAACTTGATCTTTGGAGGTATGTTTAATTTCCACAGAACTTTCCATCTAGAAGATTGATGAGAGGAATCCCACTGACCTGCTTGTTTCATTGCATGTCTATAAGCAGATTTGACAGAATAACGCCCTGATTGTTCAAATTTCCAGAACCATTCATCCCTCACAGCGGTCCTGCTTATGGGGATTGAGCATATGCGGCTGACTTCATTATGTGACTTAATTGATCAATCACTCATGTTCTCATGTACATTAATCAAAGTCTTCTTATGCATCATAAAATCATGTTCATAAATCAATATGTATTTATGCATTGTAAAATCAATTTGACATAAATTAAGCTTATATTAGTTTATTGAAATTTATATTTACAAGATAATTTACACGAGCCGAATAGAGCCCAAAGTTACAAAATTTTCGAGCTCAGGTCGAATTCGAGCCTGATGTAAAACAAGAGAGCTGAGCCGAGCCGAGCCTTAACAATTTTGGGCTCGACTCGGCTCGTTTACATCCCTAGGTGTGAGCACTTTGGACTCGGAACCAGAGATAACAGTTCTGGTCCTGATTATAAGAATGAAAAAACTATAGATTTTTTGTTTGGTTTCGGTTTCTAAAACACATAATTGACGGGTATTCGGAATCGGACCGTTTTGCTAAACATTTATCAAAACACCATCAATTTATATGAATCATTGAGATAAGTACATGAACTAATAAATGAAGCCAGAATGATATATTACTTATCTTTTATTAGTATTTTATTTGCGAATTTTATAATTCGATTGTGTTATAATAATTAAGTTTTAACGTTTGTTTTTGTAAGAACTTTTAATAACTACAAATTTCATATTGTCTAACATTCGGGATCAAAATCATCTAATTTGAACTTTAAACCGCATAATTAACAAAAATAACGAAGTGACCAGTTCTAGTAAGTAGAACCATGAACCAAACCAAAGAAACGGGTCCAGAACAGAACCGAACCGATCCATTATGTAATGGTTCTG
Source organism: Geranium rotundifolium (assembly GCA_963920655.1). Taxonomy (NCBI): domain Eukaryota; kingdom Viridiplantae; phylum Streptophyta; class Magnoliopsida; order Geraniales; family Geraniaceae; genus Geranium; species Geranium rotundifolium. The sequence goes on along the minus strand of OY987316.1, from coordinate 6,159,290 downwards.
ATTCCAGTTCTTAAACACCAAAAAGCGAGAAGTCCGATTCAATTCTTGACTAGTTCGGTCCGGTTTTGGACCCATGCCCACCCAAAACACATACCAATATAACCGGAACCTATTATTTAACCTGATATTCTATTCACATTTCAAAACATACAATGATTAAATGTTCATTAGTGTAACAAAATACACAATTGTTCATCAGTAAAGCAAAATACAAATAGTCATCATAAGGCTCTACTAAAACTTAGCCTTCTAAACCAAATAAAGGTGTTCACTGCTTTTTCTTTCCGAGCTTTACCAATGTGAATGAAAATAATTCCAAAGAATTGCTACTTGTTACCAACAAGAAAACCCTAAGGCTTGGCGGCGAGTCGAGAACACTTGCTCTTCTTCTGATTCTGATCGAGAGCGCAGACACAGGTTTGGAGGAGCTCGTAGTCCTCCTCCCAGTACAGCAACGCTGCCATTTCCGGGTTTTTCAACAGCATCTTCGACGTTAAGAAACCAGCAATCGTCCACGTTTGGTACAGTCGCGACTGCTTGCCTATGAACCTTCCCGTCTTACTGTCATAATATTCCGGCCACCGGTCCACCGAAAGCCTCTCCTCAGCTAAAGCAACCGCCTTCTCCGCCAACTCCGGCTTCCCCATCTTCATACACGCCAACGTGAACTGCAAAATTCACAATGAGAACCAACTCAACAAACAAAATGGCCAAAATCTTAATATGACCGAAGTCCAATTTATGGAAATCGGTTCGTTTTGTTAATGGTAAGTGAGCAAAGTGATTGAAAATAGTCTTGAACTATCCCAAATGCGTCAATTTCGTGCATGTACTATGAAGTGTTTTAATTTGGTGTTCAAATTTCGTATAGCTCCAATTTAGTCCATGTATAGTATACATCATGTCAGCGCCACATTACATATTTAGGGGGATAAATCAAAACAATTTTGCAAATTTGACAGGAATTATATTTCGACATCTACCGTCAAACAATTAGTGTAACTCTGAAAACAATGAAGCGATAAACCCTCATTTAGCACAACTGTTAGCGTACCTGCCACAAGAGAGTTGGCCAAGATCCTCCATTGTGATAAGACCAGGGACTGCAAGCAATACAGAAAAGTGAAAATCAGAATAATATATACATCATTTTGTTAAAATTGTATGAGAGAAGAATATTTACGTATTCTTTGGGTCACTTCCAGTGATTATACGCCATTCCTCGTGGTCGAGAGAAGGGTAGCAGATCTTGAGAGGCATCTGTGACACGAGATCGTCCCATTTGGCCTCGATCAAATTCAGAATGCCCTCATTCTGTTTCTGGGTACCTAGAGATGAAACAACGGCCCAGAGATTTCCAAGGGTGAAGAACCTGAAGTCCATATGAGCGGGCTGTAGGTTGCCAATAAAATAGCCTCCTTCGTCCGGGATCCAATCAACGAGCCACGAAGGGATTTGATCCGGATAGATATTGAACTTGTTGATAGCGTCCGTGGAGTACTCCTCCGTATTGTACCTATAAATCTCATTGATTTTCTTCAAATCTGCCCAGTAGTACTCTCTCATATGAAACGAGAGGGCGCTGAGTCGTTTGTTGACAGCAGCAACCAAATTCTTGGTACCATCGTTGACAATAAGAATTTCACGGGAACAGCGTAGCGCTGAATAGAACAAAGCCTGTAAAACCACAATTGTCAGGAAAATGACACTCGGAACTATACGGTTAAGAGCAGTGTATTGAGCTTACTTCGATTTCGAGAGGATGGCCGTGAATCCCCATTCGTCTATCGATCATACAGGAGCCATCGGCGACTAAGAGAGTAGGAAACATGTCAAACCCGTCTGTCAAACACAAGTTAAGGATGAGCCTTATGCCGGTTTGTACATCAATCCGCTCCTGAAGCGAGTAGTCGCCCGTGAGCTTTCCATAAGCTCTCAACAAGATAATCCACCACAGACCTGAAAGTTAGCCAACATATTTTATATAGTCAGAAATTTCCATTTTCCAGTAAGTGAAATGGGACTAATAATTATGTTATGTTACCAGAATCAACAGGTGCAACGCGCCCAATGGCTGATTCACCAAAATCAGGATCCAGAGTTTCCTCAAATGCTCCATTGCCTCCATCAAGTGGTACACTTTTAACTTTGAAACTTGCTGGCATTAGCCCCTGTCCGGGACTGTAACAGTCTACAGTTTTCTCCCAGCTCTAAGACGTAAATAAATGCAAAACAATATTTTAGTATGAATTAAAAGGGCACGCACAGTTATGAAAATACGAGCTATATGCAGGCAATAGTTTTATTAGCCTCCTTCATTTCAAGTCCTTCAAATGACGACGTGAAGTTGCAACCTCTACTACATGCTAACATCAAGCATGTATTTTGTTAACAATAGAGCAGCAACCATTACAAGGCATATTTATAGGCATTCCACATTCTTCCATCAGGTTTTTCGGTATAGGATTTAGGTAAGCAAATAGATTGATGAAAGTAGTTGGCATAGAAGTATGTGACAGTTCTAAATTTTTGCATGATATCAGTGAATCTCCACAGAAATTACTGAAAACAATGTCAAACGATTACAAAAAGCAGGTGCCACTGTTGTAATGTTAGCAACCACTAAGTTTGACTGTACATGTCATGCTGTTTCAAGTCAACAAACGACCTATACTTCTTAAACAGTCACGTAAAAAAGTAGTAATAATTATAACAGTAGTAAATCGGAAGGAAATGATAATCTGATAAAGTTCATATTTAAGATGCATAATAATTACGCTAGTAAAATCTGGAAGTACCTGTAACTGCAGCGTATGAAGAAGGAAATTCTTCACAATCTCTCCTTCCCCATTCAGCAGAAAAGCAAGCGCCGATGGGACGAAATCACGAATGAAAACCTGATCATAATTCAGCGGTTGCTTGTCAGCTGGATCACAAGCAGCAATAGTTCCCACCGGATCCTCGTAGTAATTAACAACCGCACCTCGAAGCAACTTCCACGCCTCCTTTTCAATCTCCGACGTCTCTCTCTCAACTTTTGTGTCATTGTTCGCATTTTTAAAATCATTGATATTTACACACGACTCGTTATCTACATCAGGGCCCGTCTCAATTTTCTCAATCACCAAGGGCTTCACATTCAAACCACCTTGAATGTAAAAGCTCTCGAAGTTCTTCTGATTAACTTGACCTTCAACCGATGTAGAATGGTTCCTAAAATCCGACGCTACCTTGGGTATCACTCTAGAAAACCTACCACTGCTCTTATTGACACGACAGCAAGTACTATAACCCCTAGATCGACCCCAACTCGAATCGGAAACACAAAAACCCATCCGACTCGAATCACTCGCACGCGCAAACCCTAAAACCTGAGAACAAGATCTATGGTACTGCCGGCGGTGGATCAATCTAGACTGTGATTTCGACAAATTACTCAAATGGGTACGATTATAAGCTTTCAGGGGAGAACCCCCAAAAATTGAGGAGCCCTTATACCTAATCAGAACCCTACAACAGGGTTTCATGCTGAATATACCTATACAAGCGCTAGGATTCATCTTTGACATATATGTCGACAACAATCAAAGTCTTGACCTTGAACAATCTGGGCAAGCTCAATAATACGTATATAAGCTAAAATTGAGAAATGGGTATGATCTATACTTATGTATGAAACCCAGAACAGCCCTGTTAATCTTGAAAACTTGATTGAACAGAGATCTAAATATCGGGTTTTTAGGGGTTTTTTTCCTTTTTTCGACAATAAACAACTATTGTAACTACGATTATTCGCTGAGAACAATCAAAATCGAAGAATAAATCAGTATTTACTTACAAATGAGCAAGACGCTTGGTGGGTATGAGAAAATAAGAGTGAAATCGAGAGAGAGAGTTGTGGAGATTCGGTAGATTTTTGAGGAGGAATGGTCCGTGGCGTGCAGGTGAGGTTTTATAAAGAGGAAAGTTCGTTGATGGTTGTATTTGAAAAATGCAACATTTTATTATAAAGGGTTGAAATTACGCTTTTATCCCCAGACATGTGCGCCTGGTGAATGTTAAAGTACCGAAATGCCCCTCCAGGTTCAATCGCACGTTCATAGCCATTTGATTTCACAATTCAACTAAATAAATATACTTAAAGTACAAAATCAAATTAATCTGGTATGTACAGATGTAAAAAAAATAAATTTTCAAAAATATTAGAAAGAAAACTAGTAGTAAAATACGACATGAGTTCAACACGTACTCCAGGACAAAGTTTTCTCTAACCTTATCAGTATCAAAGAGTTCAAATCTAACAAGGAAGACTTCGAACATTTAATTAAGGTAATTGCTGTGCTGCGAAAAATTAATATTAGTTAATTTGTAATGTATTATTATTTATATGAACGTATTAAAATAACATAAATATTAATTAACCGAAAAATATTTAACCCAATTACCGACGTTTGCTAGATCAAATTGGTTAAGTACTTAAACTTGAGACCAAGGGTTTTGGGTGTGACTCGCAATGCGGTATCTTGTCATTTATTTTCAACTTCTGTTGCGTCTCTCTTTCCTGATGTAAGTCTTGAGCCAATTATTGATATAAGTTTTGTGTTGTATTCCTTCATGATAGTATAGTCGACCTCAAATCTTGATATAATTTGTCGATAAAAAATATTTAATTCAATTTTAATTTTAAAAACGATTTCATCTAAAAACTTTAAAAATAAAATGTACTGACAATAATAATTAAATTAATTAATTTTAGGGCATATTATACTTATGATTTGATTGAATCCAATGTTCAAAATTAATATCAATTTTTTACCTAGTGAACAGTTTTTGAGTTTGAAAAGTGGTAATTTTGAAATTTAAAATGTTCAAGACAATCAAACGAAAATAATGGGATAATTAAATATTAATTGCTCTAAAATCCTTTTAGATTTCAAACAATTATATATTTCAAATACATGTGTGTATACATTTTAATTTAAATTAATATTTTTTAAAGTTTAATACATCTCGTCAAATTCAAGTTTGGTTAATTTTTTAATCCAATTTGCTTTGAAATACGTATATCTTTTCAAACTCGAGTTAGAACAATTTCTATTAAATTAGTTGAGACAAAATTTTCCTATACAAATTTACGGGACAATTCTTTATATTTCTTCTAGAGGTTCATCAATAAAATCGCAATAACACGTTGAACATTTCTTTTTCGTTTTTGTCATATTATTGTTTTGGAATTGATAGACGATGTGCTAAAGGACATAATAGTAATTAGGTTGAACACAAGTGCCTATAAATGTCTTAATTAATTGTGGTGAGTAAAGTTGTGGATAAGATTGGTCGGTGGGTCATGTCTGAACACTTTATTTTTCATAAAAAGCCCAATTTCTCGGCTATTTTCATCTTCTCCCGAGAAAACGGATTACACGAAATACATTATAATTAAAATTTACATTTTATAATTGATTTTCTAAAGAAAAACGCGACATATTATTAAATTATAAAACAAATTAATCTAACATTACACGGGATGGTCAAAACAATCAGATGATGAGACAGAACCCGCACTATAATCACAACTATTGTTAATTAAATTAAACATGGTTAATTAATGAATCGTGAAATTACAATAACAACGAGCAAAATAAAAGATAGTGCAACGACATCCCTCTTGTAACTTCGCGGCCTCCACCTCCAATAGGTTGAGACTCTTCGCAAATCCATTACTATAATCACTCTAATAGCAACGATCATAATAACTAATAGCGCAACGAAATATTTTTTGCAAATCAGTTACAAGAACCACCCTAAAAATACTTAGAGCAAGCTTCTATTACACTATCCTAAAGAAATCTACGAAATAAAACAATCGCCTTCAATCCTCTTCCCAAATCAAGAACCTCGTGCCATTTGAACCCCTAAATGGCCCAATGGAACACTACTATGAAATACTGAAGCTCAAGAAGACCAAGACCCTCTAGTTCGATATGCTTACATAAATTTGTCTATCGACACTAGAGAACTCATGATCTCTCCCAATACCGAGCCATCAACCAACCAAAGGCGAAACAATCAAATCGCTATAATTTTCCTACCTACCTCCGATGAGCTCCTCCCGGATCCGTCTTCCCTCGATCTCGCACCAAGCTAATCGCCGAATTTTCCAGCCCAACCACTGTTGACCCCTTTCCAAACTCATCTCCCCTTGTAGATGATATCAAAATAATATCCCCAACCGTACCATCGTAAACCTCCTCCGTCGATCCCAACCACCGACCTCATAAACTCAACCTCTCTCCCACAAAACTACCACATCCTAAATCTCATCACCCCCTGAGTCTCAGACGCGCAAAATCGCGAAAGCAACGCCCTTCAAAATCGTAAAATCGTAGACGCTGGTAAAAAACCACGTTGTGTACCTAAACATACCGCAAATTTATGATTAATTGAACTGGAATTAATAATAACAATATCGCATTCGCATATAATATTTTAACAACTTATTATAGTTTTATTATGATAAATTTTTAGTGATTATTCTAAATTTATAGGTAGAGTTTCTTTTGTGAATAAGACTATAAGAAGAAAATGAAAAATGTTGATCTGATCCGATGAATACGTGGAATTTGTTCGATCTTAGCACGATATTCAATTACTTTATGGACCCAATTAATTTGTCCATTCCTCGATTTGTGAAAGGCTCAGAATATTTTCTCCGCCACCAATTAAATATCTCCATTTTGGACCAACCCCATATTTTCTATTTGGGCTCACATGCATGAAAATGGGTCGTCTTGTCATCACCAAAATAAGGGCCCGTTTTCTATTGGGCCAATTAGACAGCCCATTTCTTCCCCGATTAATTCAAGCCCGGCCTCTATGAATTTCTATTTCGAGAGAAATAAAGTGCACTTTAATTTTGATTAGTGTCTCTTTAAGCCATTGTTGCTAGAATTATTTGAATTAAATATCTCTTATTTACACACACTTAATCTAATTTTAAGAAGTCGTCAACGACGGAAGAGTGTTTTAATTCCATTTTCATATTTGAGGACTAAAGTCGAGGTTTTATACGAAGTGAATTCTCTCGAAATGAAATATAATATTGTATCATTATAATTATTTTATTTGTTTAATCAATAAAAATAATATTTAGATAGTAAAAAACATTAGGACACAAACAAAGAGGTTGAAATTGGTGGTGAGGATGATTAAAGTGAGGAAGGAGACGTCAGAATCAAAGCCAAAGTCAGAGTTAAACTCGAACTGAGACGAGAGTGTTGAAGAAGAGAAAGAAAAAAAAAATCATAAAGGTATCATTTATAATTTTAAAATAATTGAGTGCATTTTATTATTTTAGTTTTGTTAACGTTAAAATTAAATATAACTTAACTGAAATAATAACGGTGAGAAAATTGTACCTATAAAAGTTTTTATATGGTAAAGAAATATCTCAATTCAAAGCATCTCTAATGATATGTTATATTTACCATTATATGCTATTTTTTTTAGCATATACTATTTCATTTCCAACAACATATGCTATACGTTATTTTAATATTTTAATAATAAACAAAATGAAATATGTTATTTTATTGTATTGTTATGATTATTTATTTGGTTAATACGTAAAGGAAATATTTGGATAATAAAATAATATATTATTTGTAGAGGCAAATGACATATGCTACATTTACATGCGGAATATGTCATGAAAATGTAACATATGTCAAAATAGCATATAGTAAATGGAGTTGATATAACATATTTTTAATTGAAGAGGCAATTGGGAAAATTTCACTTAGCCACTCTGTAGTTTACCACTTTTTCACTTACTCACCCCAGCTTTTATTTTATCTTATAACTCCATGAAGTTTACAAAATTGACACTTCAGGTTGCGACATCAAAATTGTAGAGGAAGATGGATCATGTGTTGATCACGAGTGGGCTATACTTACAAAATAAATCTCATGATTTCTCTTATGATAATCGATTAAATGTGTGTGGTTCATTAAGAGTTCGGTGAGGAGAGAAGACGACGTTTGCTGGGGCTGTACGCATGTACTCAACATTTAGGTTCGTCTTCTCTTCTCACCGAACCCTCAACGAACCACACATTTATTCGATTACCATAAGGGTAACCATGAGATTTTTTTTTGTAAATATAGCCCGCTCGTGATCAACAGTGACCCATCTTCCTCTACAATATTTGTAACGTCATAGTATGAAGTACAAATTTTGTAAATTTTAGGGGGTTCCGAAGTTAAAATGAAAAATTGAGGTGTGTAAGTGAAAAAGTAATAAATTACATGGCGGTTAAATGAAATTTTCCCAAGGTAAATATAACATGAGTTGGAGATCGTCTAGGTAAGAATGAATATTTTATTCGAGGGTTTCCTTTAATAAATTACAAAAAAATTTTTGGGAAAACAGTGAAATTAATAGAAGACTCCACTCAAATAGAAAACAGTCCTTGGCCAAATCTTTTGGTGGCTTGTTTGTTCTCAGTTTCAATGGAGTCACTTCTGAGCATCTCCTCCATGCCCCTTCCTTATCCGAATGCTTCAAGCTCTCCTTCTCTATCCATCAACACAAGGAGGTCGGTCACTGTGGCCGCAAGGAAGGCTAAGAAGCTATCCAAAGAACAGAAGAAGGATCTGCGTGCAGGAATCGACGTCTCTACTCGCATTTTCCCTGAAGCTGTGCTTCTTAAAGAGGTCATTTTTCTCGCAAACCCACAATTTTTTTCTAGATTTTGGGATGTTTTCACTTCATTTCTGGGTTTAGGATAGGGTTTTTGGGTTTAAAGTCGCGATGGGTAGTTATTAGAACCTGAAATTTGGAGGCTTATGTGTTATCGTTTCTCAATTCCTGGAGATTTTAGCATATTTTGGATTGGTTGCTAGTCTTGTAATGGGTGTTTTGGCTTTACAGTCATGTGGGTAGTGGTTATATCCTTCAATTTGGTTGCTATATGTGTGGATTTTTTATCTATATGTTGTTGTTTCTGAATCCCTGGTGATTTTGACATATTATCAGTTGCTATCTTTTCGAGTTTCTGATATTTTTGAGGTCAATGTATCATTGCTTCTCAACTACCTGTGATTTTGCGTAGTTTGATTGGTTTAACCATCATGTGATGTTAGCTAGAGCCTTATATTTGATTGTGTTGTTTCTCATGTTTTTATTAATTTGAAGGCCAATACATAATTTTTAGGATTGTGATTGATGCTTTGAAAGCCTAGAGGATATGTAATTAGTTTCACAGTTGTTCATGGTATAGTATGCAATGTTCATTGATGCTTTGAACTGATAGCTTCAGGCCATGACTTATTGTTTTGTGCATGAAAATGAGTAAAGACTTTGACAAAGTAATACAGCCTCTATAGCATTTTGTGAGTTTGTTTTTCTTTTCTTCTCAAGATTTTGGTTTTGGTTTCTTGGTTTGTCCTTGGGTTGTGTCTAATGAGAGTTCGGTTTTCTCATATTATATTCGTTGATGCCAATAATTTGATTGTCTAAGTTTGGGTTTCACGTTCTCAACACTTTTGAATAGAATGGTTGGTTGACAATTGACATGGCTTTACTTGAGATTCAGAAAAAAGTTCAAGAGGATGGTAGAGTTCGACCTGATTTTAAAGATGGCGAAGAAGGCAAGTGGCTTTTACTTTGAATTTTGGCTACATGGGACTGGAAATAATTATACTCGTTGTTAATTGCAGAAAAGCTCTACGAATACCTGAATCTTCAGCTGGAAAGTGAACTGAATGTTGCGCAAAGTAAGTACCCTTTTATTTTTCTGTTTGTGATTTGTATAAGTGCAAGTGCTGCATAATAGAAATCCATGCAGGAAGATAGACACACTCTTGTTTATACCAGTTATTGGTTACTAGAAAGAAAACACAGAAGGACTATTTTGATTTGTTTTCAAAACATCATCTATACCTCTTTTGTGCTCATATCTACCTGTAAAAAGGGTATTTTTAAAATTGCTTCAAATATGTTTTGTATATTAACAAGGCTTCTTCTGTTTTGATACAGTGCGTCACTATGAAGTGGTTTATGTGGTTCATGAGAAGTTTGAAGATGAGTTTCCGGCCGTGCACGAGAAAGTTCTAGGTGAGTGTTGGCTTACAATTTTATTCTTCAAAGTTGATAAGTTTTCAGTTAAAGTTGATCGGTTTTGTTCATATTTCTTAACATTGCTTGCCTTCTTACAAAACTAAAGCCTCAAGGGCTATTACTTATTATCAGTGACATACTTCATAATTTATGAGGACGTGGGGAGTTTTCTTTTTTTATGCATACGGTGTAAGAAAGTGACTACCATCTTCAACGTGTCTGTGCGAGTGCCACATCTTGAGTCTCTGCGTTCATACCTAGGATGTTTAGGAAAAAATGACCAGATTGTCTTAGCTTCCGATATCTTCACAAAAAATCAAAGTTCACAGAACATTTTTGCCATTAACAAAGTGCGCATCACCATCTTGCAAAATAGTGATATTATAGGGCATGTTTTTGCCATTTTCCCTTAATAGAATTATCATTGATATTTATGCATAGCTAACTTCATAATATAGAAAATGCACTCTTATTTTTTTTTTGAAACATAAGTTGGTAATGTGAGAGATATTGCAGATTTTATCAGGGAGAAGAAAGGTAAGATATGGAGGGAGAACGATTGGGGTATGCGCAGACTGGCATACAAGATACAGAAAGCCACGAGGGCACATTACATGTTGATGAACATCGAGATGGACGCCAAATGGATCAACGACTTAAAAAACATGCTAGACGGAGACGAGAGAGTCATTCGGCATATGACCCTAAAGATGGATAAGGCCGTGACAGAAGACTGCCCTCCTCCACCCGAGTACCAAACCATTCGTGGTGGAGATATGGTTGACGATGACGACGAGGACTATGATGATGACGAGGACGATGAAGATTATGATGACGACGATGAGGATTATGATGATGACGAGGAGGATGAAGAAGATGATGAGGATGAGGATGAAGATGAAGAGGAAGAAGAAGAGGGTGGTGAAGGTGAAGGTGAAGATGAAGATGGAGTTATCGTGTTAGTTGATGGCGACGATGAAGATGAATCAGGTACCAGCGGTGACAAGGGAAAAAGGAGGGAACCGAGAGAGTAGGCAGATGGTTACCGGCTCAATGTATTATTTTTAGTATGATAGTCTCAGAAGCATGAGGTTGCTGATTTCAATCCCGACTGTATTGTTACTTAAATTATTGGCGACATCATATATAAATCATATGCATTGGAGTTTGTGGTGAATCCAGAAATCTATTTTGAGTTAGAGTTGTGTAAGTGTAGCTAACCAACATCATTGCATTGACTTTGTTGATTGTTTTCTAGCAAGCTCCATTAACTACACTTCAGCCCTATCTATGAATTCCTGGAAGAGGTTGACAAAAACTGATTCCCCTACAACCCTGCTGACATCAACAACTACGTGGCGAGTCGAGTCGGGCCGAGACACGTGGCAGCAGATTCATGCAATAGGTATTGGCATTGCTGCAAATCAGTGTGATATGTGTATATATATACATGATGAAGCATCACAGCAAAGCCATGCACCACCTGCAAACCAAAACCCAAAACCATGACCCTGCCTCCTTCCTCCTCCACCACCTCTGTGATCATCGGAGTTGTCGTTGTCTCGTTGATTGTACCGGCCGCCTGGTCTTCAAGGCGAGCGGACGGTGAGCTGCTGGAGTTCCCGCTGAACCTGGAGTTCCTGGAAGCTGAGTTCTTCCTGTTCGGGTGCTGCGGCCATGGACTCGACAGATTTGCCCCTAATCTGACCAACGGAGGTCCATCTCCGATTGGTGGACGACTGGCCAATTTGGACCATCTCACCAGGGACATCATCACCCAATTCGCTTACCAAGAAATTGGTCACCTCAGGTACATATGTAACTTAAACAAGTTTTTATTTATGATACGAACTTGCACTAGAATTATATTTACACTCTTATCTCAGAGCAATTACGAAAAAAGTGAGAGGATTCGAAAGGCCACAGCTTGATATAAGCGCAGCATCATTTGCGAAAGTGATGGACAGAGCATTTGGGCGGACCTTGGTGCCACCTTTCAACCCTTACGCCGATTCACTCAACTTTCTCCTCGCCTCCTACCTCGTCCCCTACGTCGGTCTCACCGGCTACGTAGGTGCAAATCCCAGGCTCAGGACTGCCGTCGCCAAGAAGGTACATAAATATTCGCATTAGATGCTTGATAGTGTTGTTTTGTATTGAAGATTTGATTTGGTTTCAGCTGGTGGCGGGTCTATTGGGGGTGGAATCGGGGCAAGATGCGATCATACGAGCAATGCTGTATGAGAGAGCGATGGTGAAGGTGCAGCCGTATGGAATAACGGTAGCGGAGTTCACCATCCGCATATCGAGCCTGAGGAACAAGCTGGGACATAGCGGAGTCAGAGACGAAGGGATCATAGTGTCCCCCGGGGCGGGGCCGGAGGGAAGGGTGATAGGAAACGTGCTGGCCGGGGACGACAACTCCCTCGCCTACGGGAGGACTCCGGAGGAGATACTCAGGATTGTGTACGGGGGAGGAGACGAGCACGCTCCTGGCGGCTTCTTTCCCAAAGGAGCCAACGGCCGCATCGCCAAGTCTCTCTTACAATCAACTTAACAATCAAATCATCAATAGCCCTGCTGTTAACTTTCTCTAAACTCTGCTTAGCAATAAAAAACAACATTGATAAAGTGTATTCAAAGTCTACAGACTTGTTACAGACATGTTCCTAAGCAAGCTGCATTCTTAGAACAACAATACACTACCCATTACTACTAAGTTATAATTGCAGAATGATCATATCCCATAAAAACATTACACAGGCTTGAAATTTGGAAATCAGAGTCTCTATCATTAACCAGAGGGATTGACCTTGTGCCAACGGCCACCCCTCATTTGGACTCCTACCTCTTGGATGGCCTCTCGTCATCCTCACCACTGTCATCATCGTCGTCGTCATCATCAGAATCATCTTTACCGACCCTCTTCCTCTTTGCCGGTGCTTCCACTTTCCCATCATCGTCCTCGTCTTCATCAACCTCCTCATCATCGTCCTCGCCATTCTCCTCCGGCTCAAAATCACTGGCCTCTTCTTCATCTTCAGCACGACCCACTGGTCGACGAAGGTACTCAGTTCCCATATCCTCCTCCTGTAAACACATAACATTAATAAAATTTTGAAATCTTGTCCTGTTCACATTTTCAATTGATTATTTCCTACACCTATGAATATCAAACAGAGAGCTAGCTAGCATCATAATGGTTTGACCCAAGATCTATGAAAACAATTGATACTATATTACAACAAAACCCCCAAAATTAAAAGTTTACTTTCTAAAAAGCACAATGTTAAGAATCAGTAGCTTAAAAGAAAATGAAATACAGAGAAGCTAGCATATGAAAAAACTTTGGCAGTAGACATATATTAAAGACAGATCCAGAAATGTCATCAACTGTTGCCAAAAATTGAAAGCAAATAGTGACCCATATTTCTAATTCTGTAAGAATTTGCTCAGATCCATAACAGATGCAACAAGCCAAAGCACAAAAGATTATGAAGTGCAATAAATTGTATAAATTTAAATAGTTAATTAGAAAGATTAATAAAAACTATTTGTTGATCCAAGATCCAGATAAGATCCCAACAAAATCCAGTAATTAGAGATCATAAACACAGAAAATTTTGTAAACTCAAGATAATTTTTTGAAAATCCATACACGATAAAGTAAAAGAAATCATGAAAAATATTTCAAGAGCTGTATCAAATAAAACACTAACTTTACAAAACACTGAAAACATTAGATCTGAAGCATAAAATGCATGAACACAGTTAATCACTATACGCAAAATGAAATTTATAGATTCAATAAGATTTTAAACGAGTTTTTACCTCTTCTTCGTCTTCATCGTCGTCGTCATCATCGTCGTCGTCGTCACTGTCTCCTTCGCCGTCCTCATCGCCGCCGTCCTCCTCATCGTCGTCCTCGTCCTCATCGTCACCAACCGAATGAACCGGAGGTCCACCAGAAGCCTGCACAACCTCCTGAACATCGTCGTCGTCTTCTTCGTCCTCCTCATCGGCGTACTCGTTCCCGTCGTCATCGTCGTCTTCGTCATCTTCTCCGTCCTCCACCCCGTCTTCTGGCTCGCTCTCGACCTCGCCTCCATCTCCTCCTTCTTCGTGCTCGAGCTTCTCGGCGCTCGCGACCTTGATCTCCTTCTCGACCTGGAACTCTGCCTCTTCCTCCATCATCTTCATCTCCGTGACGCGAAGCTTTCTCGGGAAAATCTTCGAGAAATTGGAAGTGAAAATCGAAATCAAAATCGGAAAATTGAGGAGCAGGGGAGGGAGAGAGTAGCTGCTTCGTTCGTTCTACCAGTAGTTCTGTAACCCTGATCTGGACCGTTGAAGCGGGGTTTCACGCGGATAGGTGACGTGGAGGGAGATCGGACGGTCGTGAGGGTGGACTTGTAGTTTTGTGTTTGTATGGTATTTGCGGCGCTCTATGCTCAGTTTTTTCGAACCAGATTGTTTCCAGGTGAAACGTCATCGTTGGAGCACCTAGGGTTAGGTAATGTTCTCTGGAATATTCGAGTGGGCCGATTCGGTTCACTGGCCCATTTTACGATTTTGGGCTCTCTACAGGCCCAAACGAACATTTTCATTATTGTCCTTGATTGATTTTTAAGTACTTTCCCATGTCCTCAATAAATGTTTTAGACTCAAACCTCACATATTCTACTGAATTATTCACTAATAAATAATTACCAAATTTATTTATACTAATATCTACTTCATAAATTGCTGGCATATACATAATATCAATATCAATATTTTTTTCTAACAAATATTTACCATGTTATTATTTATATAAAATGAGTGGAAACTATCGAGAATTTTGTTCAGTAACTTAAGAAACGTGACAGATTTCGTCCCTCTCTAAAATATTAACTCGAGCAACGTTTTATGCACCTTTATCATCATAGGTCAATTCCCTGATATGTGCGTAGATAAGGAAGTGAGTTTAATCTACCCATATATTGGAAGAAACATGCCTCGATCTGGTTGACAATCTCGTGCATTAATTTTTGGTGAGGTGAACCCCATGTTAATTCATAAAAAAAGTATTTATTAAAAAAATAAGTTGTTTGAAGAATTTAGTTATTGATATATTTGGGATTGTAGCCAAATAATGCACGCTCTCACTAACCACTTACATAGAAGTTTATAGTAAACGTAATAAATTAATGGATTAAAATTTATTTCTTGTACAGACAGGGTCGACCCGTCCATAAGGTAGGAGAAACTTTTTGTCTTAGACCTCGATTTTAGAGGGGTCCCAAAATACCCGGCCGATCAACCCAATTTCAAAAAAGACCCAATTTTTTTAATTACTATCTACATATATATCAAGTTTTATTATCTCAATCTAATAACAACGAAGCCTAAATATTATATACATTGAAACTAATATATACTAATTGTTACACTTAATAGCATTGACACTTAAATAACATAAGTTTTATACGTGATTCATCTTTTACGAAATGAACCGTCGAAACCAGAGCGATGACGGCAAAGAAAAATGGTAGTATAATAATATCTTTTTAAGAAAAATGTCTCATTTCAAATTTTTGCCTTACGCCCAAGATTTTCTAGGGATGGCACTGTGTTCAGATTTCACAGGTTATATAATAATTCTATAATATTAAAATTTACCTTACTTATATTCTAGGGAAAACTACACATAGCTACATCTAACTAAGGCCAAAAGACACATAGATATCCCCATCTTTCAAACTGGACACCTAGCTACACTTAAAAATTGAAAATGGACACTTAACCCCTACCGTTAGATTTTCTGTTAAAATTTTAAGTAAAACGACGAAAATGCTCTTGGTCAGATTTTAAATTTTCAAATCATGCCATTTCTGAGTTTTTGTGTGTTTTTTCGATCAAACTTCTCCACAACCACCGTTTTTGGTCGGAGA
Organism: Geranium rotundifolium; assembly: GCA_963920655.1. Classification (NCBI taxonomy): domain Eukaryota; kingdom Viridiplantae; phylum Streptophyta; class Magnoliopsida; order Geraniales; family Geraniaceae; genus Geranium; species Geranium rotundifolium. The sequence goes on along the minus strand of OY987316.1, from coordinate 6,143,237 downwards.
CGATCGGAGAAGTCGGTCGGAGATGAGGCCGGCGAGGAACACGGTGGTTGTGGAGAAGCTTGATCGAAAAAACACACCAAAACTCAGAAATGGCATGATTTGAAAATTTAAAGTCTGACCAAGAGCATTTTCGTCCTATTACTTAAAATTTTAACAGAAAATCTAACAGTAGGGGTTAAGTGTCCATTTGCGATCTTTGGGTGTAGCTAGGTGTCCAGTTTGAAAGTTGAGGATAGTTATGTGTCTTTTGACCTTAGTTGGGTGTAGTTTACCCTATATTCTATTTTCCCGCCATACATAAAACTCTATTAGCTGAAACAACAGCGAACCAACTCACATCTCACGCGTGCTGCGTGCACATATATATACATAGATCTATGAGCTTCATTTTGTTTCTTTCTTCATCACCGTTATTCTCTCTGCAAATTTTGTTTGACTACCGGGAAATTACAGGAAAACACGATCGAGTCTCGTTTTCACCGGAAAAGGAGCGCATTACTTCTTCAGTTCTCGGTAAATCTACATCAGAGCTTCTCATTGTTTGAAATTTTCATTGATCGACGAGGTCTTTTTGTTTAGCTTGATACATTCGTTTCTGTTAATTTCACTGTTTCTATGGAATCAATTGTTCTTCTTCGTAGTTCTGTGTTTCTAAACCCTACCTTCTCTATCTAGACCTCAATCTCTTCCAGACTATGCGATTCTCCTCTGATTTGTACTGTTTTGCTTCAATTTCTTCTAATTTTCCGTGCTGCAGCAGCAACATTTCCAATTCCTGGGGGAGATTGAGCTTTTGGATCTGTGATATGTCGAATGTAACTGTCTGCGCGCGATTCAGGCCATTAAGTTCAAAAGAAAGAAGAGAGCACGGAGATAGTGTCTGCATTCGGAGCATAGACTCCGAAACCTTAGCTTTCAAGGTATGGCTTTGCCTATCTGCGTTGCTGCTACTATTTTAGCAGGTTCTGCTTGTTTTTACTGTTTGTATAGATCGGAGTAAATCAATTAGAGCTTTTAAAAGTGTGTTTGGTTGTAGTAATTGTTGTCAATTTCGAGCAGGATGATAAGGAGGAGCTCACCTTTAGCTTCGACAGGGTGTTCTATCAGGATTCCGAGCAAGCCGATGTGTACGGATTCCTAGCCCTGCCGATTGTTCAAGGTATTGATCAAGGCATGTTTGTCTTAAGTGCTCTGTATATTGGACTGATTGGAATGTTGAGTTTGCTAATTTATTTTTCTGAGAAGTTGAATTTATGTGGAAAATGTGTATTGTATCTGACATGGGAATGAAAATAGGAAGTCTCAAGGCAATAATGTCTGCTGTTAAATATTTTCCACCTACAAAATATTGGTTCAGTAAAAGTTTGCTTTCCTTTGTTTTGCTTGAACTTGAAGATGTGAAGGGAAACATTTCCTTTTAGCCTACTTAAGAAAATGAAAATTAATAGTGGATAGGTATTTTGGCTTTCTAGATATATAATTAGCTATTAATCCATGTATGCAACTATATTATCAGAAAACGGTAGAGGTTCTATAAGAAAATAAAGAGTCATGTGAAGATATCATGTTTTGGATGCTCAAGCTGAAGCTCTCTATTTTGCAGAATTTATGTAACATTATGTGTCTATTAGCATTGAAGAGAGATTTCCCTTTCTAAATTATTTTTCGTGTAATCCTGTTTCTTTTCCTGGCCCAAGCTCTATAACATGAGGAGGGAATTATATTCCAGGAAGTGGAAGTAGTTTTACATAAGAGTAATGAACTTCAAATGTTCTAGTGTATCTTCTTACACTAGCAAAGAGCTAAGCTAGCCAGAGCTAGCCAGCTATATGGGAGAATATTTAATGGCATGTCTTGTATGTTGCTTATGAGAAATTTTAATGTTTTTTTTATCATGATTTGCAACAGATTCTGTTAATGCTATAAATGGGACAATAATCACCTATGGACAGGTAATGCGGTTGAGAAAAGTGATCTTAATGAATGCTTGTGTATGAACCTTGATTATCCTTGTGCATAGAGTAGATGTGTTATGTACATATTCAACACAGATTGCTGTTAGAAAACAGGATACAATTGTTTACTTCTTTACAAAGCCATGTTGAAGAAAAAAAACAGTTTTCAAGCCTTCCTAGGACTAGAACTGAAACCGCCAGTTACTAACAATAGCCAGGAAGTGTTTAATTTTCTATGCGTATCAACACTCTAACTACATCATTACAGTTGCTGGGGTTTCCTTGCTTTGTATTCTATATGTGCTCCATGTGAGCAGCACTGAAGAAAATCAGGCACTTATAGGTTTGATAGTTAATCTCATTTCCTCCCTCGAGGATTTTATTGAGGAAAATATATCTCCAAAATATCCAATTTTTCAAACTTTCACCATTCCTATGTTCGACCAAGTGAACTGGGTAGCCATTTAATTACTGACGCAGAAAGGCCAGATTATGTGGATAGATGATCTTATATTAACTGCAATAAAACGACTTCTTTTGCATTGAGGATTCCAAGTCTAAGCACAGATTGACGTTTTGATGTCATTTTCTTACAACTTTTCATCTGTTTATTTGTGCTTAATATTTGCTGGTTTTCCATGGATTTGATCACAGACAGGAGCTGGGAAGACTTATACTATGGAGGTAATGTGAAAGTCCAATAATACACATTTGGTAGGGTCGTTATTATATATTGTAGACTATGTTCAGACATGGAGATCGCTATACATTTTCTTATCAGGGGCCCAGTATCTTGGAGTGTAATGCACAAAAGAATGGACTACTAACCAGAGTTGTAGATGGGCTGTTTGAGCTTATTGGAGGCTCTGATGAAACGACCAAGTACAGAATCAAGCTGTCGATGGTATTGCCACACCTTTTCTTCTTACACTAGGGACCAGGACTATATGAAACATGGCCATCAACCACAGTTTATAATGCTTAAACCTTTTTTTGGAACTTATAGGTAGAAATCTACATGGAAAAAGTCAGGTATGTGGCTCCAGCAGAAACTTGTTTGATAAAACTAATGATCATTCCTATACAAGAAGTCAAAGATTATATCATTAAATGTAGTTTTTTACACTCATTTTGGTTGTAAATTGTTTCCTCAGGGATCTTCTTGATATAACAAAGGACAATATACAGATCAAAGAGAGCAAAATACGAGGAATAGTGTTATCTGGAGTAACAGAGGTGAGCTAGATTATTTGTTCCCTCTTTCTTGGAATTATTAGTTGCTGCTATCATGTAGTTTTGAGTTTGCTCTGAGTAGCCTCCTGTTGAATTTGAAACCTGCCTTTTTTTGTTGCCTGGCCACATGTGTAAACTGTGTTTTATTGTTCAAGGCATCCATTTGAAGTAATAATCAACTAGAAATCAGATGAATTTATGGTTTTGAGAGCATTGATGATTTAAAACTGACTGGTAAAATCTTCCTCTTTATATGAGCTACATTCTTTTGTCGCTCAATCAAATATGAGCTTTATTTTTCATTTTTGTTATTGCTGGCTTTGTTAATTTCCCTTAACTGCATCAAAACGTATGATCAATCCCTAGTTGTGTTGTACTTCAGAGTCGGTTTTGCCATATTCACCAATGTATAAATATCAGTATGTATGAAACTCTTGGAACCCAACTAAATCCTATGATGTATGACTTGTACGTGTATGATGGTATATACTATCTCATTGTTGAAAGCATATACTTTTCCCTTTCAGGTTCCTGTTCCAGATCCTGCAGAAGCATTACGGTGCCTATCTGTAAGTTGTTGCTTTGTCAGAATCTCGTTTCCATTTTATAGTTCACATTTTAGCTTATAATGCAACATGAAAATGCAGAGTGGGATAGCAAACAGAGCAGTTGGAGAAACTCGTATCCTTCGTTTTTGTGGTTTCTAATTCTAGTGTTCTTGATGTTGCAACTTACAATTAGTACATTTTGTGGTGTGAATATTATTAGTTCTTAGTATATACATGTTGCTTACAATCCTTAACATTGATAGAAATGAATATGGCCAGCAGTAGAAGCCATTGTGTCTACTTATTCACAGTTCAACAGGAGTTGACAAAAGACGAGAGGTATTTTTATTTGCTCCTTATGCTAAAAAAATGTGAAGGTGTATATTTGTGTAACACTGGAAATGCTGTCAGGGTAAGAACTGGGAAGTTGATTCTTGTGGACTTAGCTGGATCTGAAAAGGTGGAGAAAACTGGAGCTGAAGGGAGAATTCTTGAAGAAGCTAAGACCATAAACAAGTCCCTCTCTGCGCTCGGAAATGTGATAAATGCTTTGACATCTGGTGTGCCAAGCAAAGCAAACCACATTCCATATCGCGATTCCAAGCTTTCTCGTATTCTACAAGACGCTCTGGTTAGTTTCTTTTCTTTCTATCAATTTACCATGTCATCAACATTTTGTACTTAAAGCTACTTTTTTCCATCTTAAAGGGTGGGAATTCCCGAACTGCATTACTTTGTTGCTGCTCACCAAGCCTCTCAAATGCACCGGAAAGTCTTTCCACTCTTCGCTTTGGTGCAAGGTACACCAACACAAACAAAGTGCAAGGAAATCTTACTCAACTCGTCGTAACAAGCCAAATTGAAGCTTTAAGGGATAGATTATTAGTGTAAAAATAATATTTGGAATCTGAATCAGTTAGATATCATCTATATCAGTACTAGTAGTAAATGAAAAGATTTTGATCTCATGGTGACAAATGATGTTTGGGAGATTTGTTATTTGATGATGTGCATCTTGGAGTTCACTCATTGAATCCTTTCTCAGTTTATGTTCATGTCCGTGGGCAGGGCAAAACATATAAAGACAACAGTGCGCGCTAATTGCTATGAAGAGAAACCCAGTAGGAAGCTCTTCTCTCCAACTAAAGAGGAGCACTCTCATACTGAAAACCACTCTTCCAAGAAAATGTTAGCTGGTGCGTCATCAAGCAAAGACAGTTCTTTAACTGATGACGAGTCCTGCAAGGGTATAGCTCACTCCACATTTATTGATTCCTATCCAACTCAACATACATCACGCGAGAGGATGTTGAAGAAGGTTAGAGTTACATTGTGCTTTAATCACACACAAGGGTATAGTTATAGTACTCTCACTTATCATCCTTCCACATAGTTGAGGGAGAGACTAAATGCAGAAGATTTTCACTTTTTGGAGGAGCTTTTCGAAGTTGAGGGGATTTTCTCTTATCCCGATCCAGTTCAAGACTTGGAATCAGCCTACAAGCCCGCCGGTTCTAAGAAAATTTCAGCGTTACAAAAAGCCGTGGAAGGGCTTGCATATACTGTTGAGAAGGCAAGTTCAAAACATATGGATGCACTATTTTCTTCAAATAATGAACTATAATGTTATGCACTTCATGTTTTCTAGTTCTAGATCAGCAGTGCATGAAAAATGGCAATATGATTTTATCCCCAACAGAACTTTAACTAACGATTTGTTCATTGTGCAGCTTAATAGAGAAAACAAGGTTCTCGGAGCCAAATTGGCAATTACAAGGGTAAAAGCAAATGTGAGTTTCAGCCAGAAGATGTTAAATTTCTTGATATCCTTGGTTCCATCGTTCTCTCGATCGTGACAAGGTACTGAAATGCAAGCAGACGCGAGTTTTGCGTTATTGGAAGAGAAAAAAATAAGGTACATCGATTCCTAGCCTTAAAACAAAACTTGAACTAGACAATATAGTTCTCTACAATACTCTTCTCAACACTGCATCAATGAATAGAAACATCATATGTTGGAACTAACTATTCATTGAAATTGATAGTCATGAAAAGATTAAAAGTTTCAAATTGTACATTGACTTCTACTGTTACTCTTAATTCTGCTTGTGTTAGAGAAAAAATACAAGATCAATTCAATATGGTCTGGATATAAAAAATACTTCGTATTTTTTTAATAAAAATTCAAACTCACAATTGCTTGTTTCGAAAACATGTATAGTGCAAGTGGGTCATGTCACCATTATTACAAGGAACTAACATCAATCAATGGCATTAAGTGCATCATATGCAATGCCAGTGCCAGGTTGGTCTGTGCGGAGTCAAAACCTCAGTGACACGCCCACCCTCGAAATTATTTATTATTTCCCTTCATCTGAACTCAATCATCGAAGATAGAGGAAAAAAGAAGAAGAAACAAACACAAAATCTTCTTCAGATCCAATGAATCTTCACATGTTCACGTGAGGCCACATGAAACAATTCATGTGCTTACTGGAACACTTGAAGCTGCTACTTCCTTTCTTCAAAATTCTAATTATTCTTCACAAAAACTATTATTATGTTATATAATGCATTTCATATTCTCACAAAAACTGTACCCAACACACAACCTAAGTTCATATTCAACTGATTCAACTATGACTGAACGTACTAATAATCGATCTCAGGTGTGTTGAACAAATAAAATACTTAAAAAGAAGAGAAAATTGCAAAAATGTATTATTGTATGACATTTTTGCAAAAAGGCGCCCTGTTGAAATTTTGCAATTAACAAACAATAGGGCACATTTTTGCCAAAATATCATACAATGTGACACCTTTTTGCGAGAAACAAATACAGAAAAATCATATATATATATATACAAGGCCAAGCTCTAGCTTGAAATCACAATCAGTTTTACAACAAATCACCTAATTAAATCTATTATTTCACAATTGGCTTTTCACTTGAGTCATAACCTGACATGTACAAATCTATACCCTAACACAGACTTGAAAATATAAGAATACAGTTTATGATCTAAGATTTCATTTTTCATCAGCTAAATGACCTAATCATAACTTTGACACCACGAATCAGCCGTATTTTTTTGGAGCATGAGCATCTTAATACTGGATACTATCAGGCTCAATGGTGAAGGTAAGTGCTTCTGTAGCAATTTGACGTACAAATTCCTAGTAGAACAATAATCCACAAAGTAACATGCATCATCTGTATATATGCCACGGCCTGAACAACACGATATATAACTCTACAGCAACTTAAACCATCCCCTGATTTTGATTAACTAGTATACATTCAGAGGGATTAAGTTAAGGCAGCAAACTCCTAATTCAGAAAGCAATGTGTGCAACAAAAAAAATGCACGTCGAAATCGACTTGCATTACAACTACGGCATCTACTAGTAAATACGACTTCTAACAGAGGCTTGACCGTAACCTGGATACGCTTAACTTCTCCTTTTTCATCTGTTGAACTTTCGAGGCCTCACTTGAGGATTCGGACCAGTAACTCGCTGTTCCGAACTGGTAAGAAGGAAAAGAAAAGAAGAGAGGAGATTAGTTCACTGAACTAGCAACATAGTCATTCGTCATTCGTCAAAATAGAACATGAAAAGATTCGTCTTGATCATGAATAACATACTCGGGGGATCCAGAAGCAGGTCCATGTATATCATTAGGAGAAGGATTCCCATAGTACTGAACCGATATCAGACCACCCTCCATTCCTCCCGACTCAGAATCGGCAGGTTGGCTCGTTCTGGATGATAGGCCTGAAAAGACAATGTTAAGCATGGAGGTTATGACGTTATCTTGCAATGGCTATGCCCGCCATATATCTAAACACACTGACACGCAAAAGCAGCCAAAAGTCAACAAGCTATTGAAGAAATAAATAAGGAGATTGACAGCAAGATAAGTGAACCAAAAGAACAACAGAGGAGAACCTGGATCGCAAAATAAGGGTAATGATCAAATAGACCGAGATTCCAGATTTTCTAAAAAAACAAACAGGTTGAAGAGAAGACAAGCAAAAGCGTATTAAAAGTTCAAAGTATTGCTTTAAGATAGCTGTAAATCAGCATAAAACTAAGATACAGGCATATGGGTCAATGGGTAGGACATGGTATACCTATATGTAGGTCAACACATCCAAAAGATGGATACACCAATTATTTGCACCCATAGAATCTGAAAGATGGCACTTCAATGTTCATGGTATATAATATCTTCTCAAATCAAATAGCGAAGAAACGTGTTTCATTGCCTAGTTGACGGTCACAAATGGGTTGGGGAAAAAAAGGAACAATCAGCAGAAAATAACAATAGTAAAAGCATTGTCCATACTTCTATCAGAATAACAATTAGTTCTGAATTAGTTCCCCGTGTGAAGAAAGTTTATTCTACGGTGGAAAAAAATCCAAGTCATGAATTTGCATCTGAAACATATTTAACACAGAAATACAAAGCAGAGTAATTCAAAATCACATCCAACAAGAAAATCAAAATATTACCTTGAAAGAGTATGACAAGGCAAAAGAGGACAGTGAACACCATGGCCAATAGATTACTACTCGGTGATGTTGATTTCACAGCTTTCATCTTCTTCAAGGCCTTCATCCGGTCAATCTTTGCACGCTTCATCATGGCGAGTTCAGTAATCTCTTTTATTAGTTTCTGATCAGCTGCATCCAATGACGGACCCCTGGGAGGACGAGGAGGTTTCGGAGGCTTCTTATTGCTCGTCTTCTTACGCTTCTCCTTCCCCGTTTTCTTCTCCGTGGAATTCATATTCTCCGATCCCTCCACCTTCATGTCAGTGTTGTTCATCATCTTCACATTCTCCGCGGACACCCCATTGGAGGTGGTGCTGCACACACTGACCCCATTTCCGCCACATACCTTAGCAAACAGCATCGCTGCTTGCAATTCGGGGTCCTTGTTCGATTCTTCTTCATTATACGACCCCCCACTTTCAAGATCAGCTTCAAAATCTCTATCTCCAGGAGCTGAATGATCCATCATCACAAACAGAATACCAGAATTTCCCTCACCCCCACACTCCAAAATGACAAAGTCCCCAAATCTATTTTCTATTTAAAAAAGTCAACCCACATAACAAATTTGCCTCTTTACTATTTATATCAGAGATCATAACAGATTGACCCTAGAAATGATCTAACTTCATGGAGCAAACACACACTTTCCAATTTAACTCACAACCTAAACCAACATACCCACAGCAATTCCAATTCCAATACAATCAACTCCTTGCACACAACAAAACCTCCTCTTCACTGATCAACCAAACAAGAGATATAAAAAAAAAGTCAATACCCTGAATTCGATCAAAGCAACAGATTTTATCAAGAACCCATCATCCCAAAACCCATTTTCCACAAACCCATTAAAATCCACACATCAAATTTTCAAAAAAACAACAATGCGGATCGAAATCAAAAGGTTAAGAGAAGTGTGGAATTGGGAAAATCAAATCAAACCCAGATGACGAAACGAGCAGTAGAACACAAACAGTCGAAACCCAGATGGGTAATTGAACATATATAAGGAAATCGAAACCCAAAACAGAAGAGAATTGAAATCTGGGGAAACAAATACCTTGAAGAGAAAGCGAAGAAGCAGCAGATCCAATGGAGATCGGAGAGTAGAGGGTCTAATAAATACAGCCGGAAATGGAAAGAGAAGCTTCCACCGACAACATAACCATTAACCTTTCTTTATTTTGTTATCCACCAATCCATGGTTTTTGAGTGAAAGCTTTTAAACCTTTGAAAATCATTGTTCACATTATATTTATTTAGATTAATATTCAGACAATTCAGCTGTATATACATCCAAAAGGTTAAAACGTTACCTTTAAATTTAAAAAAAAAAACGTTCCTAATGAAGCAAACTTTTAATCACCGACTAATTCATAAAAATAATTTTTTTGATAAAATTTAATAAAAATATTTTTTTTTCAGGAAATATTCAGTATTTATACTTTACAATATTGTGCTTTAATATAGTTTTATTCGAAAAAATAATTAATAAATTTATAAAAATTACATCAAAGTGGTACATTTGCTTGTCAGATTTGATCTTCAAAATCAAATTTAAGAGTGAAGTGTGAAATTTTGTAATTTTTTGCAGTTATGTTTGAGTATGATCTATAATATTTGGGTTTATTTATATATAAGAAAAGTAATTAGCAAAATTGACTTAAGATAAGACCATACACAAACCACTGATTTTTTTCATTGGGAGTATCTTTGGTGACTATTTAAATATCCACATAGGCATGAGAGAATGAGTCTCAACGATGGCCTGCAATGTAGTATATATGGATCTTTCACCATTTATTTTATATATTTAGTCATCTATATGAATATATTAAATTTTATGGTAATAAATTAAATTATCTAGAATTGTAATAGTTTATTTTTGAGGACCAAAATATTAATAGTTTGTCTTGAGAAGCCAGCTCATTGGTTGAATATTATAAAGATAGATGGATTGATGTACACAAAATTAAAAAAAATAATTAATTGTTTTTATTAAATTATATTACACCTTAAATCTGTTCAGACCTTTCTATAAATAATGTGAGACTCAAATTATTATGTCGGTCTCTCAAAAACTTTATTAATTTTACTATAAATATTGTTAGTAAGAAATATACAAAACATTTTTTTAGTAAAATATGTATCAATTATTATCATGCAACTAATAATATAATTAATTATTTCATGTGCTCGTAATAGTAGGAAATACCATGAGAGAAAAACTAATACTCAATAATACCAAGATATTAAACAAACTTAACATTAATTTATAAATTAAAAATAACCTCATGCTCTATTTATACTAAATTTCTCTTAAACATGTAATGAGCAAAAGATAAATGTGTGTAAAAATTAAGATGATCGGTTACCTTGATTTTTTCCGATATTTTTCATGAGAAAATGAAACATCATTTGTTTGATAATATTGAAGTTCCTAAAGTTTTGTTTCTTTCCTGTCATCTCTTCATGTTTATTTTATTCCTTTTAATGATATCTAAAAAATATCTTATAGACAATTAATCTTTTTAACATCATAATTTTATTAAAATTGATATTCACTTTATTAAGACAATGTATACAAATTATCAACTGTACTATACATTTGACAATTATTATTTCATGTATTATTTGTCAGAATAATGTTGTTATCTTGAAATAAAATCTGAAAGGTGTGGCAATCCATGACTAGGGGACATATTATTTATTTAGTGACCCCAACCTTTGTGATGTGTTTTTCATGACTGATTTGATTATCCAATAATAATAATAATAATATTGCCACGTTTTAAAAGTCAATTTTTCATTGGCACCGACACTTATTAATTCACTAATCATGACTTCCACTTACTAATGATATATAGTTGTTTAAAAATTTAGCACTAGGCTGAGGGCCCTAACAGAGCCTGTTAAAAGTTGGGCCTTTATCAATTGGGCTTTTTGGTATGCGGGCCGTCACTTTTGTAGAATCCAGGTGAGCTGTTGGGCTTCCTTAAAATCGGGCTTTCCCCAACTTGTCTTGTTTTAGCTCATTTTTGCTTCTAAAATCAGGGTTGTGTCAAAAACGTGAGTTAGTCTTTCTATAGCATTTATTATTATCATGGGGCACATCCGGCTACAACCGGCTGTAGAACGTACAAACGCTCTACAGTCGTTCGATCAGTGCAGATTTGGACGCATGTTGTCTCAACGTGCGACGCGTGGGGCAGCGAGGTTTTAGCCGTTCCATCACGTTCTACAACTTTATACTACACGTTCTACGTGATTCTTCAATTTTGTGCGGGTTTACATAGTTGTAAACTTTGTAGTACATAAGTCTACATGGTCGTAAAATATCAGTTCGGACATTTAGACAACCGAATTTGGTTTATAGCGAATTTCTTCTCTATTACTATTTATTATTAGAACTAAGGTGCACGCATAATTGTACAAATATTTTTCCGAGAGATATGATGGGATTTGCACAACTTTGAAAACATCATATGTGTTATGAGGTGTATCAGTTCACAATTTTGTTTTGATTAGATTTGATTTGAACTGAACCGAACTGAGTAATTCAAATTTAATGAAATAAAAACCAAAATCGAAACTGGTGGAATTTGGTCCGATTTTGAACATATTGATTTTTGGTTGATTCGGTTCACTTTGTTATCAACCGAATTTTATGAAATTCTAACATTTTGGGCCGATTTTGACTTAATTTTTTGTTGGCCTAATATGTTTAGGCCCGTTAATAACAATCGATGAATTAAAAAGAGTTACGTGTCCAAATTGATTTATTTTCAGTTCCGGTTGGGATTTTTATTGACTCTTATTTTATAAACTAAAACAGAACTGATGAAGTATCGATTTGATTTGGTTTTGAATTGAAACAATTTGGCTCCTTTCAGTTTCGTTGTTTTTGAGTTAGCCGATTCAATTATTTTTGGTACCTCTAACTTTTGTAATGGGGTGTTTTGTTGTGTATTTTGTTAATGAAAAAAGAACGTAAACTCTACATTTTTTAGCAAAATAGGTATATTTATACAAAATAACGAAAATACCCTTAAAAGTTAAGAGTTATTTTATAAAAATAAAAGTGAATATTTTGTAAAAGGTTATGTTTGATCTTCTAACTAAAATTTGTATTTGTACAATCAAATTTTATAATTTTATTTATTAGCTAAATTATTTTAAAATTTTAAAATATGTTTAAAATTTCGTAATTTGCAATTTCATAACAATTTCGTCATTTTTTTTGTAAAATTATACACGGTTTGCAAAAAATACAAGATCCACGGCATCGAACACAACACGATATTATAAAAATGTTACCGTATAGAACACATTTTTACCATCTTCTCTTGTTATAAGTGAATTGTTTCCACACTATACTACGTGCCAAATCAAACCAACTTAGGGCATCTCCAACCATGTCTCCAAATATGCAACAATTTACATATTTATAGACTTTGTTTTCCAACGTAGGTATCCAAATATCCATATGCATATGGAAAATTGCATATTAGCTACCGTACATCTCCAAATTTGTAGACACGTTGTAGTAATCTCCAAACAATATAATCAGTTTTTTATCGACAAATGCTTTTCCTTTTTCTTTTTTTGCAAAATCAGAAGAACATACAAAATAGATAATTTTTTCGGAATATTATAAGAAATGAGTGGAAGTGGTTGATCTAATTTTTTAAAATAATTTAATTCCTTCTATTTATTTTATTTTAATTTAATTTAATTTGTATTTTATTATTAAAAATAAATAAATAAAATACAAATCAGATTAATCTCCGACTAATTCGATTAATCCCCGATTAATCTTTTCGGGATGTTGTCTGCCTGATTAACACTAGCGTTTTTTAGAACCTTGATAGTTATGCTTCTTGGTTGGTGTTGGAGAAAAAAATTTATTATATAAAATTTTGATTATTATATGACCTTTATTTTTAGTAAATTATATAAATATAATATGTAAAATTATTAAATAATAAAAATAGTATTCGATGTGACAAATAAATATAGTTTTGGAGGTTGGTTTGGAGAAAAATAGATATAAAGACTCAATTAGATAATAATTTTTGTATATATGAATATGGCTTTGAAAATAGCCTTAAACCTTATATTTTTGCGTAACCACTCATTTATATTTTGTTCCTCTCAACTATACTTTTCTACACTTTTTCTTGTGGTGTTAAAAGAGTGGATGACTAGTAAAAAGTCTAAAATGTGTCATTTACGAAACATGTCATTAGGTCAACTACACTCAATTGTACTATTCACGGGCACAACAAATTTTTAATTATATACAGTCACTTTTTGCTTTATATTTAACACCATTAATTAGAGTGAAAAAATAAATAAGTTTTAACGGAGTCATATAGAAAAAAGAAGAAGTTAAACATCTTAATTACCATATAGTTTTAATTAATGAACATCTCACATAACTATTAGCTTAAAGTGCACAATAACTCAAATACCCTTAAATTTTATACAAATTTTTCAAAAATATATTATTGATATCTTGTTCATCTCTTGCTCTGGAATCAACCTCTCTCCTTAAAGCGTCTATATCCAAATTATTTTCAATGAAAAAATCTTTGGTCAAAATGCATCAAACATCTAAATAAAACAACTTGAATTTGTTAACACTAATTTTTCAGTAATTATAAACACAAATGGTCAAAAATGTCGATTCAATTACCCGTGAGTCAAATGTGAAAGAACTAATGGTTGCTAGGTTCATGAAGAACCGGCGAAAACCAAGACTTCTGTTCGTATTGAGAAGGAAGAATAACTACAAAAGCTGGTATGAGTCTATGTTACCTCTTATTCGATTCAAAATGTAATTTATTGCTAGTGTTCTTGTGTTGAACAAAAAAATTCAAGTCAATACCTCCAAATCCTTTCTCCCACAAAATATAAACCCAAAATCTTTATCAACATGATATTTAGTTTTTAGGAGGATATAATTAAATCATGTCGTGAGCAGCTCTGTCGTAGTGGTTTATGACACTCCTTTCTTAATCTTGGTTAGGGTTTGAATCCTGATTAATAGTTACTGTATAAGTTGAATTAGATTTGTAAACTAAATCTCATTCCAATTTATTAAAACCAAGTAAATATTGATAAATTTTAGTCGAATCAATCAGTCCATATGAATTTCCAAATCAACAGCATAAACCCTATATACTTGTGACAAAGCAATGCTGTAAAGTATAGGCCATTTATTAAGATAATTAGCCTCTTAGGGAACCTCATAGCTTTTCTTATCCTTCACTTTTGTCAATCAAATAATCAATTCAGTCACTAGCAATAGTGCTAGTAATTGTCACCACATTTCCCTTTTATTTTAAATTTTACTTCTTCTAGGTTTTAATGGAAATTCTTGAAATCACCCTATACAATTAAATTTATATGTTTTTTACGTCTTTACATACTATTATCTTATTAAATATTCTACATATTTTTATTAGAGTATTTTATATTTAAATTTTCGACAAGACGAATACAATAGACATACACGATCAAAAATTAAACACTAAAACTGGCCGAAAAGACAGTTGAGAATTTAATACTAACATGTTTTCCGATCAATTATGGAAGATTAATATTTATTTGAAAAAAAAGAGAAACTACAATTTAGAATTAATATCGTCCACAAAATCACACAATCACAAAGACAAAAGTAAATATGTGAATATGATAAAAAATTAAGAGTAGGTATAGTGGAATACAATTATAAAAGCGACTGAAATATATAGTGATGTTTAAAAAGTAGATTAAGGAGGAAAGAGTTTAAATTAAATTAAATTAAAGTGGTTTAACAAGGTTGTTAACCTATAGACAATAGTGAAAATAGACTAAAATAGAAGGGTAAGATTGAAAATTTCCCATTTCATTATACATTAGTTGATGACCCCTCCATGTGGGTTTGCTATGCTTTCTCTATTAAAATATGCATTACTTTAGTGGGTGTCCTTTTCTTTTTTCTTCGTTTTTGTTGCACTCACATGCTTCTAAACACCTTTAAATTGAAGAAAATTAGAGACTTAATAAGTTGAGTTTTATAATTAAAAAAACACAAACGATCCTAATTATGTGGGGTGGGTACCTTAAGACCCATAACCGATGCTGAACAGGAAATCAAATCGGGCATTTGAATTAAAAAGAATCGATAAATTTGAATTTGGTTATGATTTTTGAAATTCAGTGTTGATTAACTTATGAGAATTGAACCGATTTATGTGCTTATGTGTCCACGTCTCGTCCACCCACGTATATTATTTAACGTTTATTGTTATTTTGTTTGAAAACTTTATACTTCGATTGAGTTATAAAATTTAAATCTTAACATTTGGTTTCGGTTGATATTTTATGTTTTGGCTATACATTCAGTTTTAAATTTAGCTCAGACTGATTTTAACTAAAGATCCAACCAAACAATCAGGATTATAACCGGGCCATTTGCTCATATAGTGATTTCAAGTACGTGGTTCCAATAGTACTAGAACCAAAAGAATAAGTTCGGTCAAATTTTTGTTGGTTCAGTTCAGTTCCAAAACCGTGCCCGTCTCTACTATTATGTGCACAGTTCTTATTTTTTCTTATAAATATTATAATAATTTTTCTGAATGATCTTGTGTGGAAAATGGAATTGATTATTGAGAAATAGACGGTTTACTGCTCGTAACTACACTTAGTTTATAATTTGACCCCTTCATTTGTTTTCGTCTTTTTTTTAGTAGTTAACTATCAGAATGAGACATGTGTGTTAATATGTTAATATAAATTAAAAATGATCAAACAACCTCTATTTGTCATTCAAATCTTTAAATTTTGTACTTCCCTTGGCTCACGGTGCAAAAAACCTCGAGCTCTCCAAATCCTCCTCCTTCACGGTGTGGTCTCGTTTGCCGAAAATAGTGAATATGCACAGAGGAAGTACGAACAAAGCTCATCCGTACACCGCTTGATCAGAGTGCTCGCCATGAGCTTGCCGGAGAAGGTAAAGAAGAGAATTTTGGGGTTTGAATTCGAAAATAAATGTGAAATAATTTTATAATTGAGTTGATGATCGATTATTCATCCATTACCATATTGAATTAATTACAAAAGGAATGTGGCCTTTTATAAGTAATAGACATAATCTAAATAACAAATCACAATAGAAAACCTAACTTACTTGCCCTAAATTAGAATTGTCTGAACAATAATTTTATATTTATAAAATTATTTCACTTTGCCCACTCGTCATTAAGTTGTTATTTTGACGAGTGGGCAAGACACTCAATTTGGTAACGCATTATTTATATATATATTGTTTTGAGCTCACAACTCTTCCCCACCACATTACCATTGTAATAGATAGAAAATATTGTTTAGGCAATTCCAATTTAGAGAAAGTAGGTTAAATTTCCAATTATGCTTTTTTATTTAAATTATGTCCAGTGATAATATAAAGGGTTTTATAATACGAATCAATTCAATACAACGATATTATCAAATTTCTATTATTTATAATTAAAATTTAATCAAATAAATTTTAATTCTGTTAAAACTACTTTTTTTTTACAATTTTTGCTGACCCAACAAAAAAATTGTTGATATATTATTTATGCTAATTCTTCTATTATATTTGATATGAATAATCTATTATTGGCATTATTATTAATTATTAACTTACGAAGAAAGCTTGTTGATGAATCCTAGTCTGTTTGTTTCAATATGAGGTCTGAATATATATGTAAATCAAATCAAGGGTCCTATCAAATCACGGTCGAGTAGATAACAAGTTTACCAATTCTCATTAATTAACCTTCGATTCCACTTTTTTATTAGAATTTAATCAAACTAATCATTTGATTAAAAATAATTATAGAAGATAAACTAGCTGTAAAATACATTGATTATCGTAAAAATTGGTTGTGTAATATTTTTTCCGGTACTTATTTTAATGGCAAAATTTTTTGTCCATAAATGTTTAATTCACTAGTGAAAATAATACCATTCGTGCAAACTTCATAATTGTGTTGGTGATGAATACATGAAATATGTCGGTAACGATAATCATAAAAAACGACTTCCATCAAAGTGTGTCACGAATGATTTTCAATATTTGAGAAGTCATTGATCAAAGTGCGTCGGGTAACATGTCAATAATTTTTATATTTGACGAGTCATTAATCAAAGTGCGTCGGATAACATGTCAAATCTAACGCACATTTTTTTTCGTGTCATACTAACAGAGAATAAACGATAACACCCATCATCAAAAATTATATGAAAACTTTATAAATTATAACATTAAATTTTATAACACCAAATATTTTGATGCATTTTGATGCTCGGTCATGTCGGTTTGATTAATGAGTGAAATGTTTTGTATTAAAAATTATTATGGTAAAAATTTACGATTTGAAAACTAGTGATACATAAAAGGTGAAGTTAAAAAGTGACAACATAACAAAATTAGGTACGCATGTTTGTGCAATTACCCCAAACTAGAGGTTATGGAAAGTAATGTTGATACAAAATAGTCCGATTAATTAAAGTATTGTAATTAGTGCCTTACTTAAAAGGTAAGCAAAAACAAGAGAACGAACACTAGCAATAAGCGATTCCAGATCAAAGTCATTTTTATTAAGTCTCGCTGAAGCATCAAAAGATGATGATGATGATGATATAATATGTTCAATTTGAATCTTCCACCAGAAAACGCAGGTCGTATATTAAGATCTCCCACAGAACCAACCAATAACAGGCGCTTAATCATAATATTTAACAATTTAATCAGAAATTACCGTAGAGAGAGAGAGAGAGCGAATCGAAACGGAAAAAATGACGTCATCATCATCAACATCAGGTGGTGGTGGTGGAGGTGGAGGTTGAGGCGGCGCGTGAGAGGAGGTCGGCGAGCTCGCTCATGGCTCGGACCTGCATCTCGAGCGCGGCGATGTAGTCGCTGGCCTCCTCGAGGATCACCGGCAACGCCTCCTTCCGGCAACCGGGGACGAGGCGGCCGAGCGCCCTCGCCTTCCTCTGAACCGCCGGCTGGCTCCTCCCTCTCAGCCGGAGAACGCTCACCTTCCTCGCCGCCGACGACGACCGGACGGTCCCGGTCGCCGGCGGCTTCGGCCTCTTCTGCTTCCTGAACTTGAGCTTGAGGCGGCTGGTGAGGATGGCGCGGCTCCACCGGGTCCGGCCCCTGGCGGCGGCGGCGAGGGCCTTGTCGGCGGCCTCTCTGACGGCGCGGCCGCGCGGGGGCGCGTCGGGGACCTGAGTGAGGGCCTGGAGGAGCTTGGAGGAGTAGATTTGCTTCTGAGCCTCCGATCTCCACTTGCTGCTCTTCGAATCGGACGCCGGAGCTTTCTTCTTCTTCTTCCTCGATCTCTCTGGATTCGACACGGAGGGGTTGAGGATCGGGAGCGACGCCATGGATCGATCGGGAGGTTCTGGTTCTGGTTCTAGTTCTGGGTTTGATTCTGGGGGATTCGGATTTGGGAATCGGGAGTGAGTTGAATTGGGGATTTAGAGAGGAACGGAACGGAACGGAGAGAGAAGGGAAAGGAAAGGGGTGAGGTGTCGAGAAAGGAACGGTGAAGGAGAGGGTTTATAAAGGAATCAACCGAAAGCAGACTCGCACTTCCTTTTATTTTATTTAATTATCCTTTTATTGCCATTCACAAAAGTGACAAAACAGTCTGGTTTACTCTACAAAACTATACTCAATTCTTGTATTCCTAACCTAATTATTTTATTTATAGTTTTGATTTTTTCATGCAGTTAAATCTTACTGCTAACCCCTAAATTTCAAGTAAATTTATAAGTTTATGTCATTAATGTAAATGAATTGATTTTGAGCGAGAGAGAGTCTCCCATGCTGTAAACTATTCCTCTAACGAGATTCTATCTATACAACTGTGATTGGTTTGTTTCCCAAAATATAAAACAAACCAAACTCAAACACAAAAACAAAACAAATCGAAATCCTAAAATCAACCAAACATTTCAAACTCAAAAACAAACTAAGATCTCAAAGCCAAAAACAAACAAAAATCTCAAATTAAAAAAAATCATAATTCTAAAACAAAAATATACTAACAATAATAGAAGAGAGTGTATAGACATATAATATGAAGTCTCACAAGAGTGCATCACTGGAGACAACATATTTTTCATGATAACATTAAGTTAATGAAAACTTGTGGGGGTAAAATTATCATTTGATATGATTTAACAGTAAGATTTAACGACATTAAATGAATGAAAAAAAATGAAAATTAGGGTAAATAAATAAATAGTGAAAGCATTGTAAAGTGAGAATTGATTATAAATAAATGTAGTAAATTGTCATTTTCTCTTAACAAACCTTAACATTCACATAAATAAATGATTGAAATATACATGCGATGAAAATATATCTTTATGAGCGCACAAAAACAATTTCATTACATGAAATGGAATTATACATGCAACAATACATATAACTCATTTTAGATTAGTATCCTTCTCGACCTAAAATTTAATTTATATATATATATATATGGGGATGTCTTCCACTACAAATTCAAGCACTTTTATAAACCCTACAAACTCAATTACAAGCGTTGATTTGTAGAAATTTGTGTACACATTTTTTTAACGCGCGCCACGGTCCAAGAAGGTTGGCTTGCAATGATTTCATGGGTCGCAAAAGTTCAACCTGAACCCAAACATTCCACCTCCAGTGCAAAAATGTCACTGTCCGCCATGAATTTGGACAGTTTATGAAAGAACTCAAAGTTGCAACTTATTGTGAATATATATATATATATATATATATATATATATATATATATATATATATATATATATATATATAAAACGAGAGTGTACACAATAATGTTTAAAGACTAATATTATGCACCACTTAACAACAATAACATATACATACATGTTTTGAAATCTTACACACAAATGTATGAAATAACTTCATTTAAAATTTCGTTCTTGTTGCGGTACATCGTACTAAAAGAGAGTAATATTAGGAGGAGGTTTTATAAGAAGCTTCAAAACCAAGCCATATAGGTGCTTAAAGATTACACTTCCGAATATAACAATTTTGAAAATTTATTTTTAATCATATCTAAGGCAGGGAAAGTTTCAAATATAAACTCATATAATATATGTTTAAATTCTTATATCAATAATGTGTACGCACGTTCATATTCACACTGATCTAATGGTCATATAACGTTTAGATATTTGGACGTTTTACAATCGTCTGTAACAAATATGCTCTCATATATGAATTTAAAATAAACATTTGAAATTGGAAAAGAGAGAGTAGAGCGTATTAATTAATATTGAAAACATGTGAAAGGTGAGAAATGATACAGGAACATAGAGGGGACCAAGTGGTATGTCTCATGCTTACACCCATGTCCCCTTGTGATGATCCACTTGTTCCTAAAAGGACTCTTCTCTAATTATTACCTCAAAACAAACTATCCCAACCTCTTTACCACATCACTACTCACTATCACTAACATTTCTTTTCTTCATTCCTCTTATTATTTACATTATACATCAATTTCGGACTTGCACAACAAACGAGTGTTCTGTATAATAAAGACTGACGAACTAACGATTAATATGTATTTAAGAAATAGAGAAAGATGTTAAAAAGAAGATAATTTCTGTCTTAACTTCAATTTTTTGTGTGGAGGAGTTGATATTGTTTTGAAAATACAAATGTTTTTAACATGTCTCATGGAAAAAGGTTGTGATTCTTACGAGACTGCGGCAGTGCGCGATCTGCGAGATCTCTCAACTAGTTATTATTCATGATAATTATGATTCATGGTAATTAGTGAAATCACTTATGTTCTTGAGTTCTACCATTTCATTAGCTTATGATTCTAACGAATGGGTAGGGTATTGAAATTTCATTTCTATCGTTTACGCATATTATTTTCTCCATTTTTATTTCACGGCCTCTTTCAAAATCATATATTTTATTCTTCTTGTCCCGCACCTCAACTCAATTTTAATTGAAATATTTTGGAATTATCGTCTCTCATATGACTCTGTTTTCGCTCCTCTCTGCCATTTGTTTCGGCCGACGTCCATGGTTCACAAGTGTAAATCCCGCAATCCAAAAAGTATATCTCGTAATTTGAACATCACATGTGAAGGGGAGGTGTTGAGCATCAACGAGAGGGCATTTTGAAGATTTCAACTTGCAATGAGGTGACGAAAAATGCATATATTAATTAGATTAAATATCAATTCGGTTTACACCATATTAAACTCGAGGGAAGCTGTTAAACAAAGAAGTTAGTCGACAATTAAAGTTTCTTTATCGATAATATATATTCTTTAGTTCTATCGATTATACTAAAAATTTATACTCAATCCATCACTGCAAGGTTCCAATAATAATGTTTTGTCAAATAAGGGCAAAACATGGAACGTGCCAAATTGAAACAACAAGTGCAATAATAAATATATATATATATAAATTGATGAGAATAATGATGAGGTGGAAGAGCGTGAGTGGGTGGTGTTATTGGGTGATGGAAATTGTTTGTATTTGCGTGCAATGATTGAGAAGGAGAGTCAATGAATATGAAAAGTGAGAAATAGCATGTGCCAATGCCTCCCTCAACTTTATTTATTTATCTATCTTGGGATTTGTTTTCCCTCACTTGACTTGTGGACTCTCCTCCTCCACAACTCAATCCAACCATCCCATAGATATTTCATAAACGAGATGAACTTAGAGATTCTAATGAGATAGATTCGAGACAGATTTGTCAATCTCATTCCCGTCCTCATTAGAAACATGACGAAGATTTTCTGTCGAGTTTCGGGGATTTTTCGCCCGTCCTCGTCCAGGTTAGGGGATCCCCGTCGAAGACGGAGTATATTGACATCCCTAACTGAACTCAAACCATTTTTCAAGTTTCGATGAATTTGATCATGAGCATGATCGTTTAGGATTTAATTTAAACATAGTTTTTGAAATTTTAATCAAAACTTACGGTAAAAATTAAGCAAATTAAACAAAATTCGAGTTTGAATATTTGTTGAGACAAATAATGGTTTAAATATGTACGCATTTGAGTCAAGTAATTTTTCGAATCGAATCATACTTGTAGATGTAGGTCGAAGACTGATAAGTGGATACTGCAAGATTATTATCAATTGATGCAAGAATCGCCTTTATCGATGTGTGACTGTGGTTTCTTCTTTAAATGAACACTATCAGTTTTTGCATTTGTAACGGCGCACATATCCAAAGTGCGCCGTTACAAAATTGTTGACTGTTGACCAAAATCTTACCGTTAGGAATAAACGGTTCAAAAACGGACCGTTTTTGTTGTCGTTAGTTTGTAACGGCGCACCTTTTAAAGTGCGCCGTTACTAAGATTTTGTAACGGCGCACATTTGGAAGTGCGCCGTTACAAATGGTCAAAAAATTTGACTACTCCCTAGTCAAAATAGTTGACTTTCGCTTGATTTCGATTTTTTTTGTTCTCTTTCCATATGCTAATTGTAGACCAAAATTACCATAATCACTTGAAACGACTTAAAATTCATGTACGTTAATAAAAAAAATTAAAATCGATGTACCATGTCCCCAAAAAAAGTCTCTACTCAGAGTTTGACCTTTACTTACGGAGGTAATCAAGGTTGACCGGTTTGGATCGAGATTCAAACATTCTCGGAATTAACTACAATTTTGGCACATCAAGTATTAAAACATTGCGCTCCAAACCGTACGGTCGGATTAAAACATGATTTTGAACATAAACCACTTTCGTTGAAAGCGTGAGTTTATGGTTTAGGAAGTTAAACTCTATCCTAAACCCTAAACACATAACTCGTCCAACGTTCAATAGATCAATATATTTATAAAAAAAATCAAAACCGTTAAATTTGTTGTAAATAACATGTACTTGGTATATTACAAATTTTATAAAAATCAAACCACGGGAGCACAACTAATTATTCATGACCGGACCGACATGAATAAAATAATAATTTAGGGTTAGTTTTGTAACGGCGCACTTTACTATTGTGCGCCGTTACAAATGGTCAAATTTCATAGTCAACAAAGTTGACTTCCCCTTGACCGGTTTGGATCGAGGTTCATACATTATCGGAATTGACTGAAATTTTGGCACATGAAGTAGAAATCCATTGCGCTCCAATCCGTACGGTTGGATTAAAACTTGATTTTCAACATAAACTACTTTCGTTGAAAGCGTGAGTTTAAGGTTTAGGAAGGTAAAACTTAACATAAACCCTAAACACATTGATCATCAAATGTTCGGTAGATTACTATATATTTTTTGAATCGAAACCGTTCAATTAGTTGTATATAACATGTACGTGGTATAGTACAAATTTTAGGAAAATCAAACCACGGGAACACCGCTAATCATTAACGATCGGACCGACAATATTAAAATAATAATTTAGGGTTATAGTTTGTAACGGCGCACTTTGCTATGTGCGCCGTTACAAAAGTGGCGCCAAACGAAATTTTCGTGAAAAATCAAATTTCGCGGGTAAATTTCGCGAAAATTAAACTTCCCGCGAACTTTTTTTTGTAACGGCGCACATAGCAAAGTGCGCCGTTACAAAATCCAATTATATAATTTCACAGAACCCTTCTTCTTCCAGTGCTCTGCCTCTCCATTTTCTCCTTGCCGCCAGCGCCGTCGTCCACCGCCGCCGTCCAGCTCCGCGGTCCATCTCCGCCGCCCACCGCCGCCGTCTCTCTTCCTCTCTTTCTTCCATATTTTATTAAGGTATGTACTTAGAGATTTTAATTTTAGGTTTAATTGGGTGTTTGATTTTTAGATTGCATGTTACATTTTACAATAATTTGTAGTGTGCATGTTGAACAATTTTTTTGAATATTTGTTGAAATTTTTGGAAAATTGTTTGTGTAATTTTAAGAAATTGTATAATATTAATTTAGGAATTGTTTGAAATTATTAGATATTAATTTGAAATTGTATAATATTGTTTGTATGGAAAATTGTTTGTGAACGAAATTGTTTGTGTAATTTTAAGAAATAATATAATATTAGTTTAGATTTTTATTATTTAATTTTGTTAAAAAAATGGAAAAACTGAAAATTAAATATTAATTTTTAGTTTTTTTTTTGAATATTTGTTGAAGTTTTTTGAAAATTGTTTGTGTAATTTTAAGAAATTGTATAATATTAATGTAGGAATTGTTTGAAATTATTAGATATTAATTTGAAATTGTATAATATTGTTTGTATGGAAAATTGTTTGTGTATAAAATTGTTTGTGTAATTTTAAGAAATAATATAATATTAGTTTAGATTTTTATTATTTAATTTTGATAAAAAAATGGAAAAAAAAACTGAAAATTAAATATTAATTTTTAGTTTTTTTTCCATTTTTTATTTTTTTAAATATATCAATTTTGTAACGGCGCACTTTATAATGTGCGCCGTTACAAATTTGTAACGGCGCACATTTTAAAGTGCGCCGTTACAAAATTCCAGTTACCGTTTCAAACAAACGGTGCCGTTAGTGTTTGTAACAGCGCACTAATGACGTGCGCCGTTACAGTTTGTAACGGCGACGCTGTAACGGCGCACTTAACGTGCGCCGTTACAAACTGTAACGGCGTACAAAACTTCTGTAACGGCGCACGTTAAGTGCGCCGTTACAAAATAAAAAACTGACAGTGGAAATTGGCTGATGCATGTTAGTGAGTTCTCATGTTACCCAAAATGATAGGTGAATGCTCTAATGTATTTTTCATTTACAATTCAAGAGTGCAAGTAGATGAGCTCTCATTTGGCTTGAATTAAAAGGTAGAGATCCGCATATGATTATCATGATATGTGATTGTATATATGACTACAGTTCTTGTCACACTAACTCACAGGCGTACGGTATAATAAAAGACTAAATGCTTATAATACATACTACCTGTACATTCTCAAAAATTAAAATAACAAGTGAAAACTCTAAAATTTACGTCAGACTAGCGCTATAAGTTATAACCCATTATTAAATAAAATATATTCCTTTTTAATTATCATTCACGTAAATGTGTTTGTTTAGTTTATGTTAAATGCGGTGGTAATCATGCACCTAATCCACATTGCTATGAAGATAATCATCATGGAGTAAAATAATAGTGTGGGAAACCTTAAAATATGATTTGATATATTAGTTTATGTAAATTAATTAAAACCTCTCCTAAGCTTCAATAATTGATGACCTAATGGATCACATTATGTTTATGTGCTCTCTGGTTGTCATTATACTGGTAAACTTTACAACTAGCATATTTTATTTATATTTTGTTACTGGTTTTAGACAAGATAATTCAAATGGATAATAAATAACATTATACATAAAAAAAAAATAGTTAAGAAAAATCTTGGTACATTAACAAGGGAACAAAATTCAAAATTTACTTTATTCAATATCAATCATAAAATAAAAATAATCAATACTAAATTATTGTTTTTATTCTTTTATTTAAAATTATTATTATTTATTTTAATTTTTAATACAACGGGGTTTTCATCCCTTTACAAAAACAATTAAATAAAATTTTCAAAAAAACTAACAGAAAAAGATAAAGTGAATTTTTTAAAAACTGAAAAGACTTTGTACAAATAGTTTTTGAACTTAAGGGAAGTTAAATGAAATTATAATATAGTTTTTTTTGATAAAAAATTATGATATGGTTAATAGAGGGTAAGCCAAAAATTTCCCATATATTTTACCTTGATTATTCCCTAAATTTAATTGACATGAGTAGTTTTAATCAATTAAGCTCTCAATGAATCACAAAAATGTCATGCCCTGTGTAGTCATCATGTGGACAAAAAAAGAAGAAGATTGAAGCTTAAACAATGAAAGAAATAATTATCAACAACTAAATTTCCTTGGATAACACTAAACCATTGCTTCAAAGCTCAACCACCTATGTCTCTTTCCTCTCCAAACCGACTGAAAATGATTCTTTAACAAACTTCTTATACATACGTGTACCTGTAAATTTCATTCTAGTCTATAATTTGTGTTGAACATCGAACACTGACCTCAGCCCAAGAAAAAAATCCTGAACTACTACACTGAGTAGCAGACATTAATGTAACCGTATCAAACTCTTAATCATCCCATTCGTGAGGATTAAGTTTTAACTACTTTCATTGGCCTAATTATTTGTGAGAAGTTAGCATTTCATATCACAATACAAAAGTAGTAGTTTATTATCATATAATAATTAATGAAATAATAGAAGGCAACACTATATCTGAATGGATAAGTCATAATTAATTATTATGGATTAGGCTCGCCAACAAACCTCATGAACCATATGAATTCAGGCTCAACGAGTACGATAAATTAATAAACTCGGTTGTGTTGTAAAAGTACCATTAAAATCAGAAGTAACAATTAAAACTTAGCAAAAGATCACGAAGGAAAGGGAAGATGAAATGAATAACAAAAGATTATACAATCACCCTCGCCTGTCGGCATAGAGAGTGAAGTCTGAAGGTGTTGGTCTCTCTTTGTAGGAGCCTCACATATTTTGGTTTGGCGGCTCATGGATTTGACGTCGGACTTCTATTCGCGACTCCTCTCCCTCGGTCTCGGCGTGCTTCCTCGGTCCTTTGCTTGTTCAGATCGTGGTTGGAGTGCTCCATCTGGCGCCATTTTCTCGATTTCTGGTGGTTGTGCACTCTTGTACGCCGTCGCTGCTTCCTCCGTCGTAGGTGTAATCCATGTGCTTGGAAAGTCACACATAATAGTCGACATGTTTTTTTTTCTGAAGAGAAATATTTAATTCATTCATTTGAACTGGGTGGGACAATCCCCACACCCATAGACTGAGTGTACACAAACCCCACGATTCTACTACACAACAACTTAACCAAGTTTACACGAACAACACTCCAGTCAATCCATACCAAATAACCAAACAAAAGCGATCAACGCAACATCTAATAAACAACAGGCGAACACCAACTGCGATAAATAATACTGTTGTTACGTTTGTTATTGGCTTATTTTGTAGGCGATACGTAAGATGTCAAGCACCTGGTCAGAAAAGATGTCAAGCGTTTAGTCTCAACATCTTTCGTGATGTGTATGGATCGCATCATTGAAAAGTTTTCTTAAATATGAGACATATTGCAATTGGAAAGATCTAGATGTGTACAAGACTTTTGATAAGTCTTGATTGAGTCATGATTCTGTAAAGCTTTTTGTCGTGATAAAGACTGTTAGAAGATATTGGCGTTAAGGATTTGGGAAACCTAAATCGACTAGGATTATGGTAACCCTAATGCGTTATGGAATTAGTTTTGCAGCTGCTATAAAAGCTTAGGCTCCACTCTTAGCAGCGAGCGACTCCTTATAGTTTTCTCGGTGAAATACACATAACTCTTAGACTAAAGAATTTGCGTGCTGAGAGGCTGTATGTTCCACGAAGAACATTTGTGTATCACTACCAGAATCGGAAGATCAAGTGTGTGTGAATGAGAGT
The DNA here is from genome assembly GCA_963920655.1 of Geranium rotundifolium. Taxonomy (NCBI): domain Eukaryota; kingdom Viridiplantae; phylum Streptophyta; class Magnoliopsida; order Geraniales; family Geraniaceae; genus Geranium; species Geranium rotundifolium. The sequence continues at coordinate 6,115,398 of OY987316.1, read as the reverse complement.
TTCTTGTGAATGTGTGATTGAAGGTTCACGTACAAGTGCTTAACAACGACTTGTTGCATCCGGGCAGTGCGAGTGCTCGTAAAGTGGAATCAACACGGGGTCTTGGATTCAGGGGGAGTCCCTGAGATAGGTTTGCACTAGTAATAATAGCATAGGGTATTGATCTGTGTGATGATCATGTATACTTGTATGTTTTGACTCATTACCATATAGTGAAACCTTTCCACTAGCCGAGAGCCCCCAAACGTAGGTGAGATTGCACCAAACTAGGTAAACAGTCTTGTATGTCGCTGTTTGTCTTTTACTGTTTTATATTATGGTTGTCCAATTCGGTTTGCTGCCAAGTTGTTAAAAACTTTGTCTCAACATTATTTTTGACATTGTTCGTGATATTTTGTCTAACTAAATTAATCAGAATTTCAAATACAAGAAACAAACAAATTATTAAAACCTTTCCCAGATACCACGCTTATATTCGAACCCTGAACCTGAGTTCACATAACGAATTTTAACAATCCCTTAATCCAACTCATAGTGGTTGATAATCGGCATGTTTAAGTGCAAATAAAGACTCTTAAAGTGTATATATGAATCACTATTAATTAAAATAAGAAGAGAGAATTAAACCTAGATTATCAACTGTTAACGAGATACGAATCGATAATAAATCTGAAACATCAATTTCTTGGCTCGGTCGTGTTTTAAAGGTAAAGAATATGACAAGTGGATCGACTTGGATGGACTGCGATATAATATTCGTGTGCAAATGGAAATAAATACTTCACTCGATAGCAGGGGTATTTACGTAATTCCAACACATCCACGAAACCCTAGCTCTCGCTTCCTTCACCACTCTGCTATAAATACGTAAACACGAGAATCGTCTCCACAATCAAATAGCGCCTCTTTTCTCTGCATCTTCGTTCCTGTCAATTTATTTTGATTTTTTGTGATCTGGGTATCGATCATTTCTTGATTTTATTGCAATTTCGTTGAAAAAATCGCCTCTTTCTGGGTTCCCATGGAGCTAATCTGCAATAGATTCATGGGTTCAAACCCAAATTTCTTTAAGAAGAGGCGAAGATCGATAGCGAGAACGTTGAGTCACTTCGCCTCTTTCAACAGGCGCAGCGAATAAGTTTCTGCTACAATCTCTCAATCTTTTAAATTTTATTTTAATTTTACAGGTTTTGATGTTTTTTTTGTTCATATTGGATCCTATGATGGCATGAAATCTTTGAGACCTGATTGTCATAAATTGATGACAACCTCAAGCAATGTTTCTGAGGATTAATCGAATTCACGATCGTTTTGGAAGTTTTGTTGATGATTATATGTCTGAATGTTGTGATGAAGTAAGCACTGGGCTCTGAGCAGTTTTGAAATAGACTGTGTATTGATGCACATTGCAGCCCTAGAAAGCTTGTCTGATACATTCTTTAATTTGTGTTCTTGAAATTGGGTTTGTGATGATGAAATCGAAGGCTTGTTTCTCGGAACATTCGCAGTGGCCGCCTAAAGCTTTCGCCTTTCGCCGGGCTTGAGAGCTTGTGATGTTTTATCCTTCCTTGGATGTCTGAAACCCACACTTTTTCATTACCTTAATTTCATAACCTTAATGCATAAATGTTTCATTTTGACCCTTCTGAACTTGTTTCTTGCAGTGGAATGTTTGAATCTCCGGTTTTGTTTGCTGATTTGGTCAATCAACAATGCAATGTTAATATATGAAACTCAAGACCAGGTTTTCAAGAATTCATTACTTGTTGGTTTTAAGGAATGCTAAAGACAGTATCATATCTTTTGTTGAAAATACTTTTGTTTTATTTATGTTTGTACCCTTGTAACAGTTTGTATTTATATCCATAAAAGATGAATGAATCTATCTGTGTCAATATAATCTGGGAAGCTAATTTCTTGTTCCTTCATTATAAGAGGAGTGAAAGTGACAATAGTTTGTTTTGAAACTATTGATCATTAGCTAATGTTACTTGATTTGTTTCTTGGTAGTTTTAGTCATTTATGTGAAGTGGATACATATAGTTGGTAGATTAATTGATTTTGGGATTTGAAAGTCTAAAAGAAATTGCACTAGATGCAGGCCTGGTTGTGTGATATTCCATATTCCAACCCAATAGAACCTCCCTCGACTGGGCTGGGAATGGGCCCTCATGTCTAATACATACTGGGCTGGTTCCTACAGTTAGTGTAAACTAAAACAACACGGCACGTTCTTACTCCTAGGTATTTGTATCATGCTATCCAGTTTGGTTATGTGGGATGTACTAGGTTACAAGCATTATTTATATTTCAAACATTAGAACAATCCTTGTCTGATGAACGAAACCATAGGAAACTAATGCGACACAAATTACACATTTATTATAGTCAACAAGGGCAACTTGGTAAGTTAACATAAGGTGGCGCTAATCTGAAATCAAGGGACATTAATTGAAAATATTGGCATGTCATTTGCAACTCTTGATGTCGGTATTGAATATTACATAAACTATGGCTGCTACTGTGGGTTCATGACCCGTCTAGGGTACCAGATTTGATGATGAGGATGATGAAATGAGATAATATACAAAAGGAAGATGCATCACCATGTGCATAGGCTGTAGGGCCATGATTTCCTTGAAGCTGTCACCTAATGAGAACAACGTGGTTGTGAAATTTGTGAAGCACATAACCATCCATTCTATAGTGCGAACATTTCCAACATATTCAGAAAAACAGAAACATAAAAGACACCAAAAGGGAGTTTGTTAGGGACTGCTAAAAGGAAATGTAAGTGCAACATACGCTTTCAACGTGTGCATTGCAATTGTTGGTGGTGCAGAACACGTATAGGTAACTGTTAAAGATTTTAGAAATTGTCAAACACAATTAAAAGTCTTTTTGTTTGTGACAGATGTGAAAGTAGTGATAAACGAGTTCATCAGTAACCAGTTGTCAAATCGAGATTTGTATTATGACTACAATGATTGCAGACAAAATTATGAAAAATGGGGCGATATCATTTCATTCGACTGTACATTCGAGACAAACAGGTACAATTATTGTCAATTACAATTATCATTACAAAAATTGCTTTCAACACATAAAACATTTTTTTTTATCGTCTGTATGACACTATTTATGATCAGATTGTTTTAGTATGAGATGACATGTATTGCGTGTGCGTTATGTTATGTTGACACTTTTTATACATTGATATGAAACATGAGCGCATTGTTAATGACACATGAAATAATTGTTGATGACTAATATTTTATGGTGTTATGTCCAATTACTGGGGTTGACAACCATGATCGGTGTGTCACTTTTGGCGCAACTCTAATTTTCAAAGAAGACATTTCATCTTTCATTTGGGTGTTCAAATGTTTCATGCGTGCAATTAATCAGAGGTTCATGATTCTAAAAGTCATCTGGCACCATCGCCACTAGACCTAATCCTCATTCTCTACAAACGATTAATCAGAGATTCGTGATCCTCAAAATCAGAGTCGTCAACAAACATATGCATACTTTTGGCTGTAAACAAACAAAACATTAATCATATAGTAATTACACAACTACACATACTTACAACATACCAAACATATTTTGATAAACTTAACTAAGAACGCGTAGCTATTACAAACTTACGCATTAAGTGTTGCGTAACTTATCATAACAGTCAGAAATACATAAATATCCAATTGACACATGGTTACATAACCAAATGGCACATGTATATATTTATGTTATACATGACACATGGTGGCACATGTATATATTTATGTTATACATGACACATGGGATAACGTACAGACATGGGATAACGTACAAATAAAAAATTTAAATGACATATGAGAGAATGTAACGAGAAAAATTACAAATGAAATATGGGATAATGACGTAGGAAGACTAGGTTCTCATCTAAATTATAAATTACGAAGAATATTAGTAGAAGATTGAGTTTGCTTCAATTTGGAGATTAGCTTGAGATTGAGTTTCCTTACAGATGTCAGAGAGTGCGAGAATTAAGCTGTGATTAATTTTTAGAATTTTGAAATTTGCGAAATTTGCGTTCTAATTATCATTCGGGTCAATCATAAAAAATCGAAAATACGATATTGTCCTTGATACACCATGCAATGACACATCACCCACCTACTTGACACCTTAATTACTTTGAATTGCAATCGTCTACACTGATACATCTTGTGCGTCCATTTTGAAAATATGTGGTGATAGATCTGTTCGGACGTTTGATATCAACAATACGTTTGTATTCTAGTGCGACCCTGGTTATTTAACACGTAATTGGCAATATTTTGAGGATTATCTGGAAATGCAATATATTGGTTTGGAGAAGAAATGTACTACAAACCAAGTCCGTATGTTTAAACATTTGAATTGCAGATTATGTAGTTCAAAGTTTTGACGAATGTAAATATGATAGTACAAAATAGTGGTAGAACGTGATGGACCTTGCGAAATTGTAAAACTTCGTAGAACCTATCGTGCAAAGTTGTAGAACTACATAAAACATGTAGTACAAAATTGTGGGATGTGATTGATTATTAAAACTTTTAACTGTGCGTTGTAGAACGTTGATGCCACGTGTTGCACGTTAAGAAAACGTGCGTTCAGTCTGGTACTGATCCAATAATTATAGAACGGCTGAATGTACACACTATTGGTTTGTTTATATACATTGATAATCACACTTCAATGAACTTGTTATAACTCGTTTAACAATGTACAACGCCTAATAAATTTTTTTTAGCTTTAACTCATTTAATCATGATTTTTACACATTATTCTTTTTCCGTCAATTTTGAACTGAAATCTATTTATTGAGTTGTTAAAAAAGGAATGCAATCAGTTTCAACGTGATGAGCTTTTAATTATATATTCATATAATTAAAATTAGTTTAAGAATGGTATTTTCTTAAAAATTGGAATATATGTTTAAATGTATTTTCTTATAATTTGAAAAATGTATTTTCTTAAAGTATTTTTTTCAATATATATTTTTTAAGTTTATATATATATATATATATATATATAACTCTTGGAAAATAAAAAAATGCTTATAATATATTTAATTTTTATCTCAATATTTTTTGACCAACTACAAAGCTCTTATAAGCTCATATTTTACAAAATAAAACTTACAATAAAGTTTAACGAAACTCTCATTTCTATTTTGTCATGATTAATTACGAGAATTTAGAATATGTGTAGAACATATTATACTTTAATTAAAATACTTATTTTGTTTTAAACCATATATTAAATATAAAATAATGCTAATATTTGTTTTAACTTTTTTACAAAAAATATTTTTTAAATATAAAATCACTATATTTTAAACTATATCAACAATAGCCTAAAATAATTATCTTTCAAAATCAAGTAATTTTTCATATTATAATATTGTTTATAGGCTCCAATAATAATTTCTGCTTCAAGCTTCACTATATGTGTTGCACGTTGTCAACGCGCGTTGAGTTTGGTACTGGTCCAATGACTGTATAAACGTCTGAATGTACCAACCATTAATTTGTTTATATACGTGGACAAACAAACTTTAATGAACTTGTTATGATTGCCTTTTACAATTTACTACACCTTATATAAAAAAAATTAGCTTAAACTCATTTAATCATGAACTGAAAGAGTGAGAGAAGGCTAGAGAATATTTTAGTTGCGGGCATTTTTTTCTTGAGTTAAGAGTGTGACAAGAAGTTAATTCAATTTTTGAGGAGATGAAAGACGATAGATATTGAGTTTGGGAGAGCAAAAATGAATGAGGAACATTTATGCAAAATAATCCAAGCAAGAAATTTCAATTTTCGTATACTTCAAGATAACAATGTATATTTAAATATTTTAAAATAACACGAAAAATTCATTCTCAATCGTTATATTTATTCAAAATATTGGGATTGAATTAATTTATAACACCTCTAAGAAATTTTACACTCCATTGACATCATGTCTTAGTATTCTTGTATTAATTTGAGTTGACTTGAATACAATAAGTGTTGCTGATATATATATATATATATATTAATTGTTCAAGTTCATGTCTGTATACAATATTATGCATATGGCATGAACATGTACTTGTACTTGTACTCTTTGACTCATCTGTATATGTTACTTAAATTCATGTCATGTGGATTGTGTAAATAGTTGACATAAGAACTTTAAACATTGTGTGACCGATCCATTGAACAAAACCACAAGTACCTAAGTCAAGCTGTACTGTTCACTCAATATATGCAGATATTGTGAAATAAAATGTATCCTACTTGCAAATATAAAATGTGTAACTTCATTTTTGATTGTCCAAATATTTTATTTCTCTATATAAATATTTATTTTATCTAATTCGGTCAGTGACTTGAGTTCCACGATTGCTAATTAAGAATTTAGTGAATTATCATACTTGTGTAGTAGTGTCGTGCTTAGTAGCTCTACAAATACTCTCTCTTTTTCTCTCAGCAATAAAGAAATTTTTATTGATGAAGTCAATAAAAGCATTTAAGGAATAAGCAGGAGTTGGCAAAATACAAGTAAACACTGAGAATGAAGATAGAGAAGCAAAGATACTTACGACGCAAGAAGATTTTCAAAAAGCTGGGATGGTCTCAATGTACTACACCAATTATGTGTTTAGGTGACATAATAAATTTGATTTGTCACCTTTAATGAAAAATAAGGTAACACACTATACTTTAGGTGACACTTTAAATGTCACTCAATACTTTGGGTGACAATAGATATGTGACACCACCATTGGGGTGACACACATGTTGTCACCCAACACTTTAGATGACATATCTCATACTAAGGGTAGTATAGATATTGTGTCATATTAACACATAATTGATGTAGGAATGCTCTGAAGTGAGATTGGTCTTGTGTCTGTCCTCCCGATCTTTGATGGATTGGATCGCTTACTCGTCAGTTTTTCATTCTTAAAGTTTAGGAAATTATACCCGATGGAAAAACTATAAAAAAAGGTAATAACGGAAATAAAAAATTATTTTGAAATATTGTCTCAAATTAAAAATATATTGTGTTATATGGAAACGTTTTTTAAGGTAAAAGCAAAATTTATTAATTAAATAACAACTAACAGGCATCAAGTCGGACAATTGAAGCTACATTTGGTGGGACAAATCCCTCACGATAATCTCAGCTATTGTTGGTTAAAGCAAACATGCCCAATTCGTGAGTCATTTGATTACAAGCAAAACAAAAAACCACATGTTCTGATAGTGGGTAGTACGCAACCGTTCGCTAGTGATTCCTCCAAAATTGTTCAGCTCGACCCGTTTAGCATCATGTAGAGCCACGACCTCCAACTCATACGGATGGAGAAACCCCATGATCTAGCTGCATAGTGTTTTACACATGCATCCATGATAACCCCATAGAGCAATCGACTCGAACCAGTTATCTTCATGCAGAGCCACGACCTCTAACTCATACGGATGGAGAAACCCCTTGATCTTGTTGCAGACCGCCTTAAACCAGCTTACTCGATCAACCATGCGATCAATATGGGCATCACGAAATTCAAATTCTCCCAGCTTATTGGGTTTAACCGGATCAACCCACCGATACCAGGAACCCCCCATTTCCTTCGAGTGTCAATCCCAGTAGGACACCTAATTGACTTATTGAATCTTAAGCAAGCCGAGGCCCCCTAGTTCGATATGACTGCATGAGTCTGCCCACCGACGCCCAATAACTCCGGTTCCCTCCCAGTACCAACCTACCAACCAACCAAAACCGTCGGTTCCCACGTATTGAAGCTTAAGCAAGCCAAGGTCCCCTAATTTTGTATGCTTGCATGAATCTGCCAACCGACGTCAGATAACCCCAGTTCCCTCCCAGTACCGATCTATCGTCGTATCCCAAGCTCGCCCTACATGCAATTCCGTCTTCAACTCCAATGCCCTCGACCACGTTCCTGCCATCTCCTTAGATCTACCTCCTTCATCACCAGCTGCCGTCGCAGCTACCATCGCAAGACCCGAAACCGTCGCCGTACTGGAAGCCCTCACAGACAGATCTGTTCCGCCATAAAACATCGCCGATTTTCGACGAACAACCCAAATCACCACGGACGAAGGATATATACCACCGTCTACGATTCTGATCGCTAGACTCGCTAGACTACTTCTTCCTTTTTCCTGTTGTGTTATATCAGTATACTTAGCCAAAATTATTCATACATCTTATCAAGCCAACTAAAACAAAAATAACAGGTGGGTAAATAAAGACAAGTAGTGAAGTTTGTGTTGTGGAAATCTATGTAACATGAGAAGAGTGACGAAATGTGTTGATCTTTGTCTCCTGGTTGGTGCCAACTGTTTATGCAGCTGATCCTTAGTTGTTTTCTTTCCTTTTTTGGTAAATGAAAACACTTTCATGTTACTGTCATCTGTCAGTGACCATGTGTGACTGACACTGACACACTCCACTCAATTTATTACTTTATTATTATTCTTTTGGGTTTGTTGGAGAATCTACAACCTCACATTCTATTTGATTTTTCTCACAATTTTCAAGTTTAAAATCATCTAAACTAGTTGGAAAAATATGAATTAATTTACGTACGATGAAGATAAATAAATCTTATATTAAAATTCTGACTCACTAAAATATTTGAGTTGTTGAATCCACATGCAGCATTTATAACATTAAGGTTATGTTTTGTATTAATTAAAATTTATGGGTGATGTGTAAGATCTTACCAAATGTAAATAATTTAAATTAAATTAAAAACAATTCACTAAGTTAACAAATATGACTCCACACATCAGTTTAATCTTTTTGATTCATAGTATATAGTCTTTGGAAATTCATAAAAATATCAATTACAGGCAAAATGATTAGGTTTTTTGTTGTTGGCCTATATTGTTTCAACCAAATTATAAGTGTTAGCCCAAAAAGCAAAATCATTTTTTTATTTAGCAATCACGTATATGTAATAAATAACGTGTTTATTCTTTTAGAAAACTAAACGTGCTTATATATTGATGCAAAACCAGTCAATATATATACTCTGCAGCATAAGTAATGAACAACTGATCAGCTCCCTAGTAAATATATGACTATTGTTTAATAAACATGAGATTTGATATTGTAAAAAATCATAAATTTACATAATATACCACGTATAATATACAGTTAGTCATTGACTTATACATATGTATAATATATTAATGAAATGTCATGGTCGTCTAGAGGAATAACTAGTTATAATAACCTGTTTGACGATACATATGTCAATTTACTAATCATCTTCAAACCTTTAAATACGACTGCATACCTAATAATTTTAGTGGGATATGAGAATTTTAGTGAGTACATAATAACATGAAGAACAAGTCAAAAAAGTTAGGGTAAATTCCGCCCTCCTTAATTATAAGCGAGTCTCACATGCCCCCCTTAACTACAAAATCAATCTGTGAGGTGTTTTAACTATTCAAAAATCCCACTTTACCTTTTTTTGTTGACTTTTTTCAAAATTCTGTTAAGTTTTTGTGAAATGACGAAAATACCATTGCATCTGAAAAATTAAAATAAATAAATAAAAATGATTTTGAACTTTTTTTTCTAATTTTCTCGTTGTAAAAAATAAAGAATAAAATTTTGTTAATAATAAAAATAATTTTTAAAAAGTTTTTTTAATAAAAAAATTTAAAAATAAAAATTTACTTTTAAACATCGTTTTTTATTTTTATTAATTTTTATAAATAAAAAATTAATACTAAAATATTATTTTTATTCTTTATTTTCTACAACGAGAAAATAGAAAAAAAAAGTTCAAAATCATTTTTATTTATTTATTTTAATTTTTCAGATACAAGGGTATTTTCGTCATTTCACAAAAAACTTAACAGAATTTTGGAAAAAGTCAACAAAAAAGGTAAAGTGGGATTTTTGGATAGTTAAGGCACCTTACATATTGATTTTATAGTTAAGGGAGGGCATGTGAGACACTCTTATAATTAAGGAGGGTCATGTGGAATTTACCCAAAAAGTTAATAAAAGAAATAAATGAATAATCAAGTTAAAATTAAATATAAAAATTTATAGAGCTCGACAATGTGTTATTATGATCACGCTATAAATGATATTATTGATAATAATGTTGCGTAAAAAGACATAAACTAAATAAAAAATCTTAGATGATTAACAATATAAGAAAGATAATAATACAAATATAAGATATATGAAATACTTCTTTTATTCTAACAGTCCTCTCAAGCTCAATATGTGCAAATTGAATCTATATAATATTTGTTTTGGTTTTCTTACTCTACTTACAAGTTGGATTCTTCAAAAAGACTTCGTCTTCGTCAATCCTCACGTGCGATGTCTGAATTATGAGATTTTCGAATTTATACTTTTCGAATCACAATATACTTGATTGTCTCAATATAACGGAAAATTTTCTTATAAAAAAGAACAATAAGAAAGCTAACTCTAATACTCAAATCTAAACGTTAATGAGCTAACATTAATCATTCTAGCGTAATACTAATAAGGTAAATAAAATTTACTCCGATTGACAGTCACAAAAATATTATTAATTTTCAATTTTGTAATTTAAGTAGAATCAAAATTTAATTTGACAGAAATTGACTTGAATTCAAGAAAACGCGTTCGAACTGTGTATTAAACTTAATAGTATATATTAAGAGTAATTTTTTTAGTTTCTTTTCAATCAAATAAAGGTACGTAGCTAATATATCATTTTCGTTTTAACATTTTCATTAATTTATGCGACAGAGGTTTCAATCCAATCCTATCGGACAAATATATGAAAGTTGCTAAAGTCCAAAATGAAATGACAATGATTTGCAAACTGTGTGCGCGTGCACTCAACTTAAGCTGTGTACGCAAACAAGAATTTTCTGGAGAAAAACAGGCAACAACTTGCCACTTGCTTTCAAACTTCAATTTCATGTCATTTAATGCAACAAAAATATAAGGTTCCATGTCGGTCCAAACACTCCCATCAATTCATTATCTTCTTCTATGAATATGCTACTATTCCATTAATGTTTAATTAGAGTATCTATCTTGTACTTGTTTGAGTACATTGTCTCAATCACTTAATCTCACAATATAAAAATGGTAATATATTAAAAAACTACACATGGTCAAGACTAACCGACCAAAATTTTCTAATTTATTCATATGCAAAGTGGACACATATCTCACCACATATTTGAAATAAATAGATGACCATCATTTGGATGGATTTGTTAAGTGTTAAAGTAAAAAGACAAAAATATCTCTAGCCAGACTTTAAATTTTCTAATCATGTTAATTTTAGATTTTAGGGGTTTCTGGTCACCCGGAGAAGCTCTTGTCGGCTTGCCTCCAGTCAGCCTCGCCCTCCTCGTCGTGGTCGTTGTCAGAGACAAAATTCCTTCGCAGAATATGTGTAGTTTTCAATATTTAACTACACAATAATCATATTTCTGGCGATGTGTATATCAATATGTTGTTTCATTAAATGGTAAAAACTTATCAAATCATGTTTACCCCAACCGTTTTGTTAATTACTCAATACCCTCAATTATGTCATGTATGAATGCATAAATCTAAAACAAGTGCTTCATCTATTTGATCCATGGGCTGTAGGCCCGAAACATATGGTATATGAAAGTCACGTCTAAAATATATAATCAAACTGTAATACCATATCAGAAGCCTAACTTAATTAAAAGGTCAAGCTAACAACAATGTATTGTACCAATGACTATCTGAACTTGTACATAAAAAAGAGTTGATCCTTTCATCATCCAATAAGGATTAAGAATAAAAGAGAGTAGTAGTGGCAAGTGACTTGTAAAAGAGGAAAATTGAGAATAAAGGTCCATACTCATAAAGAAGTAGTTATCTTTATTTTGTTTTAGTGGAGGAGGCAATAATTTACTCAGAATTATATGTGAAGACTATACATCAATATCATTTCTTTACTTTAAATATGAAACACTGATCCTATAATAATCTTAAAAGAGTAGGCTCGAAATTGCCGAACACATTATATATTTCACATACAAATAAATTTATTTATTATAGCGTTTACAAAGATATTTTCTCTAAAATAATAGTTTTTAGTTATTTACTTTTCAATTTCTTTTAACTGGATTAGTTGGAAGTATTTGAGAGAAGAAAATGGCTGTCACTGAACAGAATTGGAGGCCTTTTGTGAGGAAAAGAGACCACGCGCGCTCCGTACATTCCAGAACCGTGCGTGTCAGTAACGCGCTCCTTCCAGCAGAGCGATGGTTGTCGATCGAACATCGATGTACAGAGCACGCGCCCGAGTAGCGCGTGGGCACAACCCCGTCGCTTCTTGCGTGTATATAACACCCGATACTGTTGAGACGATAATGATGAAATCGAAGGAAGCGAGAGAGAGAGAGAGAGGCGGAAACAGAGAAGAAGAAGAAGAAACCAGAAACACTCAGAGAGAGAGAGAGAGAGAGAGAGAGAGAGCTTGAATTTGATTGATTCTCTGTACCTTATCGATCTGAGCCTATATATACTGAGTCACATTGGGCATGAATCTGCCATTGTCGATTGGAGCCACTTGACGATTCTGGAGATCTGCGATCCTCTCCTCTTCTCCGATGGACGCGCCGCCGGCGGAGGAGCTTGTGAGGAAGATCAGGGAGCTGGAGGCGGGGCAGGCTCAGCTGAAGCAGGAGATGACCCGGCTCAAGCTCTCCGGCCAGACGTCGCTGTGCTCTTACCGGAGGTCGCACTCGATTTCGCCGCAGCGCAGCTCCAGGACCGAGGGCCCGGCGGCGTTGAGGAGGGGGTCGGCGTCGCTCCGCCACTCCTCGCCGCTGCAGAGGGAGAGCCGGAGCGGCGACTCCTCCGACTCCGGCGGTGCTCCGGCGGCCTGTAACTTATCGGACAAGCACTATTTGAATATTTTGCAGTCGATGGGACAGTCTGTTCACATGTTCGACCCGAACGGCCGTCTTGTTTACTGGTGAATTGAATTTCTCAACCGTTGCTCTTCTTCTTCTTCTTCTTCTTCATTTGTATTGTTCTGTGAGTATTGGGATGATTCAAAAAATTCTAGGATTGAAACAGAACACAGGTTGTTATTATAATCTCGCAAATATGGCATGATTTGAAAATTTGGAGCTGGTCAAGGGCATTTTGGTCTTTTCATCTTCAAAATTAATATTGAAATTATGTAACCTCAGTAACTAAATGACTCAAATTCTAGTTGTTTAGTTGGGATAGTTAACTGTACTTTTCCCTATAATCTAAGTACTTAATGTGCATTATGTTGATTAATGACAAGCTTCATTGCACAATCATGAAATGTCATCTTGTGGCAATGCCCAATTTTACAGGAACAAAGCTGCTGAAAAACTATATGGTCACTCTCCTGAAGAAGCCCTTGGTCAGGATGGCGTAGGGCTCCTATGTGATCCCAAGGACCATCTGGTAGCGCACACGATAATCCATAGAGTATCCATGGGTGAGAACTGGACTGGGCAGTTCCCGGTGTTAAGCAAGACGGGGGAAAGGTTCGTTATAGTGGCGACCAACACTCCTGTCTATGACGATGATGGTGCTTTTGCCGGGGTTATTTCTATCTGTAGTGATGCACGGCCCTTTCACGAGATCAGGGTTGCCATGGCAAGTGCCAAGAAAATAGAAGGAGATTCAAACTTTTATCGTCCTAAAAGCATTGCTACGCGTAAGTTTGGTCTTGATCCACAGCGGCCTTTGCAAGCTACAATTGCTTCAAAAATAACTAATTTGGTTAGTCTTGTAATTTTCAGTGCGTTTTTTGGTTTTGTTACGTTATGACGGGCGTTGATTGTTAGAACTACTGAAACAGGCGTCCAAGGTGAGCAACAAAGTTAAGTCAAAAATATGGATGGTAGAGCACAATGTGGATCGTGAAGTGGGGAGTGGAGATAATCAACATTCTGAATATGGTTTCATGGATTCTGCTTACTACGACCATAGGGAAGATGCAACATCAAGCGGAGCTAGTACACCCAGAGGAGAGATAACAATCTCTCCCTTTGGTGTATTTTCTCATTCTAAGGAATCTCCAGAAAAGCCATCCAGGGATTCGGGCGATGGAAAACCTGCAATGCACAAGATTGTGGCCTCAAAAGCAGAGGCATGGTTGGGGAAGAAAGGGATATCATGTCCATGGAAAGGGAATGAGCGGGAAGGGCCGGAGGCAAAAACCACCCGTTTTGCATGGCCGTGGTCACATAATGATAAGGAAGATGAACCATTTCAGTGCCCAACTTCTGGCGTGAGACAAGAAAGTAAAATGAGTGAAATTATCCGACCTGTCAATAATGAGGCTTCAGGGTCCTGGTCGTCATGTAATGTTAACAGCATGAGCAGTGCAAGCAGCTGTGGAAGTACCAGTAGCAGTGCTCCTAATAAGGTGGAAATGGACACTGACTGCTTGGATTATGAAATCATGTGGGAAGATTTAACCATTGGAGAACAGATCGGACAAGGTAATTATCTTTTAAGTTGACGAAATATTTTTGTAACATTGCATTTTGCTACTCTTCTGCAACTGTTTTGTTTTTGTTGCATCCTAAATGACCCTCACCATACACCACAGTGGCGGAGACCTTGAGCACAGTGACGCCATTTTTTGTTTCTGTTTCCTTGTACCCGTGATAACATATTTATGTTTGGTTATATGCATCGTTCTGATGTGTGTATTCTCTATTGCCTTCTCCAGGTTCATGTGGAACTGTGTATCACGGCCTGTGGTATGGATCAGTATGTTCTCTTGCTCTTCCTTCAGAACTTGACTTTATTGTTAAGAGGGGGCTTGAACTTAATAAATGGATTTTCTGCCAGTGTTTTGAAAAACCTATGCTATAAGAACTAGAAGTGGCACTAATTTTCTGATTCTATTAACTGCTTGTCACAATGTGATTTTCTTCTCTTTTTATTGGAAAAATGGAATGCGTTTAGTAGATGTTATATATTTATAATTTGTCTTACCTTGTTATTACAGGATGTTGCTGTTAAGGCATTCTCCAAGCTAGAATATTCAGATGATGTGATACTTTCATTCAGGCAAGAGGTATGTGCTTCTAAATATCTCTACTCTGAATTTGACTGTTTTTATTAGAATATCGTGAATCAATCATTAGAGCATCTTCTTCAACAAATACTATGCAAACATGTGATGCTACTTCTAGTTAGCCCTAGTCATTACACAATAAAGCCAAAACCATTTTCCAAATATTGGGTTGGTGGCTATGTGCATCCTTTAGCAAAACTCTTTTCCAACTGCTTCTTTCCATGTTAACTTAGGCCTAACCCTGTCTCTATGCTGGCAAAAATTCATCTTTCAAGTAGTTAAATAACTTTCTCCACTTCCCGATTTTGTTTATGAAGGTATCTCTCATGAAAAGACTTCGACATCCGAATGTTTTGTTGTTTATGGGAGCAGTGACTTTACCAGAACGTCTCTGCATTGTTACAGAGTTCCTTCCACGGTTTGTTCTCAAATTACTTTCTGATAATTATTAATGCTTCATCTTGTCTGTACTTTGGTGAGTTATTGCAGTTTGTTTTGGTTAGTATTGTATCTTTTTTCTTAAAAATCTATATATGTCTGTTAACCTCTCCCGTGTGTTTTTATCAATGCAGTGGAAGTTTATTTCGCTTACTACAGAGGAATACAGTAAAACTCGATTGGAGACGGCGCATTCATATGGCTCTGGACATTGTAAGTATTATGTTTATCATCTTCATTTGCTAGCGTTCTATGGTTATTACTACAAGTACGATTAATTTCTGAGCTTGAATTCCCAAACTCTTGTTTGTCGGGAAGTATTTCTCAGTCGATGGTAATTAATCCGATATTTTGTCTTCTACATTCACAGGTACGAGGCATGAATTATCTTCATCGTTTCAACCCGCCTATCATTCATCGCGATCTAAAGACTTCAAATCTTCTTGTTGATAAAAATTGGACAGTCAAGGTCTGCCTTAATTTTATGTAGACATTTATTTGGTTTTCAATATATATCTTTTTTACTGTGTGATTACCAGCATCTTTCTTCTATTAACTATTGAGCTGAACAAGTTCATGGTGCCTGCACAGGTTGGTGATTTTGGTCTGTCGCGTCTCAAACATGAGACATATCTTACAACAAAAACGGGGAAGGGAACGGTATGCAGACATTTTTTTAAAAAATTCTTTTCGAATTGATATTATTCTGTCCATCTGAGTTCTAGTGCTTATTTATTTGATACTCAATTTAGTATTTTCTTGTTTTATAGCCTCAATGGATGGCACCAGAAGTTCTTCGAAACGAACCTGCCGATGAGAAGTATGTCTTAACCCCTTAATCTTGGGAACTCCCATTCAAATTCTCAGTGTTTTACTCCTTTTATAATAACCTTGGGTGATATTTGAAACATTTAGGTCTGACATATATAGCTTTGGAGTGGTATTGTGGGAACTTGTGACAGAGAAAGTTCCCTGGGAAAATCTCAACTCCATTCAGGTAATCTTTTAGCTTTCTCCAGAGAAGAATAAGGACATTCTTTCATGAAGTGAATCAAGCAGACCTAATGTGACCATGTGACACGCTTTAAATTTAAACAAACAAAAAATAAAAACAATATCTTTTTATTGTGATAATAGTTTTTGATGTAGAAACAACATTGAATTCGGATACTATCTCTCAGGTGATTGGAGCCGTAGGGTTCATGAACCAAAGAATGGAGATCCCGGAAGATGTCGATCCACAGTGGGCTTCTTTAATTGAGAGCTGCTGGCAAAGGTGCTTACCCTGTCAATTCCTACTTTACCTATTTTTATTTTTAAGAACCACCAATAATTTTCTTCTCTTCCAAGATAAGATCTCCCAACATGAAAGTAACCATTTAAAGATAAAAAGGGTGTTAAGGGTAACATCTACCACATGTTAAAAGGCTGAGGGACCATATACAAACTTATCCTTCACACACTAGCTGAGAGCGTAGCGTTTTCTCATTTTCTCGGGTTCTTTTTGGCGTAAAAGTAATTCGGTTTTGTGATTCATGAGGAGTACTAGTGAATTGCTGAAGTTACATGCTTTGGTTTGGATCGATTATGTTGTTACTTTCAAGAAGGATGTGATAGCTCTAGCTTTGGTTAATACCAAGTGTAGTAAAAGGAACTATTTAGGTATAGTTATAGTTATTGAATGAACAACTAACTTTAATGTTTTGATCCAGCAACCCAGTTCATCAATTTGATTTGCACTGATTAAATTATGTTGAAACGAGCAGTGATCCACAGAGCCGTCCATCGTTCCAGGAATTGCTGGAAAAGCTCAAAGATATGCAGAGGAAGTATTCCCTAAAATTGCAGGCAGCTCGCGCAAGCGATAAGGAAGTATAGACAGACATACATTTGTTCTTTCGAGGAAGAAGCATTGACACATTGTCTCATCAAATTCTTACAAATTTGAATGTGATCGTCCATTTTGTATATATTATAGGAAAGCAATTGCAATTGTATTAAACTCGAGGGCAATGAAAATTGATTTTAATAACTCAACTGTTATTTACGTTCACGACGCAACATGGATTTGCCCAGGGGATCGATGAAGAAGATTATACCATGTTTCATTACACTACTTACAAAATGATGAGGTGCATGTATTTATGTCTTCTCATTTTGTCAGCTTCAAGACATATTTGCTTTCAAACGAGGGAAAATTGCAAAAATGTGTCGTGTTGTTTGACATTTTAGCAAAAAATTGTCATGACAAAACTCCATAAAATCCAAAACCTCAAACCCGTCCAAGAATGCCAGTGTAAGGCTGTCTTTTTGTCCGCGAACCCATCTACGAAGGCCTCCGAGCACCTCAAGCGCGAGAATTACCTCAATTTCAGCTTATTAATGTGTTACTATGATAACCTCTCTCACGTGCTGAAAGACATGTGTAAGCACGAGTGGGGTGGAAGGCCAACCTCTAATTCATTAGTCTTGAACCCGAAATAGATGTTATATAGAGGTCACGTCCAAATCAAAACAATCTCTGTTACCATGTCAAAAGTTAAACTCGCTTAAAAGCTCAAGTTGATATGTAAAGGCTCATACTGTTATTTATGTTTGCAAACGGATTCACGTCTTTCAAATATAATACTCTAACTGAAGATAATAGTTTGGTGTTAGTTCTAGATTTGAGATAATTGTTCAATATAGTTTCGATGCTGGTTTTCAAAACTCAAAACTGCCGATTAATCGATAAGAATCAGGACATTTCACGCTATCTTGACATTCATTTTGCATTACTATATTTGATAGTTGAACACTTAATATTTTTGTTATAAACCAAGTCATTTCTATATTTTGAGTCTTAATTAAAAATTAAAAATTAAAAATCAACCGGCTTCTATCCAATAAAACTAAGAATTGAACCCAAGAAATGTGCTGTTACATCCTTAGAATGTGAGTATGGTTACAAGAAAAAGAAACAAGAATAAGAAAGAGCATGAAAGCTCTTTTATTGAGATTTACTATAATAGTTATTAGGATTTATATTTTAAGTTTTTCTTTCTTTTATTACTTAGAGTTTAATTCTCTTTTATTGCTAGAGTTTAAAAGTTGTTAGTTTTTCTTATTTAAGTGTTGTAACCTAAGATTAAAAGTATTCATTTTCTTAAATTGCTTAGTGTCTCCCATTTTAGTCTCTAAGTGTGCTCTGCTTTCCCTTTTTTTCATCAGAAGTAAGGAATATTTATTTTTTATACAATTAAATTAAAAGGGTCGGACAAAAATACACAACAAAAATTGGTGTTTACGCCATGTTTCTTGAGGTTTTTGTTGTCACGCTGTGTCTTTGTTGCGTGACTTGCTTGTCAAGCCATGTTCCTCCGGCAAATTTCGTTTTCGGAGATTCCTTGGTTGATGCCGGAAACAACAACTATTTGGATACCATGGCCAAGGCCGATACGCCCCCCAATGGCATCGATTTCGCCCGCCACGAGGCGACGGGACGCTTCACCAATGGAAGAACTGTTGTTGACCTAATTGGCAAGTTTCATACCATACAAAACTACCGAGAGATGCGTGAGAACCAATATGGGACAACAAGAGATTTGTGTGTGAACAGTGTGAACCTCTTAGAGCGTGACATGTGGCGCGCGCTGACGCGACACTGTGCTGACAGGCGTGCTGACGTGGCAAACTAAAAAAACTTCTAAACTCTTGTTAAACCATTCCCGAGAGAGTGTTCACTTATAGGGTATAAGAAAATACCCGCTACTGCCACATGGTTCCTTACGTTGGTTCTCACAGTTTTCATGCATCTTTTGGTTCTCACTTAAATGCATCCCTATATATAACATTGACAGTGTTTTTACACGTGCCTTATTGCAGGAGAAGGGCTTGGTGTGAAAGATTATGCTCCTCCATTCATGGCCCCGACCACCACCGGAGATGCGGTTCTCAGAGGCGTAAACTATGCTTCCGCCGCTTCAGGCATCCTCAACGCCACCGGATATATTTTTGTAAGCATCTTCTCCATTTTATATGTGCTTCTTCTTTTTTCTAATTTACCAACTTAATACACATGTTTCATATGGTCTATTCCACCGTTTTCATTACAAAATGCACCGTGAACTTTGTTTTTTTTTATAATCTATTTATTTTAAAAATTAAGAATGTAAATTTTAATCATTGAAATTCTAATCAACAATGTAAATAGAAGAGATTTAAAAATGATATAATACACTCCATATTACAAATGTGTCATAGTACATCACACATTTTTGTCATTTTCTTAAAATTTTAATAAAATTTACTAAAAGTCGAGCTATTGACTAAAAAATAATTGAGTTTAACTTTTAACAATGTTTTTTTTTTAAAAAAAAACAAAATTTCCTCCTTTTAACTATAATCTTTTTATGCTAAACTATTATCACACTTCTTCGTTTTTAGTAGGTTAAAGATTCATGTGTACATATTAGTGACACTCAAAAACTATTGCATGTGAAGAGTTGAATAATGACAGAAGCGGAAGCAATCAGTATAGATTCATAATACGTTAGTTTCTCGCACGAAAATACGAGTACATATTACTGCCATTTTGTTATGTAATTTTGGCTGTACGGACCAAAAGGCGCCCGGGCCCGAGAGCAGCCAATTATACAGTTCAGATAGAATTTCACATTTTAATATCAAAGTTAAGACTTTGATATATTTGTGGGTTTCAGGGCGATCGAATCAACATGGATGCTCAGATAGACAATTTCGCAGACACAAGACAAGAAATAATTTCAAGAATTGGTGACATTGCAGCAAAAGATTTGTTAAGCAAGGCTCTGTTCTCTGTGACAATGGGCTCCAACGATTTCATCAACAACTACTTGCTGCCTCTGGTTTCAGTTCTGGAGCAAGCACTCGTTCGACCCGATGATTTCGTCGGAATCTTGATCGCAAGATTCAAGCTGCAACTCACGGTACAAGTTTCCCTAACACGACGTTTCTGCAAGAGAGTGTTGTGTATGAACTTTTGTATTTTTACAGAAACGACGAAATTATTACTGAAATTAAAAATTACGATCTTCTAAAATAATTTTGACCGAAAAAGCAAAATTGACCATACATTTTGGTTATTAACAAAGTGCACAGCCCCGCTTTCAAAACCAAATTATTATTTTTGCTATTTTCTCTCTTTTTATTTATCTTCCTTATTTATTTATTGATTTGTGGTTGATTTGGGCAGAGACTATATGAATTGGGGGCTAGAAAGATTGTTGTGGCCAATATTGGTCCTATTGGGTGTATTCCAAATCAAAGGGACCAAAATCCTCTTGCAGGGGAAGATTGTGTTCTTTTTCCGAATGAATTAGCCAATTTGTTCAATTCCAAGTTGAGAGCTCTCGTTGATGAGCTCAACCACAATCTACACGGTTCCGAGTTTGTTTACGCCAACGGTTATCGTATCGTTCAAGATATTCTTCAGAATTACCGATCATATGGTTCGTATCGTGTTAATTATTGTCTTTCAAGATGCTTGTATATATAAGATCACGTCCAGTTTGACTTTCGGGTGAAATATTGAAAATGACATGTGTCGCGCGTTGGGACGACGCTCGCGCAGATTTCCACTCATATGACGGCTGGAAGTTGTTAAGACGGTTTGGACACTCAACCCCGTTTGTATTGTAGTGTGCCCCTATGTATAGGATAACAATCAAATACAAACTGGGAGAAGTGTCTAGACCTGTGGAACTTTTGCACAGAACGGTGGAATGTTTTGGACCACGTGAAACTTTTGTGTCTGAGTGCGGAATATTTTGGACCCGAAAAAACACCGCGGGTCAACTTTCGGAGCATGTGTCGCGTGCCGGAACAACGCGCATGCAGATCAGGGCACGAGATTGGTTCAGACCTTCAACATGGTTTGTGCTGAAGTGCATCTATATATGTATACGTGTGTGTGAATGCAATCCAGTACAAACGGCTATAGAATGTCTGAAGGTTTTACAGTCGTTGGATCGTTGAAGATCTGAACCCTCGTTGTTCTATTGCGCGATCCGTGGCAACAATGTTCTACAGCGGACATTTTCAAAGTTCTGCTGAGTCCATCACGTTTTACCATTTTGCACTGCACATTCTAACATTTTACACTACACATTCTACGCGTTCGGACACATTCACCCATTTGTATCCGACTGTTGTGTTTTTGTGCAGGTTTTACAAGTATGGATGTTCCTTGTTGTCACGGAGTGTTGGCGGGGATGTATAGAGGTCTGGTTCCTTGTATTGCTCTGTCACTGAATTGTTTGGACAGGTCAAAGAATGTTTTTTGGGATCCATACCATCCTTCGGAAACTGCCAATGTAATCATAGCCAAGCGTTTATTAGATGGTGATTCGAATAATATTTCGCCCAAAAATATCCGACAACTTATGGGAGGATCTTGATTCTCGTTAATTATTAACGAGTCGAACTCAAGCTTGAACCTTTATTGTTATTCTGTTATTGTCGTCTTATTATTGTTGTTATTATTCATACAAAATATTTGATTTGGTATTTTTGTTCACAATATTGTTGAATATTTATATTAGTCTACATATTTGCATGGTCTTATAGTAGCTATAAAGCTTGGAGGGGAATTTACATGTTATGTCATGAATAAGGCTTAGTTTTAATGTCATTGTAATTTTTAAATTTGCATAGAAATAGTTACAATTAATTTTATTTCAAATATCGTTTTTTGTTAAATAGATAAACATCTGTTTAGTGTAGTGTATTAGTTAAAAGTTTCTTTAGTTGAAATTTGGAGAAGAATCAATCTCACCGTTAGATTCATAAAACAAATAGCTGCTATTAAAACGTGTCACTAGTGACATATAATTTAAATTTAATTTAATTTTAAAAAAATTATCCATGTTTTTTGAAAGATAGTTTAATCTTATTTATCAAACGAGTTCATATTTTTCAACACAAAAGTATTTTTACCTTTAGTAATTCCATCAAAAAATATATTTTTTACATGATGTGCATTCGATTATCATGGGGGTTTTTCCACCAGCCATTCGAGGTCGAGGTCGTGGGGCTTACGGATGCAACTTGGTGTTGCGCATGGAATAGCCCTCGGAGTGGTACTTGTATGGAGTTTGCGGTGACCCTCAACCCGTTTGAGGCAGAGGCCGCGAGCTCTCAAGATGTTGTTCGGTGGGAGTTTAATTTGATTTTATATAATGTCTTTTTCGAGACAGATGATCAACATGATGTGCATTCGATTCAATCCCAGTAGCTCTCGAGAGAAAATATTATGGGTGTTTGGGTGCTTTGGTTAGTTGTGTTTATAAAGTTAATAGTTTAGATAAAAACTTAAAGTCGGATAGTCCGACTTGAAATCGAGTTAGTTGCTTAAAATATACAAGCAATGAAGATCCGAGTTGTTGAGAAACCAACTCAGCATGGGTTTGACAGAACATGGATCAATATCTACACATTGTTGAAGATAAGGTAAAGATCAAATTACGCACTTCAATAAACACGTAATGATCCATAAATAAACTATTGGGATTTTCTTTCTTCCCAAACAGATTTCGCCGAACAGAAGAGGAAAAAAAAATGGGTCAACCAGCTGAGCCCGGAGAGCTCATCCTTGTGACCCGAGATCCGATCGGGATCGGGTACGTGACGATCAACCGACCCAAGTCCCTGAACTCGCTGACCCGGCCCATGATGACTGACCTGGCCCGGGCCTTCGCCGCCCTCGACCGCGACGGCGCCGTCAAGGTCATCGTGCTCTCCGGCGAGGGCCGCTCCTTCTGCTCCGGCGTCGACCTCACCGCCGCCGAGGACGTCTTCAAAGGGGACGTCAAAGACCCGGACTCCGACCCGGTCGTGCAGATGGGTCGCTGCCGGAAGCCGATAATCGGAGCGATCGAAGGGTTCGCGGTCACGGCCGGGTTCGAAATCGCGCTCGCTTGCGACGTGTTGGTGGCGTCGAAATCGGCTAAGTTTATGGACACCCACGCCAGGTATGGGGTTTTGGATTGTTGGGTTTTGTTCTGATTTTGATTCTGATTCCAGATTGAGTAATTAATTCAGATCTGGCTTGTTTTTTGCTGAATCGGTTAGTGGTTAATGTTTGTGCATTTTTGGAACATTTGCTTTGATGATGATGATGCCTTAATTGTCAGTCACAGACCCAAATGAGTTTTTAGGTCCCTTGTGAATGTTGAGTAGGATACATTTAGTGATTGGTACATGGCAGAAGCTCGAACCGATGAGCTGAGTTCAAATTCGATGCGATTTGCTCTCGATGTTGCTTATCCGAAGAGTTTATTTCAACACATATGTATTGGTTTGTGCTGATGTTTATTTAGTATTTCCATTTCCTAACAAGAAAAAGGCTTTGTGAAGTCGATATGGAGTTTGTCTGCTTGCTCGTTCATGTGATCGAATTCTGATTATAGGGAAGTAGCGATAACTTTTGATATCAGTATAACAATGTCCCATTCCTGTGGAGGTTATTTATGTATTGATGAATATGTACTGTAGCAAGAAGAAACCAGTGGTTTTGATAAGAAAATTGGGATTTCAATGGTTTGGGAATTAGGTAGTGTATGGTACTCATATTGTGATTCTTCCCATTTTGTATACGGTGAGAGACACTGTCGCTGAACATCGTGATTCATAACTGCGATTCATAACTGCGTTGTTCCTTAATGCATACAAATATAACTCTGTACTACTTGCTTTGCTCTAACAATTGTTTTTAGATGTCTCGTGAATAACAAGTTGAAAGTGAATTTGTTCCTGTAGATTTGGAATATTTCCGTCGTGGGGTCTGTCTCAGAAGCTTTCGCGCATTATAGGGCCCAATAGAGCTCGAGAAGCGTCGCTAACAGCCACGCCTATAACTGCAGAACAAGCAGAGAGATGGGGTTTGGTCAATCATGTTGTGGAAGAATCCGAGTTAATGGAAAAGGCCCGGCAAGTTGCAGCGGCCATTATAAAAAACAATCAGGATCTGGTCTTGAAGCTCAAGGCGGTGATAAACGATGGATTGAAGCTGGACCTTGGCCACGCCCTTTCTCTAGAGAAGGTGATTGTTACTTCTGATTTCAGTGGCATTTTCCATCATATGCAATGTAGTTAATAACTAGTCTTCTTTAATTTTGTGCAATTTATGGGGTTTTTGTTCTCAGGAGAGGGCTTATGAGTATTACAGTGGAATGACCAAGGAGCAATTCAAGAAGATGCAAGAATTCATAGCGGGTCGGAACACGGGGAAACCCAAATCCAAGCTGTAGACTCGTCCGCCCGCTCGAAGACTGGAACGTTTAAATCTATGGTCATAGTTGCCTTGCCCTTGTGTTTCTTTATGCTCAGGTTGTAGTGAGTTGTAGTCTTGCAGATTCTTGGTTGTTGCATTTTGATGCTTTAAAATTAAAGATTTGGACAAATTTTGAGAAAAAACCACGTACTTCAGGTTCAGGTCAATGCATGCATGATAAGCCTATGATCACTAGTTTCCATTCCCAGGCCTTTTGATGGTTGGTCCGGAAAAAAAAATCTGCCGGTTCAAGTTAAGAAGATGAATTTGAATTCATTAAATTTTCTCAACATTTCAATTGTATGAGTTTTATAAAAAAAAATACAGTTATAAATTTCAAAACACAGAATAATAAAATTCAGCTTATGTAATCCTCTAGTATTGTATTGTCGATAAATATTGAGAGTCAAGCTCATCAGTCCAACTATTAATTTTTATCAAATGTGTTATCTAATTTGATTGAAGGTAAATATATCATTTTTTAATATCGATTATCATACATGAAAAACATATATTAAGAATTTAAGAGTAATAAGAGTATTTTGGTCTTTTATCTCAAAAATAGTAATAAATTATATAGCTAGGGCTATTTATATGTAATTTTCCAATAAACTTTTATTCTTAAATTTCATGTTTGTTGGTCTTTATTCTTTAATAATGGCTTAAGTCTAAGAATTTATGGTACTTTTACCTTTTTAATAGCTGGCAAGTGAAATATGCAAATAAACCGGCCCATACTGAAAAAACCCCACAGTTGGCCCATGAAAATATCATTAAATGTTCTATACTGAAGCCCATTAAAAACCTCAAAGCCCATTAACCGGCGTAGGGTAGACCGTTCGGCTCAAAACGACTGTCCCAAAACGCACAACACGTGGCGTTTTACGTGTCCTAAAATAATCCGAATCGAATTCCCAATTCCAATTCCTCTTCGATTTTTTATTTTTCTCTATTTATATTTCTTGTTCCCCCAAAACTCGCCGATCCAACAAACCCTTAATTCGTCGATCTCTCGATCATGGACCTCTCTCTCGTCGTCGCCGCCGATCCTGTCTCCGCCGCCGCCACCCCCGCCCTTGGGTTCTCCAGATTCGCCACCACCACCAGCCACCTCTCCGCCGTCCACCACATCTCCGCCGCGATCTTCGGCTCCATCGCCCGCCCCCCGGTGAAGCCCAACTCCGGCAAGGCCGTCAAGTCGAGGCTCAAGAGGAAGCGGCGCGTGAGGAGGAGCAAGAGATCCGACGACGACGACTCCTCCGCCGGCGACTCGGGGGACGGTGAGGATTGCGCGCTCAGCGGCGATTCCGGCGGAGAGAAGGGAGGCGTCTGGATCTTCGGCGATTCGGGCGGCGGCGGCGGAGGATCTTACGGTGGTGGGAGGGGTTGGAGTGGCGGCGGGTTTGGAGGGTACGGTTGGGGCGACGATGAGTTTTCGTGGTCTTCTGATTCGAGCCTCTCGGGCGTTTGGTTCAGGGAAGTGTTCGTGCCGATTGTGATCGCTGCTTGCCTGCATTTCTCGATCGGGAGGGTCCTGGCGATCATGGAGGATGGGGTTGGAGATGCTGGGAGGGACAAGGTTAAGTCTCTGTGCTGATTGATTCGGTATAGGAAGTGAATTGGGTATAATCTATGTTCTTGATTTCGCTGCTTTAAAATTCACATACATTTATGCTTTAACTGTCCTTCTATGGTTCTTCTGTGTACATATTGTGTATATACTCATTGTTTCTATCTATCTATCTGTTTATGATTTGGCTTAACAAATGTGCATTCTTGAGGTTATAATGGTAGTATGTGTGTCCTTATTGCTTATGTGTTGTGGATAATAGCAAATGATCAAACTATGACCCAAGTTTTTGATTGAGTTGCTCTACCATCGTAGTAGCCTTGTTTGTTCGCCGTGGCAATAGTTATAGGATATAAAGGAAGAGCTTTTCAACTTCCAATGGCATTTTTTATGAAGATGTAGTATTTTCAGGGTGCTAAATAGAGAATGAGTTGACAGAATGACCTGATTTGATCCCTAGGTTTTCCATTGATTTTTGGTATGTGAAATGGTGTGTCTTTTGTTCTCTTCAATTGACGTCTATGGTCACAAATTGCAACTTACAAGCTCTGCAGAAGTTTATTTAACCACACTCTATTTTGTGCACTATGGCTGAGTTGATGTGCTATGGTGTGTGGATATTTCCCTTCTTTTTTATTGAATTTGAAATACGCCATATACATATAATTCTTTTTTTTTAGTTTTTACTGTATGGGATCATGAAGGGGTAGGTTTTAGATGGAATTTAACCACCTAAACTTATACTGCTGAAGGGTGTAAATATGGCACAATTGCTACTTGTTATAGGGAAAGCTTCGCACTAAGAAATAGATGAGCCCTTGATCGAGTCATGCTCTACCATGGGAGGTTCTGAAAGTGCATTGATGTCTATCTATTAATTCATTATTCCTATAACCCACAAATGTAGTGCTTTTGTATTTTCACTGGGATAGTCTAGTTTTGTCACACAACAATCAGCTTGTTGTGTGATTATATTATATTGTGGGTAGAACCAACTTTAAGTTGAGATTTTATTGCCCTGTGTTATATTGCATTGAATGTCCCATAGAGGATGTCATTGACGTATGTGGAACATATTGTTCTAAATCCAGGTTTAGTTTTGGTTCTTGGCAAGATACTGTTATTTTTGGTAAGTTCTTTGATTTCTGATAAAAAAACTAACCTGCAAAAACTTGTTATCCATAAAACACCAATATATATCTGGATGGATATTAATTACTTCATAATTGAGAAATGGTTCTTGCATATCTTGGAAGTTTAAATCCCCAGCTGCATGTATTGAGTTCAGTTTTGCTATTAAAATGTCAATAATGTTAGTCTCTTTTATTCTTTTGGGGTAATTTTAGGATTGTGTGTACACTGAACATGTTTGTTTGTACGAGAATCCCGGATACCATAGAAAGCATGAGTTTTCTGGGTTTACATTTGGATGTTGTATTCGAGGTCTACTATATATAAGCATTCGTAACTGATGCACCCAACAAGTCGGGACGACCCCTTCTCAACTTCCGGTTAGAGTTCAATATGACTGTCCGGCCCAGATAACGGGCCATCCTATTTCCTGACCGTTTTACAAACGATTTATTTGACATTACAGAGTTGGGATAACACCTTGTAGTCACAGATATCAACCTCAAATAAATAAATAAATGATACTTGAGTTTGAACTTATTGCTCGAGTCACTATCAGACTCGATGCGAATTTGCGAGTCAATTCTCGAGCCTCTAGCCCAGTGCAAGGCCGATAGCTTCTACTGCCTCTAGACTCATCTTTCCTTTCTGACAACACCTAGCTGCAACGATTCCCCCAACCTCGCTCCTCATAACCAAACTTCATCCATACCAGCTTGTAACTTCATTAAAGCACCATCTACACTAATTTTAAGCATGCCTGGATCTTGTTAGATTCATACCGAAGGATGAGGGGATGAGGAGATCGATTACATCTCAATTCTTTCCGACTGCCCAAAACCGAAAGGCATTCGTTAGAGCATTGGTTTCCATCGTAGCTACTGCGGCGATACGAAACAACTTGCCTCTGTTATGCCATCTTGGCCTCCCTTTGAATGTATTTATAATAGTTATTGGTGTATAATATTCATGAAATCTGTAAGTATTTCTTAATTTCGAAGTTCACGGTCACATCATAGTCATTGTTCTATAGTGTTAGTGTTAATACAAGAAAGAATTGAATAGTGGACTGACCAGTGCCTAATCTAACACTCCATTATTAATTATGACCCATCCCCTTGACTGAGACTCAATACCATTAACTATATATTATGGAATTCCGAGAATGAATGTTTTACATACTTATATTGACTGAGACTCAATACCATTAACTATATATTATGAAAAATTCTATGTAAGTCTTCTTAATTATAGTCGAGTTTCGCTTAACTTTTCCTAACTTCAAATTCAACTTGCGGAATTTCTTAGGTTTGAAAATGTCTCACTCCACCATTATTCGTTAATTTTTTTGAAAATTCTGTTAACTTTTTGTGAAATAACGAAAATACCATTGTCTTAAAAAAATTATAATAAATAAAAAAAGTAATTTTGAACTTTTATCTATAATGTTTTCATTGCACAAAATAAATAATAAAATTTTGTTGGTAGTTCAAATATATATATATATTTAAAAAAAATTCAAAAAAATAATTTTTAAACATCGTTTTTTATAAAAAATAATACTAAAAAATTCTTTTTATTCTTTGTTTTTTAAAAAATAAGAAAACAAAAGGTTGAAAATCATTTTTATTAATTAGTTTATTTTAAATTTTATTAATGCAATGATATTTTCGTCATTTTGCAACAAGTTAACTGAATTTTCAGAAAAAGTTAAGTGAAAAATGTAAAGTGAAATACTTTCAAACTTAAATGACTTTAGAAGTTGATTTTAAAGTTAATGTGATAAAGTGAAATTCAATCATAATTAAGAATAATTATGTGAAATTATTTCAAAAGTTTAAGATAGTGATTTGAAGTGAAATTACACAAAATATCAAATCAAAATATACAATTCAAAAATTGACAAAGGAATACTCTCATCCACCAACACAAGTTGAGTCAAATGATAAGAAACTCACTTAACACATGCAAGGTCATGAGAAAAAAAAATATTTTGCAACGATAATATTAACACAATAAAAGGATTTGGATCCATTTGCGCTGGGGAAACACAATAATTTAAAATTTGTGAATATACAGGGGTAATTTAGACTTTTACGTGTCTTTTTTATTTCTTAAGAAATTAAAATAAATGAGATGTTTTGCGGTCAATTTAATTTAATTTAATTATATGAAATGTTCTGAACCCTAAACCTTGAGAGGCCCAACAAAACCCAACCCAAGCAATTTCAAAAACCCCTAAAACCCAGAGCTTCAACTTCACCTTCACCTCCATCTCCGCCTCCTTCTATATCTCTGCGCCGCCGTCGCCGTCGCCGTCGCCGGAAGCTCCACCTTCTCAATCTCCGAGCAAAGAATCGAAGTTCGATGATGAGCTCCTCAAGTATTAGGGATCTCTTGACGTCGTTTAGTCCTTCGCTGGACTTGTTCGCTATCAGTTCTGGGGATGGTCGAATTAAGGTATGCCCAGAAATTATTCAATCTCCAAGTTATTTTCTGTTTTAGGTGTCATGAGTCAAATAACATATTGCTGAAGCAATCCAGAAAAAAAATTCAGAACTTGTTCGGAGGTTCTGTATAAAAATTATTCTCTTTTCAGATAAAAACTAAAGCACATGTTAGCTTAATTCTGCTGCAATTTGCAGAAAATTAAAACCTCAAAGTGCGCTCTGTTATGTTCGTATCCTTCAAAAGCAATCCCAAGTTCACTTCAACTATAGTCCCTAACCCAATACATGACAAATTTTTATACACAGAACAAATATAATGCATAAAAAACGCATACTTGTGGCATGCAATGAGGAGCTCGTCAATTTTTTACGCCTTTAAGATTATCTGCTCCCAGCTTAACCAGGAAAGATAGCCAATGCGATTGCTCCTCAGGTGGAACTCCGTTGAAACTGCAGGAATCAATTCTGGATAACCATAACACTTCAGGCATTAGTCGCAAATAGGAAGAGACTGTACTCAACAGTCAGTAGTGATGTGTAACACCTCAATACTGTAGGGTACGTAGTAGATCAAACAATACATATCACCTAAGATGTATTGGAGTTTTGGTTGAGTGGTGAAATGCATACACCTTAATCCAACTACAGTACACACTGCAATCCTCGCAACGAGTACACGAATTCAGAGTACTAATTACATTCATAACTGTAGCCAAGCAAGTCCAAAAACAAAAACATGGTTGTTGATAATGCAAATGTCTTCGAAAGGATCATGATTTACAAAAAATGATAGTGTCCCGAATCAAGATAACAAAAGCCCATTTAAATTGATCAAGAAACAAACAGAATCCATTTCAAATCCAGCAAATAACACACCAAATTAACTACCTTTACCAAAATAAGCACTTAATAGAACATCAACAACTGTTTTTGTTTCTGAAACCCATCTCCAAGTTATTTTCTCCAAATAACATATCAACAGAACCCATCTCCAAGTTATTTTCTCCAAATAAATTATTAACAGAACCCATCTCCGAGTTATTTGGTCCTTCTACAACTGGTTTTGTTTCTGAAAATACAATTATAAAAAGACGTAGATAGTGGTTTATATGTGTGAGCATGCTTGAAGTATGAATCATGTATTGAGTTCATTTTTAATGGTTAAGCAATTTCTTTTCTTTTGCTTTCTTAGATTTGGGACACGATAAAGGGTCAGATTCAGACTGAGTTTGCAGATCTTGTTTCAACTGTTGAGGGAAATGTATATGCTAAAGCAGAAAGGGGACACCTTTCAGTGGATTATACATGCATGAAGTGGTTGTCTTTAGACAGAACGGTGGGTGAATATATATGCATCAAAGTTCATCAAGCAGATGATTTTTATTAATGTGTAATATGTTTTCTGAGTTGTGTGCCAAACCTATTAACAAATGCAGAAGAAAAGGAAGTTTGGATCCTCGTTATTAGTATTAGGAACAGGTAGTGGTGATGTTCTGGCCATCGATGTTGCTGCTGGTCAATTGAAGTGGAGAGTTAGTGACTGCCATCCTGGGTGAGTTTGTTGCTAGTCTTATGTTTTGGAGTCTAATATGAAGCGAACAACTTTCTAATTCAATGTATTTGATATTAATGCATAATATCATTATATACCATCATCTGAGCAATGAAGCTCTATTTCATGTATCCTCTCCTGTATAAGATTTGCTCAATATCTTGGTTTTGGAGCTCTAAGTGAATACCTTCCTGAAACCTTGCTAAGGATACTATATGCAATTTTTTTAACTGTCTGTTAGGATGAAATTTTGACTCCTGATTTCTAAGTATATTGTATCGAAACATCTTACTACTGGTATTATTTCAAGTAGACAGGTCAGATTGAAATGTAATGAAACTGTACTCTGTTGTCTTTCAGACTTACCCTTAATATATTTACTATTCAACAATTGTGCATGGAATATAAGATGGATTTGCGATTTAACTATTGATTATGGAAGTCTTGGATACCAATATAACCAATATTTAAGATAAATAAGTAGTGTAAAAAATTAAGATGATATTTATGTTGCTCAAGAAACCTCGTGTTCCTTTCTGTCGTTTTCGAACTCAATGATGTTTTCTTGTTCTCTCTCCAATGTGCAGAGGTGTCAGTGCTATTTCATTTTCTAAACACAATTCATGTGTTTACACTGCGGGAGCTGATGGGATGGTTTGTAAAATCGAATTCCTAACTGGAAACCTATCGGGGAAATTTAAGGCATCCACAAAGGCAATGTCTTGTATGACTATTTCAACAGGTATGCAGGCTTTATCGCTCTTTCCTGTTGTAATATTGTGCTGCTGTTAAAATGATTTGGATAATTGGCGGAATATATTTTTTTTAGAAAGAATACCGCTCAGAATGGGATTCAATATAGTAATCAAGTTCAACAACAATTATGCAGCATATATTACCGCAAGCTATAAGAATCTGCTTGTGCCGAGCTTCTGTTGCTGTGATATCTGGGGAAAATGTTTTGAATATTTATTCTAGTGTACTGTTCTGTAAAAGTACAGTTAATTGTGGATGTTTACAGAGAAATTAAAGTGGATTATTTAGATAAAATTCCCTCCTATTTTGAAATATACCAGTTTAGCGGATAAGAAAAATGTTGGGAAAATGAGCTTGTGAATATATGAAGACACATGCCTAAATAACATGAGTAAACCCTGCAAATATTTGATCATAAAGAAAGAATTTCCTAGTTTGCATAGAAAAATGGTTTCCATTTTCTGTTGCTTTGTTTATTGGCTCCATATAACTTACATTGGTATTTTTTTTCCATACAACGTTAGATGGGAAGATATTAGCAACTGCAGCAGGACAGATGAAGATTTTCAGATGCTCCAATCACAAAAAAATTCAAAAGTTTGCTGGTCATCCCGTGAGTTTCTTTTCTGTTTCAGTTCTTGCTTAACATAAACTCAATCCCAAATAAGTTTCTGGTTTCCTAAAAGTGATGTCCCACAATAATTGTCACATTTCCGTTTTAGTTAGGTAGTTATCATGGATTGTCAAAAATTGAGTTTTTTATTTTTGCAAATTAGCCAAACAGAACCCTCATTTTGGGATGGAGGGTGGCCTGCCAAAACATGATTGCCTGACATTTATTTCCTTTTTCTTTATTTTGTAACAATCTCAACTATTGTCAGGAAGCTGTTCGTTGCATGAGCTTTTCTCAAGACGGAAAGTATATTATATCGTCTTCCCTTGGTGAAAGGTATATTGCAGTTTGGAAGATAGATGGTGGCAAAAAGCAGTCAGCATGCTGTGTTCTTGCTATGGAGCACCCTGCTGTCCTTTTGGATTGCTGGTCTGCAGAAAGTACGGGAGTAGAAGATACTGGTCTTTACATTTTGGCTGTTTCTGAGGTTGGTACTTGCTATTTTTGGTATGGACGGACTATTGAGGAGTTACGCAATGCCAAGCCCACAAAAGTTACATCATCTTCCGGGGATACATTATCTAAGATTCATAGGGGTCCATTACCTGCTATATTTGCTGCAAAATTGCAAGGCATTGCCAATATTGCATCTGGGAATGTGTTTATCGCCCATGGTTTGCCTGTTAAGCCGTCGTTTCAGAAAATATTAGTGCATTTTGGCACAGATATAGAGTTAAGCAGTTCTCATGATGGTATTCTTCTGCCAATAAACCAGCTCAAGTCTAAGAAAAGGCTTGGTGCACAAAGTGGAGGTAAAATTCCCTAGTCCTATCTTGGTAAACTTACTGTCTCGTATTATGACTTCTCATTGTTCTTGCTTTTGAACACCTTTACTTATCTATCATGTGATTTAACAGTTACTGCACTTGATCGCTCAAATGCGGAAGATGCCATGCTTCCACTTCCAAAAAGTTTTCATCATCAGGATATGGACAGCAGGAGTGGAGCTATCCGTATGGAAACTGACGGTAAGCATGACATTCTCTTGGAAGTTTCGCCAAACCAGCCTTTAGTAAAACAAATTCTTCAAAATAGGTTATAAAAATCATATAATAGCCTATTGATTATATTATGTTATAAGCTGTACATTGGGACTCCAGTGCTTACTACTTCAAGACTATCCAATTCTCTTTATATATCAAGGATCTTGGACAGGTACAATGTAGGAAGGTTAATTACTCTCCTTGGAAGGGTGGGCGAATTTTAAAGAGAGTAAATGGATTTAAGGACTAGAGGGAGACTTAGGTCAACATGTGAAGAGATAATAAGAAATTACAGAGAGCGAATATAAGAATGCTTAGGTTGTTTTGTCATCAAACTATAAAAGACACTGTTCAAACTCTAGCTGGGTTGCTTAAATTGAAGATAAGATGAAACAAAACTGCCTATGCGTGCTTGAGCATATACGGCACAGGGGAGCTAATGACACTTGGAAGGGTAAGAAAACTGAAATAGTAGAAAGTAAAAAGATGGATGACTATGGGTAGGCTCAGTTAACACATGAAGAGATGATAAGTAAGGGTCCATCGTGCAAGAGTTAACAGATGATAGTTAAGAAATATATATATAGAGGATCCAATGATTTTTGCTGAAGGACAAACTTTGTTGGTGTTATGGTACTGGCAGTTCTTTCTCCTAGTATAGTTCTGTATTTTGATTAAGAAAAATACAATCTTTTAGTTTGTATTTCTTTTGAGTCTGGTCAATAGTCATCATATGAAAACATACATCTTTCTAGTTGATTATTGTCTGATGTCTTTCTGCTTCGTCATATTTGCCAATCATGCTGGTTTTAGCAGATCAAGTTGACGAGATGGAAGC
Source organism: Geranium rotundifolium (assembly GCA_963920655.1). Lineage (NCBI taxonomy): Eukaryota > Viridiplantae > Streptophyta > Magnoliopsida > Geraniales > Geraniaceae > Geranium > Geranium rotundifolium. The sequence continues at coordinate 6,080,585 of OY987316.1, read as the reverse complement.
GGAGACTGAAACAATTTGCTTGGAGAATCGGCTGAAAGAATTGGGATTACTTAGTAGTAAAGACGATATTACACCCTCCATAATTCAGTCTGAAATATTTAAGGACATTGATCTTAAAGCTAGCCTCCCTGAAAAGAAGGTCCCGTGTTTCCTTATGTTTTTAGTTGTCTTTGTGGTTCAATCATGCTCCGCTCCCGTGCATTCTTATAGCTGGCTCTAAATTCAATTTCTTCAACAGATTAAAACAACTGTTTTGTCTATGTCACCTCATGATGCAAATGAGTTGCTGGGAGTTTTGGTGGCTGGCTGGCACTCAAGGTTTGTGACTTCTCTTCTATCCATTTACAGGATGCTTTATTTTAAGTTTTTATATTCTTTCGATTGGATTTTCTTGGACGATTGTATCTGCAAGTTCAAATGTTAAAAATTGAAGTGTTGACTACAAAACTCAACTCGATCAAATCTTGCTTACTTTTAATGATTTTTTTCTTCATTGTCTATAATTGTTTTACTTGCATCTTAATGAGCAAATATGGTGAGTATGATTAATTTAGTTGAACTCAAACGTGATGGCTTTCTTCTACAGGACATACAGTGGAAAGTTTGTTCTTCCATGGATTTACAGTATATTGGTGAATCATAGTTCTTATATTATGTCTCTGGAACCCAATTCCCAGATGATCGATTCCTTATTCAGGGTACATGTCTGAACGAATTTTATTAGCCTCGAGCTCTCGCACACACTCTTTTGAGAAAAGAAAACCTAAGGACTGGCTATTTCGCCTTTTTGAGATAATTTTATATGTAATTTGTCTTCTTCCAGGTAACCAGGGCCAGAGGAGTTACTGTTCAGCCTTTATTACAGTTATCGGGTCGTTTGCAGCTCGTAATGACACAGGTTATTTATTCACACGCCTTTAAATCGGTATTGGAGTAAATTTTCTTTTATGTGAAGTACTACGGCTAGCTTCTTGACTAAATGAATCTGTAGAATTGGCCTTGTTAGTAAACTTTTATTTTGGCATAACAGGTTGACGCGGCGACACAAAACAAAACTCAAACCTTGGGGCATGGCCTCCAAGAAGACGAAGAAGAAGATGAAGATGAGGACGAGGATGTTGATGAAGTTCTATATGGAGAAGAAGACGACGATGAATCCGAAATAAGCAGTGATGAGGATTAGCCTCATTTACTGCATATGAGGTAATTATTCACTGATGTTTGATGAATCAATATGTAATTTTCTTGGACCAAATCAGCCAATGAGTAGGTTCCATTTTGCGTTTGTTATGTTATTTACATAGTTTATTTTCCTAGAAAGAAGACTTATTTTTGTAGGTTACAAAAGCTGAAGCAATTTTGTACTTGTGCTCATTACTCTACCCTGAATATTTTGTTGTTCCTTAGTTTATCATATATGGGAGCAATGTCATAAAATTTAAGTATTCATCAGCTTTTTAGTTCAATACTTTTGTGAAATCAATCATGCTTGATTCACACAATAGTGAAAAATACAAACTCACACTCAACATTTTCTTACCAACAATATTGTCACATACAAAACTCATACTTAAAACTCCACTAAAAAAACCCAAACCTTTTATCACTTGATCCTTTTGAAATTTTAAACATAGCACTGAATAATGGTAATAATTAAGCATATACGTTTGGATTATCCAAAAGATAGGTTTCCACAACTTTGTAAATTCCCATAGTCTTGTCTTTGCCATCTTTAATTTCCTCCTCTTTGAGTTCAAAATCCCCAATTGTGTTGTACTTGCTTGTCATCTTACACAAGCATCCTCCTCCATCTGCAACCTCGAACCTTACCTCGTAACCTATAGACTCAAGCTTGTCTCCCAACGGGCTTCCCTCGATCATTGTGTATTTGCACGTATATTTTTCTTCTTCAATTTCGTCAATTCTGTTTTTCAGGTATTTGAGCTCGCTTCCTGCGTGTATCAAACAAGTAAGTTAACATGCACAATTTTTTGAATAGAAATCAATGTGACGTGTGAATTTGTAAGCATTATAAATCGAGTTTTAGAGAATAGTGGAGCTTTTGGTTAACCCATTAAGTCGATAATGCATATACAAAACCATTGTCTTTACTTTCGTGTACGTAGATAATATGAATTTAAGGGTAAATTGTAAAAAATGGTTGTGTTATTTTAATTTCTTAAAAAGTGATACTGTATTTTTATTTTTCGTAAAAAGTGGATGTGAACTTACTATTTATTTTTTTGCAAAATGTGTGTGTTTGTCAAAAAATGACGAAAATGCCTATAGAATTAAAATTTGTGAAAATAAAAAATTTTCAATTATAGCTTGTCGGTATTCCTCGACTCATAATTCATCCTGATTTGAAGTCTCGTAGGCGACATCGTTGGAGAGAAGAAGAAAACCGTTGAGTTCGAGTTGAATTTTCTTTTTAAAAATAATAATTTTACGGATATCTTTTCATTCTAAGACAAATATACATTTACCCTGAATTCAATTTACATGCATACATATATCTTCTATCTCTAGTTGCATTGGTATCAGAATTCATAAATTGTATCATAGTAAGTAAAATATGCAGAAGCTGACCTTCAATTAAATTGACTCGCTCGATCGTTCCTGCTCCTCCGTCGCCTTGAATCACCCGGACGCTGTCGATGAACTGTGGAAGGAGTTTTGGGAGCAAAGTGTTGGCTTCCAAGATCAATGCCTTGAACATGCGACTTGGGCTAATAGGGCTCATCAACTCTTGTGTGTACATTGTTACACCCATTGCTATTATTTTTCTATATGAATTGTGAAGCCTATTTATAGAGCCTTGAGTCTTTGTGGCTGCTTCAAACTAAACATTCATGTTTATTTTTCTTTCCTTCAAATTATATTTGCAATTTTTTCTCCACAAAGGCTGCGCTGACCTATGATTTTGTGATCTTATACCAAACTTGCACATTATATTAGTGTGTGTGATGATTATGGACTAAGAGAAAGAAGGCCAAATTAGCCACAACTAAACCTCTTCCAAATTCCAATATGGCTGCTTATATGTCCCATTGCATAACCTAAATTGAATTCGAGTTTTATCGGCCTCGTGATGGGAAGGGCAGCTTATAACTCACATGGCTCATAAGTCATAACCTTGAGGTCACGGATTCAAGTTAGTTTTCTGCAAGGCAGAATAAAACAGCTTGGCAGCTTGCAAAGTTCATAACTTTAAGATTACGGGTGCAAATCCCGTCTTCGCAACATTCATGTTTTTTGCAGCCATCTAACTAATGAGGCTGGCCTAAAGAGTTTAGAGGATGCCTGAATATTTTAGTAAGGGATAGTTGTACATGAATCTCACTAAATTTTTCAAAAGCTCGCTTATATTTTTAAATTACAAATGTTAATTGTGAGACTCCTTAAGTTCACTAAAGTTTCACATAACTTCTTCTTGAACGACCCCGTCAGTAAAGGTGTGCGCTGAGAAAGCTCAAATAATGTATTCGGGTGAAGAAACATTTGCTTGGTTAGGTCATTGTATAGAGAACTTTTGCATGAGATCATAAGTGGTTTGTTAATTTAGTTCCCAAGTCAATATTCATTTTAATCATTATCTTTGGAACATGTGTACATAAAAGAATATCAGAAACTCAAAAACATTAAAGATAAAGTAAAATCACATTAATTAAAATTTGTGCAATAATAAATATAAAAAATGTCATGTTTTGAAAATTTAAAATTTAAAATTAAATTGGTATTTAAGTTATTTCACATGAAAAATGTTAAATTTGACACTAGACCGTTAGTATTTAATAAACATTAAAATGGTGTGCGAGAAATTCATAGCAAAATGTTATTTTAGAATAAACTTTGGTCCAAATGTTAATGTCATCATCTCTATGATTAGCAATTGTGCAACATATGCTATTCAGATTGAGAGTCAGATAAAGGGTTTGTTCCACCGGCCCTTACTATAATTTTAAACCCTTTAATCGTAATTATGATTTATATGTATGAGTTTGCTTTAAAACAAAATAATTTATAATAGAGTGAGTCGAAATACATTTCAAATATGATTGCCCATACGAATAGTTCGATATGAACTGTTGAAGGGAACGAGGAATTGACAGCTCAAAAATGATTTAGGGTTATCTTCTTTCTTCACTCTTCTCTCAATTCCTTGTACCTCGATTGGGTAGGGTTTGACATGCAAAACAAGGAGTTTTGATCAGGACTTAGACGGTATGTTCAATCTCGTTGAACCAGGGTCGGTTGATTCGATTAACCGATTCGTTTAATCTTACTGAACCGAAATCGAACCGACCTTTAGTTGGTTTTTCCCATAATTGAACCGAACCTCGGTTCGGTTTTTTTAACACGTGCCTACCCTTAAAATGGATTTTTTTAACTATTTCCTTTTGTTGGGTCTAATTTACCCATTAAAATGGATTAGTTAATTAATTGATAATTAGAATTTCGATTTAAAAGAGCAGTTCCCGATTCGTCCCCTCTCTCTATCGATTGAAATCACTAGGGTTTCTTCTTTCATCGGCTCCAATAATTTCCATATCTCTACATATATAGTATACAGTATATATATATACACACACACCCTCTCTCTCTCTCTCTCTCTCTCTCTCTCTCTCTCTGGACTGCTCTCCTCTTTGGACCGTTCCTTTTTGCTTTTAGGGTTTGTGAATCGAGCCATGTCGCTGAGGCCGAGCGCGAGGACCGATGTTCGCCGGAACCGCTACAAGGTCGCCGTCGACGCCGACGAGGGTCGCCGCAGGAGAGAGGACAACATGGTGGAGATCCGCAAGAACAAGCGCGAGGAGAGCCTCATGAAGAAGCGTCGCGAGGGCCTCCAGGCCCACCAGCTCCCTGCCTCCGCCAACGCCACCACCGTCGAGAAGAAGGTCTCTTCTTCACCTCAAATACATGATTGATTTCATTTGATTTGATTTCTTAGGTCTGGCAAAATGGGATTGGTGTCTTGTTATTTTTCATGTGTTTTGAGTTTATAGTGCAATATGATGTTGATTGGTCGAGTATTGGGTTATAGAGATGAATGTGAAAGCTGTGTATAGGAGTTCTGGTTTGTTTTTTTGTGTGTAAGTTGAATTTGTTGGTTTATGAGCGGTTTTGTTTTGGGTTGCAGCTGGAAAGCTTGCCTGCTATGGTTGCTGGTGTTTGGTCCGATAACGGTCCTAGTCAGCTGGAAGCTACTACCCAGTTTCGCAAGTTGCTTTCGATCGGTATGTACATGTTAATGTTTGATTTATTTGGATTTTAAAGTGGTAGCTTTAATCACGTTGGATGATATTTACCAGAGCGGAGTCCTCCTATTGAGGAAGTTATACAATCTGGAGTTGTACCTCGCTTTGTTGAGTTCCTTGTCAGGGAGGATTTCCCACAGCTTCAGGTAAGGACCTGAATTTGTGTGTTTAGTGATGATTATGATTTGGATTGAGGGGTCGTTTGTATTAGTTTATTGAAGTTTTGTCCAGTTTGAAGCAGCGTGGGCTCTCACAAACATTGCATCTGGGACCTCAGAGAATACCAAGGTTGTAATTGATCATGGGGCCGTCCCTATTTTTGTGAAGCTACTCGCTTCACCTAGTGATGATGTTCGGGAGCAGGTAAAATTTGAAATTCTCACCCAGAGAAACTATCTCTACTTATTCGACACTAGAAAAGTGTACTGTTATACTTACAGGCATTTTATTTTGTTTTTTAAAAAAGGAAGGCTGTTTGGGCCTTGGGAAATGTTGCTGGTGACTCCCCTAAGTGTCGGGATCTTGTCCTTGGCAATGGAGCCTTGATGCCACTGCTGGCACAGTTGAATGAGAATGCAAAACTCTCAATGCTGAGGAATGCCACATGGACATTATCAAACTTTTGCAGAGGCAAGCCGCAACCTCCATTTGAGCAGGTTATCTGTCTGCATATGCATTTGGGTTCAAGCATTGGTTATAACCTGTGATGTATTACTTACTAAGAACTTGATAATTTTGTTGGCAGGTGAGGCCAGCGCTTCCCGCCCTAGAACGTCTTATCCATTCAAACGATGAAGAAGTTTTGACTGATGCCTGTTGGGCATTATCTTATCTTTCTGATGGAACAAATGACAAAATTCAAGCGGTCATTGAGGCAGGCGTCTGCCCCCGACTTGTTGAGCTCCTCATGTGAGTGATTTATTTTTAAATGCTTTTTAGACTGCCTTTTGTAGACTGCCTTTTGCATCCATCATTTTTAAGACTTTGAACCAAGAACACTTATGTACATTTCAGTCATCCATCTCCATCAGTTCTCATCCCTGCACTCCGGACGGTTGGAAATATTGTGACTGGAGATGATCTTCAGACTCAGGTATGATGTCGATGGTATTGTACTCTGGTCATATCTGATGTCTATGATCTAGCATTTAGTCCTTCAGAAGGAGACACCACTTATTTTGCATAGATCTAGGTAGGTGTTATTTGTTATTTTTTGCCTGGCGTATTATTCACTTATTTTATATACTATAATTTGCAAGTAAACTTGCTTAAGCTCTTTGCATGAAGCACTCTTTACCAGGTTAGTCGAGTCAAGCATATTGCTCTGTTTGACCCTGACAACATTGAATGTGTTCCAGTTTATGCTTCTATTTGTTTTTTATTTGTCAGGTTTTGCTAATGTTTTCTGTAATCATGATTGTGATGTTATATGTTCGTTGTTGACCATATGATACGAACTTGTCTCTAATACCATATCGTTATTCATTCTTTCAGTGTATAATCAACCATGGTGCCCTTCAATGTCTTTTGAATTTGTTGACCCATAACCATAAAAAGAGCATAAAGAAGGAAGCATGCTGGACTATCTCAAATATTACTGCTGGCAACAAAGAACAGATAAAGGTTAGTAAGTTTCAGAAAATGGGCTTTGTTCATTTGGGCTCTTAGTAATTTGGTAAAGTTCAAATTTACTCTGTGCTGCAATTGCACCTGGAGTATCATTTCAAAAAGTGTAGTTGTGGATATATGTTTTTGTGTATTGATGGTAATGTGTTGTGACTGATTTGTATATCTAATATGAGATCCTTTGTTATTTTTTCTTTCTCAACCATCTAACAGCATATTATTTTCTGAAAACAAATGTAAACCATACCTGATTGTAGATCCATATATATAATAAGTCACTGCTTGGATGCAGATTATAATGTTAACACCTTCTTGGGTAAAAGACTGAATTAATACTGTAATTTAAGTTTGATGTTCAGATTTTGATTGTCATTCCTTGATAAATTTTTAGTTTTACTAGCTCCAGGCTCAAAATTTCTTTGGTTATTGCTTAACTACACATATATTTTTATATAATGTAGGCTGTAATTGATGCTGGCCTGGTTGGCCCTATGGTCAATCTGCTTCAAAATGCCGAGTTTGATATAAAAAAAGAAGCTGCATGGGCGTTATCAAATGCTACTTCAGGTGGAAGTCATGACCAGATCAAGTATGCTGTGCTTTCGTAACTTTTCACTTTGCTCTCCTTAGTGTGTCATTTATATCTATGTGTTATAAGGTTACTTGTATGGCTTATAGGTATCTAGTCAGTCAAGGGTGCATCAAACCATTGTGCGATCTCCTCATATGCCCTGATCCAAGGATTGTTACTGTCTGTTTAGAAGGGCTGGAGAACATCCTCAAGGTTGGGGAAGCTGAGAAGAATTTGGGTAACACCGGGGATGTCAACGTCTATGCACAACTGATAGATGAAGCTGAGGGATTAGAAAAGATTGAAAACTTGCAGAGTCATGACAACAACGAGATCTATGAGAAGGCAGTTAAGATTCTTGAGACTTATTGGCTCGAGGATGAAGATGAGGCATTGCCATCTGGTGACAATTCTCAGCCTGGTTTCAACTTTGGAGGAAATGACCTTCAAGCTCCATCTGGTGGATTCACTTTCAACTGAAGGTACAACTCATTTATTCGTTTCAAAATTTCTGTAATCCAAAATAACAATCTCTCGTTCAAAGATGTGTATTTTACTTCCCTAACTTGTATGTCTCCAATGATTGTCCACCTCTGTTCTTCGGAAGTCAAGTGTGCATGCAATATCAGTAATGTCTCTTGTTATTTAGTCACCACCGGTTAGGATATAGTAGCACAAAATGTGGATAAATGGGTAAATGAAGACATAACTAATCCTTAATCCTACATAAAAAGGCAATTGTGATACTCATTTTGGGAGGGTAAGAGTAATTATTTCTTTGATGAAATTAGACGTGAAAGTCCTCGCTAATTACTTTGTGTACTTCTCTTGGGGATGTATGGCATTGCTTCAGAGGTTATTTGGTGTGATTAGGAGCTTGCTTTCTTGTAAGCAATGTCTCAGGCTAATCTTAGTACATTTGTTGCCTATTTATTTAAAAAAGAATGCCTGGCTTTATGTAATATAGCTCTTTGGGAGCAGGTTATTCATAATTAGCTTAGAAAAAAACTTTTGAAAATCATGATATATGAATTCTGACATCAATTTTGTTGCAGGAGTCCTCAGTTCATTTGGAGAAGAGGGATAAGCTGTCCGGGTCATCGATAAGAAGGTACTCCTTGTTGAGGTCAAGTTGGGTCTGGTCTAGGCACTTTGCTGTGTCTTGTTTGAGTCGGGTCAAGTCCGTTATGGTCGAAAAAGGTCGGAGAAGAAGGATATGCTGTCCGGGTCAACAATAAGAAGGTACTTCTTATTGAGGTCAAGTTGGGTCTGGTCTAGGCACCTCGCCGTGTCACGTCGTCTGAGTCAGGTCAAGTCCATCATGGTTGGAAAAGGTGCCAAGTTGGGTCAAGTTTATGCTAGTGTCCGAGCTGGTCCATACTGTGTATTGTTGTTTAGTCTAGGGTTGCCACAGAATGTTCTCAGAAATGTGCAATTCATTACATGAAAACATGATCCGGTATGGTATTGAAGGCTAGCTCGTTGTGTCAACTATAGTATGGTTCATGAGTCGTTGGTAGTCCGAATCCTTACAATGATGTTGCAGGATGTTCATTCCAAAGATATTGCAGTGAATTCAAGTTTGTTTATGGTTTAGCGGTTTGTGTCTTGTTACATTCTATATGGTTATAGCCTATAAGTTTTGCCATACTTAAATTGTAATTGCATGATTTTGAGTGTTACTATAAAATTGCAATTGCATGATTTGCTGTTATATTTTGATTTATTCTATTATTTTTAAAATGACGCAATTATCATACCTATTATTGCTTCTTCATAAGCATTTTCTATATGGTTGGATCAAAACTAAATAAAAACCCCCAATAATGCAATGGAATGATGAATTTCCTTGTTCACAAATTTAATATTTGGGAGAATGCTAAACCTAAGCTAAAAAATTAAGGAGAGTCGAGGAATCGTTGTTTTATTATTTCTCGGATCATTGTTTAACACTCAAAATTAATGATAAATTAACTCAAAATTTTAATGTAATTAAATAAACAAGGTGCCACATAATAAATAACTCTTTTAATTAGCTATTTATAACTATCTCTATAATAAGTAATTTTTACGGGTACTCGTATCCATATAACTTGTTCTTTATTTGAACATGCAAAGTTTAAGCATTAAATACCCTCCTCACTCAATTCGAAAATTTGAATTTGAAATTCGAACTTTATGCTGTCAAAACAAAAACAGATCAAACACACCCATCATCAACAAAACAAAAACCAGACGTTAGCAAAAATAGAACCATCATCATCACTCTCCAGAATCCACTTTCTTACAATTTTCGACCTCCAATCATTACTAAACACAGTACCTACAAATCCCAGATCAAACAACGAACGAATCAATATTAGGGTTTTTTTTGGGGGTCTTTCTCTAATTAGCGTAGACAGATGCATAAGATAGAGCCATCAAAAGCACCGCCGCTTTCTCCTCCTGACCCATCTTGCTCCTCCTCTTCATCATCAAACTCAAATCCATGGCCTTGCTCGTGCTCGTCGCTTTCTTGCTCCTCTTCTTCTCCTCCGATCCGGTCTTGTTCATGCCCAGAATCGCTCTCCTCTTCTTCCTGCTCTTGATCCCGCACGCGTTGCACAGCGACTGCACACACAAACCCAAGTTCTGAGAAATGAGAAATGAGAAATTGAAATCGGAGCCGAGAACCGATCTGGGTTTTGGTCGGCGGTGGGTACCTTGGGGCCGGCGGGGCCGCCGCGCCAGAGAGGGGTCTTGGTGGTTCCGCAATCGGCGCAGCTCTTCTTCGCTTGCTCCTCCGTCGCTGGATCTCCGGACTCTGATCTCTGAGAATGACACAAACAACAACACAGATCGTCAGACCGAGCTCGATCTGGGTAATCAGAAACAGGAAAAAAGGGTTCGGATCGCGATCGCTTACTTTATCAGCTAGATCCACCATTTCTGTAGAGAATCTGAGACTCTAGAGAATCTGAGAGTGAGTGAGAGAGAGAGATTTGGGGAAGAAGGAGGAATCAGAAACCTGATAAGGTGCGAAGAGGGAGCTTATAAATGAAATCTTATCCTCATAATGACGATAATGCCCCTGCTCTCTTAATCGCATCGCCGCCAATGGACCCGATAATGATTAAATATGGAATTTTATTTTCCCTTTATGGAGATTATATTATTATTTGATGTTGGTTTTGTGGAGATTATTTTTATCAGTGAATGACAAGTAATAAAAAGGGTATTGTGTGATGGCTATAAAGTCAACGTTCATTGCACAACTTTTTTCTATAATTGTTTCGCTACAAAAAAAAGGAAATGGTGTTATAGACTTTTTGGTATTCTTTTTGAAATTCAAACTTTGTATTAAAATTTGGAGGTAAACAATCTGAAGAGCTTGATCACGAGTTGGTGGGACAATACTTAAAGAACTCTCAGATAGACAAAAGGAGAGCAAAATTAGTAATTTTACAAATGAAAGTGATTAAAGCAAACTGAACTAAATGAAACAAAAGGTCACAATTGAGCAAAACTCTTTTGACTGTACTTCTCGTAGACTACGAGGACCGAATCATTTGCACGATACTTTGATTATTTGGCTCAGTAAAGATGCTATCCAAAATAAAACTGATGACCCAATGAACGGCTTCTTGCAAGCTCGTGGACTCCACCTCGAACAAGTTGAGACTTCCTGCTAATCTCTTACAATAACCATCCCGAAACTATTCCACGCGCAACGCCAAAATGCTTATGTAAGTGATCCACACGACCTCCACCTCAGTTGGTTGGAGAAACCATGTGGACCTCCTACAGCAAAGCATCTTGCCCAACACTCCAAATATTCATGCGAAACAAGCCAACCCCCCACAATCCTCCTCTCGGAACAGGAACCTTGAGCCATATAGTCACACGAATGACCCAAAGAGACATCACGAAAATATATTGGAGCTTAAAGAAATTAAGACCCCATAACTCTATATGCTTACATAAATATGTCCAGTGACGCCAAATAATGCATGATCCCTCCCATTGCCGAGCCTACCGTCGTCCTATCGCCTTCCTCTGGGCCGAAGCCCATCTCCTCCACCCCGATGTTGGTGACGCTCTACCAAATCTCTCGAAAACCCTTCAACTCGACCCTCAGAGTTCACATCCCTTCGGACTGAATGATAAAAATCGCCACCAACAAAAATCAATGAAAGACGATAACTCTTCACCCACAAGATCGCCACACAAACAAAGTAACAACAAACGCGCGACACAAACACATCAACCACAGACGCTAGACACTCGCACCCAAACGAGACACTCTCTCTAACCCTAAGAGGAGCCGCCTCTCATTCGACGACTTAATTTGTTGAAAACCAAATTTGAATATGTTATTCTCATGATCATTTGATCTCTATCTCAGTTGTATTTATAAGTAAGAAAATCATTTAGCTCTTTATTTTGAACACCATGTAAGCTAATTTATTTTAGTTGGTACAGCTTGAGCTTCCACAAAAAAAGAGACATGGACTAACAGGCCCAATTACCCGAGTCCAGTATAGATAAAGTTTAAAGCCCGTTTAGAAATGAGTAAACCCAACTCTGATTCATATATTTTATTTAGTAGTAGGGATTTTTTTAGTACATTGAACCGACCCTTTAGCTAATATTGTCGTTGAATTTTAAGTACAATTATGTTTTTTTGTGTCACTTTCGGTCATAGGTACTTTAGGATCGATTTCGGGTCATAGGCAATAAAAATCCAGACAAGTAATGTCGGCCCATTACAAATTACCTTTGCTAGGCGTATTGTTTGTTTCACCGGAACGCTCAATAGGAGTAACGGCGTTACCGATGCGTGACCGAGTCCGTCATAAAATGGCCTTTGGAGACGTAAAGTGGAGCGGATTTGGTAACTCCGTCTCATCTCAAAGCTACGTCGTGAAATTTAACTCTACAATTACATTAATATTAAATTTACGTGATTTCTGATTTCTCGTTTGTTATTTAAGCGACTCTAGCACATGTGATTATGTGATATTTTTAGTCACTCATCATCTTAATTTGTGTTTGTATTTTTAGCTTTGAGCAATTCAATTTCAAGTGCCCTTAATTTAATCTGTGTGTGTTCAGGGTTGGGTGGAGCCGATCACGGTGGAGGGTTTGACTGTTCGGGAGGCCCTCTGGTGGGTGACAAGAATGCGAATTCCTAGAGCAGTGTTCAAGGTAGACTGCAGGGTGGTGTTTGAGTATCTCCGAAAGCGGCCGACCTTCAATTCCCTTCTGGGATCAGTGTTAATTGATTGTCGTAATATGCTCGACAATAAGATAAATTATAGTATTTTATTTATTAGTTGGTCAGGAAATCAGACAGCTCACGCTATGATTGCCTCAGTCCACGCGGACATTGACTTTGAGTTTGGTTCCAATAACATTCAAATGGACCTTGCTCAGATTATATGTAACGACTTGCCTGTTTAATAAAGGCGGCATGTTCTATTGAAAAGAATATGTGTTTATATTTACAATCCCATTCAATTCAATTCAACTTAAACTACTTTTGATTTCTAATTGCGTATATTAGGCTGAACTCAACCTAATATTAGTACTTGTGAATTCACCCTATAGTTTTGAGTGTATCACTTACAACAGTTATGTGCGCTTGTACGTAACAGATTGTGGGTGGAGCACCTTCCATGAACCCAACAAACACAAAATCCGTTATAAACTTTTCTAGTTATCATTTTCGTGAAAAAACAAAATATAATAAATTGAAGATAAATTGAATTCATCAATAACTAAAAAAGGCTTATCGTTAAAAGTTATATGATAAAGTTGGAGAGAACATGAGCCTTTATCAAAGAATAGCACCATATGAGCATACACATATATACATTAAAGCCTAATCTTGACTTAAAACATTAATTTAATGAGTCTTGAGTATAATGTGTATATAATCGGTCTTTCCACCTCACACACTTTCACCGTAAGTCCTTGTTTTCTGTGTAAATTTCAACAAATATTATAACAGTAAAGTTATTTGATTCCGCCAAAATCTTAAACCCGAACTATTGAAAATCTGATGAATACAAACATTAAACATAATTAACTAAAGAACAAGACATTACAAATTTTTAACACATTCAATGGATTTATTATTATAAGGAGGCAAAAGATAATGACCTCTGTCCTAAGGCTTGACTCATGATGAGCTGTACCCTCCCATTATTCAAGTACCATTACTAATATTTTTTAACCATTCCCATTGCAATGTCGATACTATATACAATTCTTCATCTGTAACATAAATCAGGAACTATAATGCAAAGTAGGATAAAGAAAAAAAAGATATAAAAAATAAGTAAAATAAAAGGCATCGCTCGACACTGACAGCTCTACATATATTGTCCACAGAATATGCAAATTTTCAATCTTCAACCCCACCTTCTCTTTTTCTGTAAATTGGATCTTTACAGCACAGCAACTGAGGCAACTCATCATTTAACACTTTAATCTGATTTTCTTTAAACTTTATTAATCACAAACTAACATATATATTTGAGATTTAGTAATCTCCAAAATAAGCACAATTCCACTATTTGAAGGGAAGGTAGTGTGTTTATTGCAAAAACTGTAGGTTGGCTTTGTATTATTTGCACTGTTAGTATAATTATGTTAAAGTACACATGGAGCTTGAAATATTTATATAATGCTGAAAGTACCTTCATTGCTTAGTATATACAATTGTAAAAACTCTTCAAGTCTTGATGTACTATTTACAATTGCATATATGAAGTGATGATAGTATTTTCAGGAATTATGAAAATACTTGATTTCGTTTATTTAAAATGCAAAAAAATAGAGTTTTTGCAAATAACACACCACATTGAGACGACAAGAAAATACATAATTTTCACAAAGATCGAAGTTGATATATACACCACTGCTCTTTGCAGTTGTATATGTTAAGAGAAGAGGGTAATTTTAGGGATTACGAAAATACTTGATTTCGTCTATTTCAACAGAATTATACTGAGAAGGCAAAAAAAGAATAGAGTTTTTACAAATAACACCACGTTGAAACAACAAGAAAATACAGAATTTTCACAATCTTCCTTACTTCAAGGTACTTGCTTTAAAAGACTTCATGAAATAAATATAAAGTCACTCGTTCCATTTTCTGTCACATGCAATGTTGCTGGTGAAATATAAACAAGATGTTATCAATGAACTGCATTAGACTTAATCAATCAATAATTGGACCACCTAATTTATAGTAAGTTAAGTAGTAACAGTAAAAAGCAACAAAAAAAAAATTGATCATTTGTGAAATGGGTGTCAATATCACAAATATGCACCCACATGGATCTCTTTTCTCTTTCCCATACCTAAATTGATCACTTGTTGACATCACATAGCTCAAGAACAGTCACTTAATTAGCAAAAAAAAGTAGACAACGATGAATTCAATTATTTTCTTATAAACCCAAAAATAATAATCTAATAACAGACACAGTTCATTTAATACAGATCCACGAAGCACAAGCTGAGATGAAGAAAAGGAGTGTAATTACTTAATCGCCCCCTTCCCGTCCCGATCCTGCCGCGGCCGAGGAGGGCATTTTGGTCATTTCGGGCTGCTTCTTCTCCAATTTTCTGGATCTGCCACCGAGCTCTCGATCCTCTCTCTCTCCTCCATTATCTGTCAAAAGAAGCAGAGAAACAGAAGCAGAGAGGTCACCGTGGAAGCTACGGAGCTTGCTCCGAGGTGGGTAGATCCGGATTTGGGAGGAGGAGGGCTGTAGTAGTAGAACGGGAAGTAGGGGACGATCGGGTTCGGCGGCGGCGGACCCGGGTAGTTCTTGCCGGAGGGCGGAGGGTAGTAGCTCCCGCCGCCGGAGTTGGGCGGCGAGTAGGTGTAGGTCGGCTGGGATGGCGGCGGCGGGGAGTAGTAGTAGTTCCCGCCACTGGGAGGCGACGGCGGCGGAGGGCAGTTAGCGGAGGAGGAGGGCGTCGGCGGCGGAGGAGACGGCGGCGGCGGAGATGGGTTCTGGCCGCATGGGTTCTCGCAGGCGGCGCACATTGTGCACTCGACCTGGTACTTGGAGGTGGCGGCGGTGGAGGACACGGCGGCCGGAAAACCCAGAACCGCCGCGAGAACCACCAGGACCAGGATGCGTAATGTGGGTGTCGATTTTGCTCCCATTTTGCCCAAACCCAGAGAAGCTGTGTGAACTGTAAACAGAGAGAGAGAGAGAGAGAGAGTGTGTGTGTAGTGTAGTGTGGTGCTGTGAAAGCTGGTAGACCATACCCTTTTATTGCGGATTTATTAAAAAAATGAATAAAAAGATTTTTTTTTATTTTTTTTTAAAAAAGGTTGGTTAATATAGGAAATGGGATCGAGCTGGAGATACAAAAAGATGACACCGACACGTTTTACTTTTTTAATTTATAAATTATGTATAAAATGTGTTAAAGGTGAGGGTGGTAATGTTTTGGGAGTGAAAGTCGGGTTCACACGTGGGAGGTCAACATTGGCTGACAGGGAATCTGACGTAGCACGATATAGGAGTCGTAAGCAAGACGCAACCTCCCTCCACACCTTCCTTCGGTGTCAACTTGGCGGAGCCTTTAATGCAATCGCATAGCCTACAAACTTCACCGACCCCTCGACTTTTACCCGTCGACTTGAACTTTTAGGTAGACTAGTCGGTTAGGATTTTGATATGATATCAGAGCTTGGTCGAATGGCGTTCATGTTATCTCTACACATTGCTGCTCTTCTGTTTTCACGTGTAATTCATCTTTGCTTGCACGTGAGTGTGAGTGTTCGAATACCACATCTAAAATATGTGAATATATTCACCAGCTTAAAAGTTTAAACATCAGTTTGTATCTCCATATCAGATTGAAAATTTAAATTAGATGTGTTGAGTTTCTAATATGTTATCAAAATTTAACTTAAATAATAATTTAAATTTTTGCCTATCCGTTTGAATTTTTAAATGAATTGGGTTTTTGACCAATGAAATAAAACATTAAATAAATGATACTGTTAGTATATGCTAAATTGCATTTTGCAATTATTATTAAAGTTAGATTGGAAAAGAGATATATAATTTTCAACAAATCTAAAAGAATACAAGTAAGAGTGTATAAATATAACAAGACATGTGATAAAATTGTCGTAAAGCAGAAGTGAAAGCTATCGTAATTCGTAATATTCAATAATTTCTTGATATTTCAATTTATATTATTTTAAAAAGTTAGTTTTGAATTATCTCGCCGAGCCGACAACTTCAAAAGTAAACAACAAATAACTTAAAAAGATATCATTTTTTACCTTGATTTCTCTTGGTTGTGAGTCTAACTATTTTTTTAATTAACTATTATTATTATGCCAATTTGTTTTGAAAATATCAAAGCTATAAGTTACTTTCAGTGGACGTATTTGGACTTTTTTTTCGAAGAGAAAGGACGTATTTGGAGTTTGTTGTATTGTGTGCCAGATTTGTTGTATGTGGTGTGATTGATTATCACGAAAGATATATAATAGAAATATATAATATTTTCAATAATAACTGTTAGGAAATTGATGTTGGTTTTTTTTAGAACAATAACGGTTAGGAAATTAATGTTGGTTTTTGTAAGACAATGTTGGTCTTGTAATGATATTAATTCAGGTATTATAAAATATCATAGTTCACGTCTCTCTAATGGCGAAGTACTTTAAATTTAGTGAGATAGAATGTTTTTAGTCAATTGGATTAGAGAATTTCCAGGATCAAGTCAAGTCCTTGTCCCATATATTATTAACTAACAAAAATATATTATATTATTACTAGATATAGGATAATTATATTATTGGATTTTTTCATAACGAAATATCATTAAATTTATGTATATTTAAAATACAAGATAATTACAAAAAATAATAAGAAAAAAGTTTATTTTTTGAAAAACTCCATATTATTATGTAAGTTGGTTGACATCATGTCGAATAGCTGCCAAAAAGTTTGAGGGACTGAAATCTCCACCCAAATTCCAACCTGAATTATACAACGCAAATTTAGCAAACACATAAACCGCTGAGTTGTAGGAGCAGAAACTCTAGACACAGATAAGAAAATAACATCTAAATTGCAAATACAATCTGAAACAACACCTTCAAGCTTGTTAATTTAACTGACCCTCCGACGAATGAGGTTAACTACGGATAGGCAGTCCAACTCGATAGAGACCGGACCCTAACCACTCCTCTGAGTCCACCAGAGCTGTAGAGCATCTCTCGGATCGGCTGGATAAACCCCGTAAACCGTCGACAAAACCCCACACTTGAGCACCCTTGGCCACGATCTAGTCCAGCATTGACAATAATTTTCAGCTGGCCTCTCCAGGACTCATGTTATGGAGCCTAATATAATTACCAGCAATCCCTTTAAACTCAGTGTAAAATATATATTTTCTTAGAAAAATCATAAATAATTGATAATAAATTTAAACTACAAATGAAACCAACTACTATATCATAATCTTTTCTTATATAATGATCTTATCAATTAAATAACTATTTTAATTCAATTTATTAACCCAATAATTATTCTTGTGATAATTCAATTTGCACTGTATTTGAAATATAGTTAAAGGTTTTTCCCGACTTGTGTAGTGAGTACATATCTTATTATCTTATTTATGTAAAGATATTTTTACTTTGGATAAGTACATTTCTGAGTTGTTTAAGAGGCATGGAGAGATTATGACAACCTGAAAGAAATACTGATCGATAGGTGATAAGGTGTAACGAGGAATTGAACTGATTATGGCAACCTAACGGTGAAGTAATTATGACAACACGAGAGGCAGAATGAACCCCTATCAGAAAAAAAAGTACAACGAGAGCATAACATAAGTACTATTATGTTGTTTTTTTATGTGTTCACCTCCTACTACTGCACACTAGTTTCTCATATCATTTTATTTATAGAGTTGATTCTATTCATGTTTCTCTACAAATATCTAATTAATCTTCACTTTCAATAAAAGTATGTAGTTTTATGTTATTGAACCGTTGTATTTTGACAAGGTAATACTGTGTAATTTGTTAATGACAAAAATACGTTGCGTAATTTTATTCTATTTTTTTGTTTTTGCAAAATGTATATTCTTTTATAAAAATATCAAAATTGCCGACATTTGTCATAAATAAACAAGTACACATTACCCTTTCTAAAATTCATAACATTTTTTGTCATTTTCCCCTGATATAATAAAGTATCATGAATTCAAATGCACTGAAAATGAAATACTCAGAGACTTGCGCCTTCGAGCAATGGAATGAAATTATTTACACAACTGTCACAAGTGAATAAAAACGAAAATCTCATAAAAAGAAACAAACTTGACCTGCTACTTGGTACTTACTCAACTCAACTAGTAATTAGACTCCTACACTACACTTCACTTCACTTCACTTCATGTCTGCAGATACGAGGACTCAACATGTCTGGTTCCTTCATTCATAATCATATCCATTCCATTCTGCTACCAAAAGCATTCAAAACTCTGCATCTACACACATCACCTTTTGCATATACTGGAGATCAGCACTACCCCTTACCCTTCACAAATGGCTTTGATTTGAACATAACTACTCCATCCGTTTCAGGTATTTGTTCGTTCGATGGAGATATAGATGTTACCTATTTGTGTCGAGCAATATTCTGATACCTCGTATCTGTGACAGCAACTATATACATCAGAAGCTGCAACTGGAAATAGAAACGTGACGCTTCTCCTACACCGGTATATTATCCATTGAATACCCATCAAAATCGAACTCGTTTTCAGATGGTCCAAGCCCTTCTTGCTGCAGGAAATAACGAGCAATTTTGATAAGCAATCAAAGAACAGTGTTTCATTGATATCACTCTTTTGAAGAAAAATGTGAGTTCTGTAATGAAGCCAATTCAACCTAGAAGGATAAAGAGAAGAAAAAAGCTTTCGTCATGTACAAATAATTCTTAATGTTGAGTACACTTTCATTATTTAAACACATTTTGCTCAAAAAATCAAAGTTCGGAGCACATTTTTGCGATTAACAAACTACACAGCACCCTCTTCATTAAGTGTGATAGTATACAACAGGTTTTTGCTATTTTCTCTTTTATGAATATCACTATATGGAGTTCCTTTAAAGAAAAAGGTAAGTTCTCTAATGAGCCAATTACACCTAGAAGTATAAAGAGAAGACAAAAGCTTACTTGTTTGAGAAATGCACTCATGAGTTCGTCTTGACCAAAGTGATCATGATAGAGGGCTGGTGCCCGAGAGCTTGTTTCAGGAAATATTTCTGTCTTGACCCTTATTGAGTTGCCGCCCACGATATTGTTATGATGTTGACCGATATTTGCATTACGAATACCGCTTGATTCCCCCGCCGAGAACATGACCCTGTTTCCTATGGTTGATGGATTCACGTTCTGTCCGCTCCTTTGGCTGGATGAAAACCCTTGATGGATTAAACCCGATGATGAGACGACATCAATGTTGCCTTGTAAGGCATCAAAAGGCAGGCCTATATTGTGCAACTCCCACTCGTTTGATTTGTGTTGTTGCAAGTCACTGAAAATATCGTAACTTGGTGCGAATCCACCAGATCCTTTCATATCTGAATGAACCTCTTCTTGAAACGGCCCCTTGGGAATACCCGAAGCGCTTCCAAGAGGGAAACTGCTTCCTGGTAGTTCCCGTGTCGGGACGATAGGGTAGTTCAAGAGCGGAGAAGTTTGTGAAATGGACTTGTACCCGACCCCTCTGCTGTTTTCTCCAATACCGTTTCTTGTTTCAGCCCCATTATTATTCGATAGCATAGGATGCCCTACAGATGATGGAAGCCGGGGAATGTGATTTCCCGTTGCTTCATTTAGTAATTGCCCTCTCGGCTGCAGCTGTGCCATCTGCATCAACAACGAGCTACCCTGTCCTCCGTGGGCGCTGTTAACTTGCATATTCATGTTGCCAAATGATTGTGCCGACTGTTGCAAATTGGCAAGCTGTTTCGGCTCCATGTTTGTCGGTATTCCATGGAGCAAGTTCATTTGCTTGCTCGTACTGCCCATATGTTGCTGTTGCCCCTCTCCAAATCTTAGTTTCGGGTTTTCAAAGCTGAAAAGGTTTCTTTGATCAACAAGAGGCATCGGTATGCTGGATTTTGTGGCTGGTCTGCCAAATCCAGCTGCTTGGAGCGTAGCCAAACTGTGTGACGGGAGCTGACCAGCAACTGCAAGAGCTTGAAGGTCGATCCCGTTGAGCGAAGACATTGATCCAAAAGACGCAGCTTCCTGGGGGCTGAGGAAAGAATTGCCCACCCCGCCCTGGTGCTGAGAGACCCCGCTTAGCCTTCTAAGATACAACCGATATTTCTGTACCAAAAACATATTCTTACGTTTGTCTTAAGAAAATACCATAACTTTGTTACATTTATGAAAAATATGCTATTTTCAAATGTGACATGGTACCCTACCTGAAGGTGGCTGGCAACATTTTCCCGACTGAGACCGGGAACATTCATCAACTCCAGAATTTTCTTAGGCACAGCCTCTGTATTTACAAATATCAAATGTGTGAACAACTGAACATAATAAGCGTGAAATAATAGCACTCAGTACAAATGGTAATACTTGTAAAACATGATAGAAGAAGAGTTAGAAAATTATTCACAGTAACGAAGAATCAAAACTTCCCGTCAAATCCAATTTATGTGGCACCAGCTATAAATCTTCAATTAAAGTCAGATATCAAATTGTGTATGTCTTGTATCATGGATATAAATGGTTATAATGTTCTAAAACAGTCATAAGCGTCGAGGCACAGTGAGGCTTAATAAGACCAATAAATTCATACAATATGATAAAAGTAAGAAAAATATAAGCTATAAATTAAGGAAAATAGAAAAATGAAATCAGACAAATAACAAAGAATAGGAATCATCAAAGAATTAGCAAAAATTGAAAACTAAATAGGCAATTATGAACATTATGAATTAAGAAAAAATCAGCAAGGCATAAATAAAATCTAAGCAAAATAAATAAAGTAAAAATCATCAAAGAATTAGCAAAAATTAACGGAGAGGGAGAAGAGTGGTCGGATAGAAAAGGAGTTGGTGGATGGAGGAGCTGCTGCTGATTTATCTTAGAATTTATGTTTTAATTTTGTATTCCTTAGCTTTAATAGGTTAACTTTAGCTTCTCACCAACATAAAAGGCACAATAAAAACATTCTTAAAAATCCAAATATATACCTTTCGTAAAAAGCCTGAAATGAGCTTTTAAAATTTAAAATTTTAGCTTACAATCTGAAGCATAAGCCTCAACCGCCTCAATACCTAAGGGGTGAGGCCGTAAGCCTCGGTACACAGATGAGAGGTGTAGCCTTAAAGGCTGTTTTCGACCGCCTCACCTTGAGGCGAGCCTCAATAGCCTTTTTAAACTATGAAAACAGTTAAAGGAAGAAAATTTAGAAATTCAATTGGATTGAACTGAATTTCCATTTTCTCCCATTTTGAAAAGAAATGATAATAATTTTCCTAATTGAAAATACCACCAATGAACTAAAAGATGCATATGTCTGAAAACAAATATCGAAAGACGAGAGTTTGAAAATCCATACTGTCAATGCCTAGTTGATTAACCGCGGCAACAAATTGTTGATGGAGCTCAACGGACCAAACTACCCGCGGCTTCTTTAGCGTGGACGTGTCATCTCTATCATCTGCTTCATCCTCCTCATCCTTCCTCCTCTTGGAGTTTCTCCAACTCCCTTCATTTGCTGAGGATGAGTAATCTGCTTCGTCTGTTGGCTTCTGCTGCCGATCTCCTTCCTCCACGCTCCCTGATTGCTCCACATCCTTCCAATCGTTCTTCCTCCTCCGAACCACATGTTGCCATATATTCCTCAGTGCCTCAATGCGAACCGGTTTGATCAAGTAATCACATGCACCGTGGGTGACGCCCTTCATCACAACATTCTTCCCGTCATCTGCTGACATCACTGCACAATAACAATTAAATTAGAATAAACTATTTTGCTTTTTTGGCTATCAAATGAGACAGGACACTCACTGATAACTGGGAGGTCCATTTCCAACCCAATGTGCTCGAGGAGTTTGAATCCATCCATGTCTGGCATGTGAACATCGCTTATAACAATATCGAACCCATTCTTGTTCTCTCGGAGGAGAGACAGCGCAGACTCAGCTCGGTTACACTTTGTAACTGGAATAGCAAACAACCCATCAAAAGATTGGCAAAACTACACGAAAAACACTTGAAACTCATAACAAACACAAATTGAAGAATTGAATCAAATTGATCTCAGATGCAAACCAGCAAGCTCAAGCAGTAACCTATTATCACACAAATTTCACAATCATTAGCCTGTAAGAAATCATAAAAACTCAAGATTTGACCTCAAAACATAAGAAAACCCCCAAACTTGATAGGTCAATTTCTAAATTCTACTCCTTAAACTACAATAAACTAGCACCTCACACAGAGAATCACTACTATGCACCAAATAAACAAAATTAAGCAAAAACCAAATCAGAAAAACTCGAAAGAGACAGATTTGAAGGGCAAAGGACCTTCATAGAGGCAATTCCGGAGCATCTTCTCCAATATGAGGAGACAAGTTGGATCATCATCAACAACCAAGACCCTCAGACCAGCAGGAAACTGGTCAACGATGGAATCTGCAGGTCTCCAAGCACCACTAGAGCTTGCTGTGGACATAGATCCCTTACCGTTGCCCAGATTCATCTTCTCCCTAATTTCTTCAACAAAATAAACACTTTGAAGCACAAAAAAGAAGAATCAATTTGGCATGTCTCAACTTGACACAAACAACAAAATGAAAAATTGATTGATACCCAGTTCAAGATTCCCAAAACCCAGAACAAATCAGGGCCAAGGTAAGAGAGAGAAAATTCTGGGTATTGAGCACAAGGAGAAGCTGAGAGAAAATAAAATAAAAATGGTTTTTTTTTCTTGCTTTGGTGTGAGATTGGATTGGAGAGTTGAATACCTGGCTGGCTTGTCTGAGTTTGGGAGCTCAATATATATATTTTTTATTTTTTATTTATTGGGTGGTTTATTTTATTTTATTTCCCAATAAAATGAGGTTGGGGAAAAAGAAATATATTACAGCGATTTTGAATATTATATTAAAATAAAAAGGTGGGACAGTATTGGAAAAATGGATCTAACTTGCATAAATATTTAACAAACCCAACCTATAGATCGATACATAACAAAGAAAATAGGTTTGATAAATCCAACGTTAAAACTCGACTCCATGTTAATGGCTGTACCGTTTACCACAGTACAAAACGGCTTCAACGACCACTTTTTTCGAAAAAATAATTATTTTGATTTGAATTTCCAATCATGTAATTATTAACTAAATTTAATGTTGTTACTCAATTATTTATTTCCAATTCTTCTTTTTTACCATTTCTATAATCAATTACCAATTCTCATATTTCATTTACCAAAACTCATATTTTGTGATTCATACATATAAAATATATACTTAAAATTATATTTCCATGAAAAACTTCTAAATTATTAAAATTTATTTTATTGAAAATATATTATAGCTCGAATGGGACCAAACTGTCGTGCGTAGCCCAAATTGAATAAGTGCTTTTTACATCACTAATTATTATTGCAAATAACAAAAATAACACGATGGTTTAAAAATAAAATATTCCAGACATTCGTAAATTGAAATGTATATATCAACAGTGGGTTCGATGGTGTTTTAAATCAATTCTTAACCTTCGAGTAGAAAAAAAAAGTTGAACCTTTAATTTAATTATTGTTTTATGTTTATGTAATTCCAATTCATCCACTAAACTAACCATGATTATTGTGAAAATTAAGTGATTTGAAAATAGAAAGAAAAGAAGGTGATAGGGAAGATACAAGTTGGGAGCTGCGAAAGGTCAAAAGATGCACCTATTATGCTATATATATATATATATATTTAATTAATTAATTAATTACGAAAAATAAAATAAAAAAGAGTGCATATCTCGACTTCACAAAAAGCTATGCTCTATACTCTCCTTTCAATGAATATTAATTAAAAAGAAAAATAAATAAGTGAATAAAAGAGGATTTTGGAAATAATGGACTTCCCGTGGGAAGTAGTTATTTTTTATTTACGTATTTAATTTTAATGCCACGTCATCTACCCCGGGCCTCACACGTGTCCTAATCGCATAGCCTCTCTTCTTACCCACACCCTCTCTTCATTTTTCAAAACTAGTATTTCTTTAAATAAATGAGAATTAATGTGTTTAATACTTATTATATTTTATTCTACTTTTGTGCCTAATATTTTAAAATTGCTCTTTTCATGATACAAATATAAATGTTAAAGCTAGAAATTTGTAGATGATTATGACATTATATTAAAATGATTGTTTTGTTCTTGCTGGATTTGGCTAGTGTGAGGCGAGCAGATTCCTTTCGCTCAAATATATTTTGTTATTTATTATTACTAGAGACGACAGCATGACATGCACGGAAGAGCTGTTTTATTAGAAGGAGAGGTCGAGAAGAAACATCGACGGCTGAGAAGAAATCATATGGAAAAACTAGGGAAAAAATGTTGACCTTGAAGATGATCTATCATCGTTACTTTATAATTTCTTAAATGAATATTGGGGTAATTCTATGTCAGTACCCCAACTTTACTTCATTTTCAAATCAGCATCCCAAGTTTGAAATGTTTTTTGCCGGTACCCCAAGTTTAATTAGTTGCATATGAGTATATAATATGTTAAATCTAACATAATTGAAGTGTGAAAAGACCAAAATATCTCTAATGCTTATAATAATTAATATTATATTGAAACTTTCGAATTTAATAACTCTCTCATACGACCTCCGTTTCGGGCTTATAGTATATCAAATCGAAGAAAATCGGAAGATAAACAACTTTGAAGAATATTAATGATAAATAAAAATTTATTAATTATTAATAAATAAATAATATTTATAGTTAATAAATAAATAATATTTATAAAATAATATTAATTATTAATATTATTCTTCAAAGTTTTTTATCTTCCGATTCTCTTCGATTTGATATTTTATGAGCGCGAAACGGAGGTCGTATGAGAGAGTTATTTCATTCAAAAGTTTCAATATAATATTAATTATTATAAGCATTATGGGTATTTTGTTATTTTCACATCCAAATTCTTTTAGATTTAACAGATTAGGTACTTATCTGCAACTAATTAAACTATAGATACCGGTAAAACACTTTTCAAAATTAGATAATGATTTAAAAATAAGACAAAGTTGAGGTACATGAAATTACCCCCAAGAATATTTTCTTCTTTTGGGCATGGTAGTTTCGTCATCTAATTTTATTGATATAACATTAAGATAAAGTGTTATAATATAATATAATATATTTAAAAGTAACTGAAAATACAATCAATTGAGTGTGTCCCAATAGTTGGGTTAAGGGTTTATTCAATTCTTGATATTTTTGAACTAGAGTTCGAGTCTCAATTAGTATTCAAATAAACTATTATTATCATATTTATTTGTTTGAAACACATGACAAGCTGAGGGTGAAATTACACTGATGGAAAGGTTAAATAAATATACTACTGACTACTATACAACTTAATTGTTAGAGAGCTGAATTCAAAATCTTTAATCAACTTGATAAGGATTTATGTTTTTTTTATTATCTGAACATTAAATACAACTTATTAATTATTTTGACACATTTGATTGGAAGAGTTATCAAAATTTAATTAATATTATATTTTTTGCTCCTCTAGTACATTAATAGAATTTTAACACGACTAACCATGCTACGTATATAACAAAGTAGGTGTCTGACAAAATACATTGTATCATGATTTACGAGGAAATTAATCAATTAATTCATGCCAAATTGCATTGGTATAATCAAGAAATTAACTCCAAATATGTAAAAGTAATTTAGATCCAATTAATGCATATAAAAATAGGAATTACCATGGGAAGATTATTACTTTGGAGTGATAATTAATCTCATCCATTTATTTTCTTATCAATCCAATGACTTAATCCATAAAAATATGTTAATGTGTTATGTCCAGTTATAAATTGTTCGACCATTTCAACTATTATAAGCTTCATAAATTTAGAGTTATACTGATTTTTTTCTTAATCAAGAGTTATACTGACTTAAAACAATATATTTTTCATTTGCTTACATCAAAAAAAAAAAATTTAAATAACTATAGTTGTTGACATGAAATTTCATTTTTTGCGGTAAACATAAATTATCTTATTTTTTGGAATGAATTTTTTCCATTGTAGAAAATCTTAATGTCTTGATAATTTTACCCGAGAGCTAATATTTAAATTTATACAATGGAAAACTACATATAGTCACATCTAATTAAGATTAAAAGACACTTAATTGTATTCATATTCAAAATTGGACACTTAACTATACTCAACGATTCAAAATGGATAATTAGCACATAACATTAAAATTTTGGATGAAATATGTTAAAAATTTAAGTAAAAGACGAAAATGGCCTTGATCAGACTTCAAAATTTCAAAATCATGTCACTGTGACTGTGAGAATTTTGGTTATTTCTCCAATGACCATGGCTCAAGCTTCGCCGGCCTCGTCTCCATACATATATAGCCCACAATAGTTATATTGTAGAGCACGTACCGAATTTAAATAAAAAAAATTAACGGTAAGAGGTTAAGTGAGACTTCTTGTAACATAAGGGGGCTTCAGAGATCGAGTTTAAATTTAATGAGAGTTAAGTGAGAATCAGCTAAATTTAGGGGTAACTAAGTGAGTTTTTCCCTTTAATTAATTATAAAATAACATTTTTATGTTAAATGAATAATTTAAGGATTTTGTTATTATTTTGAGTTTGGACGGTGATTGACCTTACTCATTTTTTTTTTATCCCAAGTTAAAATTTCTGTTTTTAATGGGGCACCGCGAAGTTTCACCCCCCATTATCAATTAGAGAGTGATATAAATTTTTAGAAAAATATTTCAATCAATTCATCGTAATTTGAAGATATTTGAAATGTTAAAGAGGATAAAATGACTGAAACAAGGAGAACAAATAATTTAAAATGTTTGTATGGGATAGTTTTGTATTTTTGGTACAAACCAACACCTCTTATTTATAATATAATTATTATATTGTAGAGCACGTACCGATGTGAAAATGATGCTCCACTCCCTCATCATCCAACTCTTTATCTTATAATTTTATTTCAATGCTCCAAAATGTTGAATCATAAATTTTGTCTCTCAAGATTGAAGAAACAAGTATCAATATCATGCACCCGTCTTTTTCTCATGTATTTGAGTTACATACAAATGTTGGTAAAGGTTTTGCAATTTCATATTTGTTATTGAATTTTAGCCATATTCAAAATATTTTATATCTACACAAAAACAATGATAACATTGTAATTTTTGTCATGTCAAATTGAAGACGAGTTAATTTAATTTTCAGTAAACACATACTTGAGTGTATGCACAGATTAGAGAAAGATAAAACAAAATTTTCATTCCCTAATTTTTGTTGAACACCTCATTCTCCTGGTTAATCAAAAGTAATAGATGAACGTTAATAAATAAATTTAAAAAAAATAGTAAAATGGTGTTATATACTATTACAATTTTGTAAAAGTGTTGCTCCTGATAACAAAATTTTTTGCAAACTTTAATTTTTTTATACAAAAATGTGCGTATACATACAAAATTGAATAAATTGGCCATAAAATTAAGAATTTCAAAAAAATGAATAATTCTTTAGCTATTTTTTTTAAAAAAAATAACACAGGTTTAAATCAAAGTTCACAATCCATTTTCCATTTTCCCATTACATATGATAATATACCACACGATTTTGCCGTTTTCCTATAAATAAATAATAAAAAGTTTGAAGATTAACACAAATATTTGGATAGACACTCGGAGAAAATGTTTGCAATGGAGAACAGTTACAGTGGCCATGTCATTATAACACTATCATATCTATGTCACACATATACATACATACATTCAGCAGCAGCAGCTATAATTATAAGAAAATAGTCTGTACTCAGCATTTCCGGTCATATAAAAAACAAGACCTAATCAACATGGATTTTTCCTCCACAAAACATCACAATCCACCCTTCTGCGGCCACTCGAAGCAAAAACATATGGGAAAATTCCGGAGACAATGGCACAAGACAGATCAAACAATACAAAACATCGGGTGGGGGATAGGTTCGCTGCAAGCGAGGAGTTCGACTTCTTACCCAGGAAGGAATCAACCGTCGGGATAACTAGTCAATCAATGTCTCTTATCTTATCTCGAGTGTGAATTATGAGACACGAAAAACCTGTAATCAGGGTGGATGACTTGCAGAAGCTTGAGCCAGTTGTCTGCGGCTCGCAACAGTGAGTTGGCCTTCTGACACTGCTGCGCTCCACTGGAGTTCCACTCGGATATTTTGAACTTGTGGAAAGCGAGCCCAAAGATGGGCAGTGATAATTTGGACGTTATGCTACTACGGTGATCATCCCAAAGACCAGAACCACGTGCGTGAATGCTGTCAGCCCGTGTACCTGCCACAAAAACACAATGTTAGGTCACACAGATCAGAATCGCAAAAGCTCTGGAGGGAGAGGGAGAGGGAGAGAGATATATACCCTGTGAAGACGTTGACAAAGAATGAAACGTTAAGAAGCAAGCGTCTAGGTTCTGCAATGTCGGACCTGTAGGGATCCTATATATGGGGTACCTGCACAGAAAACATAAAGAGAAGTGGTCTGTTCAGGTTAAACGTTCTATTTATATTTAAGAGGAGATAATGAAATATCCAGTCAAAGAAGACAAGAAACATACCATGCAACAGATATCCAACTCGAGGGAGACAAATCACAGCTTCTGTATGTCCTGAGTTCTGGGAACCGAGATGCAAGAACAGAAATCTGTTGAAATCATGAAATGTGCTGCATGCATTATGACGGAGAAAAATGGAAACATCGGAATATTATATACAAGAGAGGACAAGCACTTGCCTTGTCAGTCAGAGGTTCGCGGTTGAAAGGTGGAGTGCGTTCCATGTACTCAAAAACTAACTCGCCTGGAGGGCTGCAGATCTCACTTTCATCACTCGAGGAACCTTTTAAAGGTTTATCTCTCACTGACAGGCTATTAAACTGGACATTAAGACCTGCTCCACAGTCACTACTGCCATCGCTACTTGTCTCTCGGGACATGTCAGTATCACTCTCTTCACCAGGCCTCCTGTCAAACAATGGAAGCAAAAACGGTGTCATGCAATGCAACCATTCGTTTTTCGAAATTAGCAAGTTCATTCATCTTTCAAAGTGAGGTTCGTGGTTTCCTTAATTTAGTAAGGTAAACTGCATTCATAAGGATCTTAACTCCCATTAACAGTTCAATATGGCATGAAGAGTTCTGAACATGACATCAATATGACAGCTATAAGCAGGTGTCCAGACGAAATGACTTGCGGAAGAACCAGTAGCAGGACTACAAAATAGTTTTAGTTGATATTCAAAACCAATGGTTTTAAAGCAACAACTGTTGCTTGAATACCAAGAAAGTATGGATAGCAGGGTTACATACTATAATAGACCAATTTAACTTCACGTGAAGAAGCACGCCATTTAAGTTGCAAGAGAAGGGTCAAATTAGTTCATAAACAATGTTGTACTCTGAAGTAAGAAATCAGAAAGATAACCCCCCTAGACAATGTTTTACTCACAAATTCACAATCCCAACACACTGGCTACGAGACAAATGGAGGCACTAGGAAGTACAGCGAGTGATTTAAAGAAAAGAACAAAATGGATAGGGAAAAGTGGGGGAAGTAGTTCTATGATTCTATAAGACTCCCTACAAATTACCAGTAAATTTAGGCAAGTACAAAAAACTGTGGTCCACGAGACTAAACAATGGATGTCATAGAAAATGGAAATCATCTAAATAAACATACAAATCAAATGATGCTTCTGGAGATGAATCATGCCAGTACAACCAACAGAACAAACAAAAAAGGCTACTACTAACAGAAGGCAATGATAAAAGAAAAAGATTTGCAAATGAAAAAACAAGACCTACTCGATATGATATGCAGGGATCAACGTGAAAATTCCTTCCAATGGAGCACAGTGATTGGGTGTAATTAGATGTCGCAAAGATGTTTGCTCCATAAACGATATTAAGCAAAGATCGTGACTCTCATCCAAGAAATACAAAATAGCTAAAATCTAAATACATTGACTAGATCCCCCATGAGGGAAATGCTGCAGGTTTTCCCCTCCTAATTTGCTTACCAACAAAGGGAAGAAAGTTTGAGGAGATCTCATTCTTTTTTTCTTGTGAAAAACAAAATTTTAAGACATTAACTCAAACACATATGGTTTGTACTCCATACTTGTTGTGAACACTAAGGATATACGGGAAGCTTCATTCAATAAATCAAACACATTTTTTCAAGGAAGAATTTGCAAGTTCGAAGAATATTTCTTCAAGAATTAGCATGCACAATTATTTTCAAGATTAGATTGGGAGTTTGAAGAACGGAGAATAGTTGGGAAGACATAAGACTATAATTTCTGAGCATATATAATTTTTGTTTGCTTATGACTATAAATTCTGGGCATATATAAATTTTGTTTGCTCGTTAACATGTTGGAGACAACATAATGAATAAGTAAACTAAATAATGAACTCACTCACCAATATATCCTAACTACCAAATTGTTATCCAATCATCTTGTTATGGACTATAGACATGTTGAATACCGATATGATTTGTAATACCCTAACCCAAGTAAATTGCTTACCTCAACCTCGTGGAAGGCCTTGACGGGTCTATATACAACTGAATGCCCGACAAGTATGGAACATAATACTGCACAACGGAGTCATTCCCATTCAAAAGTAGAGGAACTCCAGCTCCATATGCACTCCACTCACTGAAGGACTCCCACAGATCCCCAAGCAAAAAGTATGGGTGAGACTCCGCTTCATTGGTCCTCCAGCCCTTTACGCTTGTCTACATGTTTCCAACGCCACAAATTAAGAAAACTAGATGTTATAACTTATAACAATCATGAAATTACTAAGGAAAGAATCACAAAACATCCCAAATGAACAATCAAGTTGGACTCTTTAGGCATTATTACTTCCCTTTCTTGCTTCCAAAGACAAATCTAACCAATCAAATAATCACATCAAGCTGTACCGTACCGATTCACAATCTATGTCCTATTGGGTCTTCAACAGTGCAGGAAGAAGCAAAGAAACTGTACTAATGTTCTGCACATAAATATCACAAGAGCTCAAATCCTAATTTTCCGACGAAACAACCAAAACCCACCAAGAAACAAGTTCGAAATCTCGATTACCTTGGGCAAAAACTGGGCTTGAACAACAGGAGTAGTGTGCTCCAAGAAACGATCCAAATTGGTCGAATCGGTCCCGCCCGGAACCGGCACAGAGCAGCTCGGCTGCGAGGAGCACTCGGGCTCAGCAAGATCCCTCTTATCGGATTGAGCCGAAGAAGAAACTGAAGAGACAGTGGGAACAATCCTCCGATTCTGATTCTGCTTCTGCTGCAGTTTCTGTGATTGTTGCTCTCGTTCAAGCTGTAACTGTTGTTCTTGCTGTTGCTGCTGAAGAAACCTTCTCACCGCCGGCGGGTTGTAAAATCGGTTCTCGCCGCGGCTGGTTCGGGCGGTGGAGCGAGACATTTGATCGAATCGGGAGGTGAATTTGAGGGGTTTATGGCCAATTTAGGGTTTTGGAGAGCTCTGCTCTGAAGCAAGGAAAAAAAAGTAGATTTTTTTGGGGACGAGAAGAGTCGAGAAGTTGCTGTCTGTTTTGCTGTTTGTTTTGGTGCTGTTCGTTTGTGGGCTTCTAATGGAAGTAGAACACAGAAACTAAAATTTAAAATGACTTATGGAGCGCTAGCGATTTTTACGACACTGAGAACATTTCACTTTATTAACTTACGATTTTTTCACTCAATTATAATTGACTGAATTTAAAAGGTCGGCTGAAATTTTTGTTCTTTAGATAACTACATTATGTTATTTTGAGTTTACTCTTAAAACAAACTCTTCATTCAATATCAACACAAGAGAGACAAAACTCACTTTCGAATATCGAAAATCGGCAATATACGGTTTACGACGAAACAGTAAAAAACAACCATAAAACACTTGATCTCTTTGAAAACATCTATAAATCATATTGAAAACAACACTATCAAACCAAACAACACAACAACACTTAACAAATAAGAGGGATAATTACATTTTACAACACCTAACTACTGAAATGACAATTTCATATCCTAACTAATTTTCTCTATTTTTTAGTACCCGACTATTTTTATTGACACTTACGCTTAAAATGCTTAAAATACCCCTAATTTTTGTTTTAATTATGTATTGTTTACTGTGGCCTACGCAACACAATGACTGGATTGAAAGGTGACCGGTACGTAGTAAATCGGACAGAATTGAAATCAAAATCAGAAGTAGTTTATGTATTTTAAGCAATTTAAGAGTAAGTTATTAATAAAAACAGTCAAGGTACTAAAAACAGAAAAAATTAGTTAAAGTATGAAAGTTTCATTTTGAGATAGTTAGGTGTAGTAAACTGTCATTATCCTCGAATAAAACACTGACAACACTTACTACAATAAACCCTTCTACCACCAAACATAGGTAAAGAACTAACATCACACACTCGTGCAAAGTACCAGCTCCGAGAAAGTAACCGCCGACCAACAGTGACTCTGGCCCAACCCGAGCCTTCAGATCGCCATGGCCACCCGGGAGAGAGAGTGAGATCTCTACATGTAGCCCCGAATCATTCAGGACCACGCATCTTGATCCTTCTAGAACCTCAACATGGTAAAACAACATTATCCAATTTTACAGGAATTGCTCCAAGACATGTCACCGGTGCGGAGAGGCTCGAAGTCTCGTACGGACCGGATTATCCTTAGGTCCTTGGGGATCCTCTACTTCTGTCGAAAACCACTCTAGACCTGAGACCGCTCTATGATTGGGCTAGAGCTCCCTCTCCGAGTCCCTCCATACCTTACACAAAATCCGCCGTGGAGCTCTGACCTCATCCTCCCCGCGCCTAAAAAACCTACCCAACCTTCCTCGCACCACAAGCATCCAGAAATAACAACGTGACTTTAAGTGTCAAAAATTACGTTACTTTGAGTTAATTTTAAACGTGAAATAACTAAAATAAACGACCCAGAAATAGTTCATTAGTCACAGTTTTTTTGTAGTTTAAACTTATTGGGCCTAAGGGCATTACGGCCCATCAGGTCGGATCAAATTGAACTGAATGTGAACCCTAAGACCCTTCACTGTCGTTACCACTCCACTCGCAGAAGCAGAGGAGCTATGGTGACTTTGAAGCTCCAGAAGAGGCTGGCCTCGAGCGTCCTCAAGTGCGGCAAAGGGAAGGTCTGGCTTGACCCCAATGAGGTCAACGAGATCTCCATGGCCAACTCCAGTAATTAACCTCTCCCCTTTCTCCAATCTCTCTGGCTCTGTTATTGGATTTTATCATCATATACATATTGTTAGCTTTTTACCATTTCTACTCGTTTTAATCCTGAAAAATCTTGAGATCCTTGTGTTGATTACATTCACTTTTTGTGGGTTTTGCATGAATTTGCTGAAAAATGATATGGTTTTTTGTATTTTATTTTCATCTATGAATGTGTGGTTATTGTGTTTGTTAATTGGTGGACAAGAATGTGAAAATGGCTGAGTTATAATTTTTCAACTCTAGATCGAAAAGGTTCGAGCTTGAGCAACATGAAATTTATCTAGGTGTTCTAGTATTCTATGCAGCAGATCTTTTCTAGGAATGAAGAATTGGAACTGAAATTGTCTAATAATTACAATTCTGAAATATTTATAATCGCTTATTAGTTACAAACTTTTGTGGTATATAGTCATGTCTTTGGATGGATAGAGTTTCTAAAGGTGAGAAGTTACTCTTCCCACTAAATGTTCTTTAAATAAGCTTCATTCTCTATTTTAATTGTTTTTTTTATTATTGAGTAGTCTCTTGGTTTTTTGAGCTATGCTATTTTTCTCACGTTTAAGATCAATTCGTTCAGGGCAAAATATCAGGAAGTTGGTGAAGGATGGCTTCATCATCAGGAAACCAACAAAGATTCATTCTCGGTCTCGTGCTCGTAGAATGAAGGAGGCCAAGAGGAAGGGTCGCCACTCTGGTTATGGTATGGCACATTATGGGGCTTCATTCTCTGTCCCAAGTTGTTAACATCGCAACCAATCATAGACTTGTATTTAGTTGTTGCATTCGTGATTCCATATTGTGACCTTCCTTTTCCATTAGCGGAGAACCTATCAAATGCCCAGAAAATGTTTTTTGTCTGTCATTCAGATCCAGTACAAGCAAATTTTGAATTATCACGTGATCTTAATAGGTAAGCGTAGAGGTACAAGGGAGGCAAGGTTACCAACAAAAATCCTGTGGATGAGGAGAATGCGCGTGCTGAGGCGCTTGCTCCGTAAGTACCGTGAATCAAAGAAGATTGACAAGCATATGTATCATGACATGTATATGAAGGTGAAGGGTAATGTTTTCAAGAACAAGCGTGTACTCATGGAGAGTATTCACAAAACGAAGGCCGAAAAGGCTAGGGAGAAGACATTGTCCGACCAGTTTGAGGCTAAGCGCGCGAAGAACAAGGCAAGCAGGGAGAGAAAAATGGCACGAAGGGAGGAACGTCTGCAACAGGTATTTTGCTTTCACTAGATCACAGTTATGATTTGAATTGTTGAAGTCACGCGGGAGTTGTGTTATTAGGTTAAATATTAAACCTCTAGTTTCTATATCAAATTTGGTGTATCCGCGTATTATTATGTCTAAGAATGTTATTATTGAATGATATATGTGTGTGAACTTGTTGTGACACAGGGGCCTGGAGAAAAAGTAGCTGCACCTGCACCTGCTGCCCGACCGGTCGTGTAAGAATTCTGTATCAGTTGCATAATTTTGAGTTGATTTCCTAAAACGTTTTGTGTGACTCAAGCGGCTTGTTTTTTTGCAGGGGAGCTAAGAAATCCAAGAAGTGAGGTGCATGACCACTGCCTTAAAAGTCGAATATAATTCCCGTTGAGGTAATTCTGTAGGATTTTACATTCTGCAAATCTATCTTTATGTCAAAATTCTGTTCACAAAAATCCACACTTTGGAGTTAAAAGATTTACCTTTTTTTGTGAAATGTCAAACAAAACCTTGTTTGGATACTGATATCAACTGTTTGTTTTGTGGTATATCTTTTAAGATCTCTAATAGGAAGATAATTTTTCATTTTTTCATAACACAATTTTATTTCAACACAGAGGAACATTACACCTTTCGATCACACACTCTCTGAGCACAGAAAGCTCTTATTACCAAAACCCTTTTGCAGTATAAACATAAACAACAGTTGAAAGCAGAGCCAAAATGTTGAAATTAATAGGCTTCTGGGTTAGCCAGCAGGTAAGCTTCAATGGCCTTGAACATGCCAGAGGCCTTTTCTTTTCCCGCCTTTATATCCTCTTCCTTGATCTCCACGTCACCGATCGTATAGTACTTACTCGTGCTCTTGCACACCGATCCTCCGTCAGGAGATGCCACAAACACCAGCTCGTTACAGATCTTCTCTAGCTTGTTCATCAAGGCATCGCCTTCGATCACACTGTATCCGAATTTAAAGTTCTCTTCGTCCAGCTCATCAATCTGGTGCTTCACATAGTTGAACGGACTTCCTGAAATATACAAAAATAAACATAAATACTACAACATCTAAAACTCGAGAATATAAGAAGTTTTAGGAACTCAGGGAGAAATCGACAAAAACTAGTTTTGCATTAAATAAATATTATATATGCATATATTGGTATCTGCATACCTTGACCGAAGTTGATCTTCTTGATGGTACCGACGCCTCCATCACCTTGAAGGATTTCAACACTGGAAATGGCCTGCGGTATCACCTTGGGGATGAGGATGTCAGCGTCGAGAACGAAAGCCTTGAACATCTTGGCGACGGGGATTGCCGAAGAAACCTCCATTTCGTAAGTTACAATGCCCATATTTTTAATGGTGATTTTGGAATGTAGGAGATCAAGAAATTAGGTATTGCAGAGAGGTTTTTGTTGGTGGAGATGAAGATGGCCAATTGAGGTATTTATATACTTTTAAGGGTGTCTATGGATATGGTAGGTGTGATGAAACTGTTTCTATATATTTTTTTGCATTACTTAAATGTCTACCAAATCATGATAATAAGCCTTATTTTCTTGACTTAAATGTATGGAATCATTTTTATGTTTTGACTCTTAATCAGAAGCTTCTCATAAAATAGTGTACAAAAGACCAATTGCTAATATTAAAAGTACTATAATTCGAATATGTTATGATCATATGAAGAAAATAATTCCATATCAACAGTTATGGGTGAGAGAGCCGACATAACGCAATAAGCATGAATTAAGTTAGTAATTCGATGTTTACACATGCTATTATGGCCAATAAAGATGATAAAAGCGACTTTAATTAGTTTTATGTAAATATTGTGATTTTAAATATTCGCATTCTACGGATATTTCAAAGTAATTTGAACCTATACAAAACTACATGTGTTTTCGGGTGGGTATGATTTTGAGAGATGACAAGGAAGATGTGCTAACGACCAAAAGTTTTTCGGGAAATGGGATTGGGGAAGCATCTCTTGTAGAAGTTGTGGCAGTCAGAGCGGCGCTCACGTGGGCGTCCGAGAAACATTAAACTAATGTCCAGATTGAAAATGACGGACAAAATCTCATTTCAAGTCATTTAGAGATGCGATAGCCTGACAAGTGACTGGGAATCCGTAGTACTAGACTGTCGCCACCTTCTAGCGGTAAGCCCCTCTCTCGACGTTTTGTTTGTTAGACGCTTAGCCAATAGAACGGTTCATGTTTTGATCAGAAGCTTCTTTTCTTTGAGTGATTAGATCATGGAAGAGGGATATGTCTTACCCAGTTTTGAGGAGACCGTTTTTATAAATCGTTCGTAATATATTGTCGGTTTTTTTTAAAGAAAAACTTAGGAAGAAGCAAGCCACCACCTCTCAGATGCTGGTGTGAAATTAACAATATTAATTTTAATTATTAGAGGAACAAAATTTGCTAGTGTGAATTTTAAATTTTAAATAATGAATTATTTTAGCCGCATATCCGTGAAGAATAGACTTTGATTCAGTCTTGGCCGGCTAAAATTAATTCATATAAATATAAAATGAAACAATTTGAGATGTTATTTTATCAGTCAATGTTTGCAACTTCGTCTCTCTCTCTGTGTCCTTTTGATTACTGACTGCGGATCGGATGCTTTATATTAGACTCAGTTATTTTAGATTTATATATCATTATTCAGATATTAAGTATTTTATTATGTTATAACAATTATATAATAAATTAATCATAAATTGTACTATACTATTTATTATAATCATGGCAATTAGCTGATTACAAACAAAAACTGATTTCAGACCACTAGTATGTACATGGCAAATCACATAATTCTTAAATTATTCTTTTATCAATTAATTCATAAAAAGGATTATCATGAATCTGTCGCCAGAAAAACACTGTAACGATTTGAGCCTCACATTAATAACATAGAGATTAAAGTTTTGAATCCCGTTGTGAACAAAGTGAGAAAGGGTTAAATGATAGATTTAAAAATTCGCATCTACCCTCCAAAAATAAGTACACTGATGTGTAAAATGACCCAACAACCACCTTAAAAAAGAAGAAGCCAAGAATGAAATATCAAAATGCATTAAATTTAACACCAGTACAACATAAAAATACACATTATTGAAGCTCACACCATTATTTTAGGACCTTAATTAATTCCTACAACATGTATATAATTTCAACAGAATTATTTCAGGAATAGGCATCGATCACCCAAACACAGAATAAACTTATCTAAAATACAAACCCATGGAAATGGCTATCCCCAAAATGAGTATCCAAAAAATAAGCCTTTGGCACTCAGAGAGAGGGGTGTTTTCAGCCAAAATGTAGGCTTCAATGGCCTTGAAAATCCCCAGAGCCTTCTCTTTGCCTTCCCTAATGTTCTCCTCCGTCAAGTCTCCAGCGTCGTCCCCGATTATGTAGTACTTGCTTCTGCTTCTGCACACACATCCTCCGCCGGGGGAAGGGATTATTTTCAGCTCCGTCGATATTTTTTCGAGCGTTTTCGTTAGCGTATTGCCTTCGATCACACTGTAGTTGTATGTCATATTTTCTGTGTCGACTCCATCGATTTGGTGCAGCATGTACTTCAATTGTCTTCCTGCTCAAAATGTGGAAAAGAATATATATTTTAGTTTATAACCAGCTGCCTTATGTTAATTATATCGATGATTTCAAAAACTGACGGTGTAGTATCTCACTTTACAAAAAAATATGTTTTCGTGCACTACATTTATTATAAGAAAAACTTATCATGAGTTATCCTACACTCCTGCACGGATAGTCAATCTTTCCTTCAATCGGTTTCGGAATAGGACCGAACTAGTTCCTAATTTCTTGGGAACTAGACCTAGAACCATTACATAAAGGATCGGTCTGATTATGTATCTGATTTTCCGATTTGGTTCTTCTGTTCTGCCTGTTGGAATCGGTTGGGTCTAAATTTTTTGTTAACTAGTTGATTTATAATCCAAATTAGACGAGTTTGATCTTAATTTAGAAACAAAATTTTAAAATTTGTAATTATTTAATTTAATCAGATTTGAATCGGTTTAGCTGAGTTCATTACTTTGTAGTATTGTAGCTGCATCGGTATTGTTTAATTGAAAGTGAGACACAAACGGTATACACACGGGAGAAAAGCAACCAACACGTGGTGGATCGGGTATTCAAATTCTAATATGAAAATTAAAGTTCAACGACACACATAAATCATAGAACTGGTTCGATTTGAGCGGGTACCTAAATCAAAATTATATGGTTCTTTCAATTTAAAAATCAGAACCGAAACCTTCACCACAATTTTCAATTCTCTGATTTCAGTTCGGATTTATTCCCTACAACACAAGCAGAAAACAAGTCCCTTACAGGTCAACATTTTCTTGTTCCAAAATTGTATAATTACTCAAGGAATAAAGTTATATTTTAATTTCTTACTAGTAATTCTTGGATGATGAATATAATTTTTTAATTTAATAAAAAATTTATTTTATTTCATTGGTTAAAGATGTTTTTGCCTCTTCAATTCGTTTTAGCCGTGTAAAAGAGACAAGTTTCAATAATCTTTTATATAATGAACGAACTGCACAAAAGGATATTTAGATTTTGTACTGACTTAATTATAATATAAAATATTAAATTGTGATATATACATTGTTGTTGAAGTTAGGCCCATATTCGTGATTAAAAATTGAATACTTGGTTTATCCCAACAATTGTACTAATAAATTACCTTGGGCAAAATTGATCTTTTTAATGGTTCCAGGACCTCCGTCGCCGACGATGATCTCGATACTCTCAATCACCTGAGGCAAGACCTTGGGAGTGATGTTGTCGGAATCAAGGACGAGGGCTTTGAACATCTTCGCCGCCGGCACCGCCGAAGCAACCTCCATTTCATAGCTGATCACTCCCATTTTTGAAAATTGCTGGAGATATATAATTGTGAGTATTGCAATTAAGGATTTTTAGAGGGTTGTTGTTGTTTATAAATTGCATTGGAGAGTTCCTATTTATATATATGTGTGTTGAAACAATAATAGTGAAGAATTTACAAGACTCAGTTGAGTGATTCTCTTATTTGTTTTCAGTGTAAATTGTAGTTATTAAAAGAAGTATAGAATTGGAACCAAAATGTTTTAATTGGAAACACTTCCGAATAAGCACAAAAGTTGGAATATTTTTCTAGCTTGTGTTACAATGAGACAAAATGATGGATCCAGTTTTTGATTCTTTATTTTACTCAAGATTAAATTAAGTGATATAATTAACTATTACGTTTACAGCCGTTTCGTCCATAAATTAAATAAGACATTTGCTTTAGGTCCACCAAAAAAATAGGGTTTAAATATGATAAAAAAAGATCCCAAATATGATTAAAAAGGCTCCAAAATTTTGATAAAATTTAAAATAAATGCTCAAATCAGGATTCAGTTTGGAGCAAAAAATATTAATATTTTTTTTTTGTTTTAGGCCTTAAAAGTCGTTGGGACGTCCAAAATGATAAGTGATTCATGTATATCACAACTATGAGCTATACAATTAATTCATTCAAGTTTCAATCCTCTTTTGCCTTTACCGGTTTTGGTACTGACTAATATACAAGCCAAATATTAGTCAAGCATCTATAGTTAGGCCTTTAGCTTCTTTTTCCTTGTATTATCCATAGAACTTTTTTCCCCAATTTTGATAATATGGGTCTTAGAGCAAACACCAAGAAAGATCAACATGTGCAAAAACACTTATTATTATATAGTGTAATGTTTCGATATGTGATTTTGAACTCGCATGTGAATCTCACAAACATTATATACATAACGTTATAGTTATTAGGATTGAAAGAGGAAAATGTACAGTTTTCAAATATAATTTTACATTATTACCAGTTAACAAATTCTGAGGTCAAGGGGCGACGGCTGCCCCTCATACGCCCTATGAATCCGTCTCTGTTTATTGCAATTCATTTATATACAATCGCGATTCACATAATTAACCACTCAATCTCGTTTTGTTTTTTATTTTATCTCAAAGTCGAATTATTTGTGTAACATCTTATATAATGGTCTATCAAACACCACACACAAATAGATTCTCAACTTGTCGTTCTAATGCATTTTGTCTTGTCCATATTTTAAATAAATTAAAACTCGTAAACTGAAAATAGAATAACATTGTAATTATACAATAATACAAATAATTGAAATCAACTTGAGTGAAATAGTACATGCATTTTAGTCTTAAGTGTTTTATTAACTATGAAATCACAACATCAACTGTAATGTTCTACGTACCTAACTTGAAAATACCTCAGACAAACATATTTTATTATCAAACTTTATCACGTAATTACAGCTAGTTTTAAAATGTTCCTAAGAAATTAGTTGAATCAACTTTAGACTCACTTTACTATTTTTTAAAATTTAATTTTAGCCGTAAGATTTGGTTAATCCAGGAGGACCAGGACTAAGATAATAAGTGACTTTCACTAAAGTAATCACACAAACAAATAATTGGTTCAACTACTTAAAAATGTTCGTCAATACTTCATTTTATCTTTTATTCATCACGTTAATTATTACAAAACAAACTCCTGAAGAACACAATGGTACATGGATACATGTCACATCCACTCAACCCTTATTTTACAAACACCATTTTAGAAGACACAACAAGACTTGTGAAAAACAAAGTAAATATCCAACTCCAACAGCTTCAAGTTCACATCCCTAAGCTTGAGGATTTGCAAGAAGATAGGCTTCAATGGCTTTGAACATTCCCAAGGCCTTCTCTTTGCCTGCCTTTATATTCTCTTCGTTCACCACCCCATCCCCGACCGTATAGTACTTGCTCGTGCTCTTAAACTTGCACCCTCCATCGGGAGATGGCACGAACTTGAGCTCGCTCGTGATCTTTTCAAGCGAGCTCGTCAGGCTCTCCCCCTCGATCACACTGTAATTATACGTCAAGTTGTCTTTGTCTATCCCGTCCACTTGCTGCTTCATATATTTCAACTGATTACCTGTGAAATTCGTATCCCATCAGAAAAATCGCAGTTTCAATGAAAAATAAATTGAGCGACGTATTTTAGTCTCAACCATTTATCATCAATGTAATGGTTTAAATGGTTCTTAGTTCGTACATAAGATATGATTTTCACCTAAATAACCCTCTCAGTCACGTTTGATGTGATTAATTACCTTGGCCGAAGTTAATCTTCTTAATGGTTCCGGGCCCTCCATCGCCATGGAGGATTTCGATGCTCTGAATGAACTGAGGCAGAATCTTGGGAGTGAGCGTGTCGGAATCAAGAACAAAGGCTTTGAACATCCTAGCGGCTGGGATCGAAGAGGTCACCTCCATTTCGTAGCTGATAACACCCATGATTTGTATATTGTTTTTGTGTTGATTTGTTTTTTCAGACTGAATTGAGTGTATCTCGATGTGAAGATAGATTTGGTATTTATAGTTGATTGAGGTTATATAAATTGTTGATTGGAGCATTGTATGTGTTATTCCTTTGGTTGTCTTGTTATAGAGTTTGTTCATAATTTAAAAAAAAAACTAAAATGACAAGAAAATGGATCTATAGATACCATCTCTTGCCTTTCATTGCCTAAGGAATTAAAAAATCTTCCTGCAGGCAAAGAATGTTTAAGGATGAGTAGTTCATAGCATTTGTTTTTTTGAGGGTAAGGCTTTAGGGAAACTGTAAAAACTTGCATAGTTCTATACAGTTATTGCAAGTATCCATGTACTACGTTTATTGCAAAAATTATCCATCGACTATCTTTTTTGCATCGCTTAAAAAATGAGTCACAACAAACGAAAAACACCACTATTTGGTCACATGGCTACCATTGTTTCTTCTAAACGACAGTTTTGCCCTGCAGATTAAAAATCAGTAATAACAAAAAAAATGATACTCGACTTGAGTATTTGAATTATTTTTTTATAAAATAAGGTAATGTAATAATAATGACAGCAAGTAATTATTTTATTTTCAAGGATATTTTTATCTTTTCACGGCGCCATTAGTAGTGCAAAAAAATTGACGGATAGTTTTTGAAATAAACGTAATTCGTTGACACTACTTGCAAAATAGGATAGTGCAGATCGAGTTTTTGCAATCATCCCATGGTTTTGATACTCACTTTAACTTGACTTATAGTGGGGCATTATTGATAATTCATGGATGATTAAGGATTATCAACTGGTTTGGCCCTTCAAAGCTCGACTTCAGTTTGAACTCAACATTAAAGAGCTAAAATACAGTCTTCAACTAGTGAAACTCAAACCGAACGGCTTATAGGAAAGCAGTAACCCATATACAGTCGTACTGTCGTAGTAAGGTGTATGCAAGTAACTAACCTCTTTGAAGGCCGTATCTACAAGCTGCCTTGATTTGATTGTGTCTCTACCATCTCTTATCCAGCACCAGGTTCTTCTGATCCATTGCAGTATTCATCGGTATGATCTGGAGGAATGTCCAAGTTTGCACTCCTATAAATCTGACATTTGGTTCACAACCCAAAAAATCAATGAACGCGCAAAGCTCAAAAGAGAACCTCCAATGCACCTAACAGGTTCAAGCTGTAGATTCGTATTATATAATCAAGCACTTGACATTCCAATATGATTGCTCGCTCAAATAATTTATGAAAATGAATAAATGAAGAATTTGGTGGGAAACTCTTGGTGGGTTTTTACATTCTTAGAGTACAAAAGAGGGAGAGGACAGGTTGAGTGCAAGTAACCAACTTTTACTTGCTACAACTCTTTTTATAGGCTGTCAAAAAGCAAACCTAAAAGTGACCTTTGGTTCCAATTTCCATAAATTAAAATTCATGAACATTAAGTCAAGATCACCTTAAAATGTCAAGGGATTAAGCAACTCCATACCCAGCGTTGCAGGGAAGACTAATGCCCGAGACTTCCACGTAGCCTTGCCCGTGCATCTTCAGTGCATTCCTGGGACAATCTAGAAACAAATGGGTGATAAAATGAACAATAAAGAAACATATCCACCTTCAACTCTAAGGGGTGTTGAGTACAAGAAAATAACATTATCCTTTCATTTTATAATCAATAATCACCATTTTACAGCAAGAACTTATTTAAGAGAACAAATAAGCAAATAACACAAATATGGCAGCTTTGAGCAGTACTCAAGTTTCTCCCTCTGCATACTTGAACAATTTGGAATATTCAATTAAGAACCATTTGAATGTCACATAAATATTAGTCCCCTAAATTATTCCAAGAGATCCAAAGAACACGCGAGATCTTCAAATGAATGATAAACACAAATAAAATGACAAAGTATTGTTATTTGAAGTAATGAATCGTCTCAACTGCCAGCTTGAACACGGTGGATAGTGCTGAATGTCTAAATGCCCTGTAGGAGATGGTGGTGGTGGTACGCTTGATACAACCAACTTCACTGTTTAGCTCCACAGGAGTGAGTTTCAGTACAGCATACTGCAAAGTGTTTTTCAACGCCTCAACC
This sequence comes from Geranium rotundifolium, assembly GCA_963920655.1. Taxonomy (NCBI): domain Eukaryota; kingdom Viridiplantae; phylum Streptophyta; class Magnoliopsida; order Geraniales; family Geraniaceae; genus Geranium; species Geranium rotundifolium. Next base: position 6,035,775 of record OY987316.1, on the reverse strand, counting down.
AATGTCGTCTTTGAGTCACATTCCCTATGAAGTAAGAGTACCAACGCAGTCATATGTTCTAGGGTTATCTCTAACAACCTGCTCCACTTGAGCCGATGTCAACAGACAAGGACGCAGTAGCCAAATTGTTCCCGTCACAAATTAAGCAGCTAGAATGAACCCTACGCACACACAATAATGAGGTAGTTAGTTTAACTAATTCAGTCAACAATTTCATCACTTGTGCGACCAAACAAATGTTTTAGAAAACATGTGTAAACATTCAATTCTCAATATCTCAGTGCAATGAAACTGGTCTCAACACATTCAATTCTCAATATCTCAACTCCCATCAACTCCACTCAAGTTAATTAAAATAATGCAGACCCATGTAGATGTCTCTTGAAAAAGAAGATAGTTTGCATTACTCGTCCAGAAAAAGATAGCTCTCTCCATCATACAAGTGTGTTTTGGTGGTGTTGAGATGGTCAACACAAACTATAGATCTATGATTTTCTTAGCCACCTAGTGCTAGGGGTTGATTCTTTTTAAGTAATACACATACAATTTAAGACGAACAAAAAATAGAAAGGATACATAACAGTAGACGAAAGGAGTAAACAAAACAATAAAACTGAAGCATTTCAATGCAAAGGAAAGAGCAGTCATCTCCAGATGCAAAACGAAATAACAATCCCAGCAACTGCTGCTATTAACGATAAAAATAGAAGTTGTAATATTCAAATGTGTCAAGAAAGATACAAAAGGAAGATGAAATCATTCATGCATCGTCCATATAGAAAGAAAAAGATAAAAATCCTAATTTCGGCAGTTTCCATAAGTGAAGATAACTCAATGTGGATGAAAGTGAATTATGTTCTTACATACCTACAACACTCTTTGTTCTAGAAACACACTAGCGCATCGAACAGCCAGGGTCAAATAGTTGCATCTGGCTCCAAAGGTAAGATCAACAAGCATGAAACCAAATCTCACAAATTTGCGGCAGAGTTTGCAGAAAATTTCCTCCAGTTACGTCTCTTTATTATATCCCGGGCCTCTCCCAGATGGTCCTGTTGGATTAGACTATCCAAAATTAAGTAACATGTATCAGAATCAGGGAAACAACCACTGGCTTCCATTGAGAAAAGTATCTCCTTTGCTTCAACTGATCTCCCTGATCGACAGAGTGCCTTGATCAATGCCTGGTAGGTAATATTGTCAGGATTCAAGCCCACTGCCAACATGGAAACAAAGAGCTTTTCCGCTTTCTTAACCTTATTCAGTCCGCATAAACTCCGAATGAGAGCATTGAAGGATGAAACATCTGGGCTAATTCCATCAATCTGCATCTTTCTTAGAACTATCATTGATCTGCCAAGATCCCTTGTGCTAAACAAGGAGCGAATCAAAATGTTGTATATGACATCATTTGGAGCAACACCCCATTCAATCATTTCAGTAAAGCAATTAAAAGCATCCTCAATTTTGTGAGCATGGCAGAGGCCACCGATTATCGAACCAAAAGTAAAGACATCCGGTTTCAATCCCTGTTCACAAAGCATCTCCAACAGCTCCTCAGCCTTTCCTAGGTTCCCATCCTTGCAGTGCTGACTAATAAGGGTATTGAATGTCACTAGGTTAGGCGTGATTTCCCTATCCATCATCTCTTGGAAAGTTTCTACTGCTCTGGTTAACATATTGGCTTTACATAAACAACTAATCAGAGCATTATACGAAAATACATCTGATAGGAGTCCGTTGCTTGCCATCTGCTTTACATACCGGTTTCCATCCAAACCTCTTTTGACCTTATACAAAGCTTCAACGAGTGCAAGGTAAGTATGAAGCCCTGGCTTCACACCCTGCTCGATAAGACTATCCAGTATCTCACATGTTTCAATGAGATCCAATCCCTTTATCAAACAAGGCATTGTGACATTAAAGGTTTCACTGTTAGGCAAAAAACCTTTATCCATAGTTTCACGCAAGAATGTGACTGCCTCTCTTGCCATGTTGTTACAAGAAAGAGATTGAAGTAAGATGTCACCACCGAATTTCTGCAATGCAGGTTCTTTCTCAATAAATTTCAGTGACAGCTGAAATGCCTTATGCGGGGGCTCGCAACGAAACACCGCACGAATTAAGGACTCTATAGTAACTTCACTCGGAATAACATTCTTCTCTCTCATTGTGTCTAAAAGCTTAAGAGCTTCATCGAACCTCTTTGCATTGCAAAATCCATCAATCAGTATCGAATATGTGTACACATTAGGCGAATGCCCCGAGGCCTCCATCTGTTTCACCAAACGAAGCGCCTCATCCACAATGCCTCTCTTGCAAACACCGTGAACGAGAATATTGTAAGTGAACCTATCAGGCCTACAGTTATCAACCGACATCTGCTGAAATTTCAGATAAGCCAAGTCAAGCGAATCAGATTTCACCAACGCGTCAATCATCGCATTAAACAACCTCGTGGTGGGACTAACTCCGAAGCCCGAAATCTGCTGAAAAACTTCATTGCAGTAATGAGACAATCCCAACCTCCCCCAGCTACCAATCAAAACACAGAGCAGTTGCTCCCTAACCCTTAACCCACAATGCCTGATATCCTGAACTAATTCACCAGACAGCAAAATGGGACCTTTTCGGTAAAGGGTATAACCCAAAACCCTCCTAACACCATCATTTTCTGCAAACGAACGATCAACGCTCGAAACCCAGATAAAAACCCTCAAAAGATGTAAAGGGTTTTCCTGATTTTGCAAGATGGAAACAACAATCTGAGGGTTCAACCCTAAAGCTACCCTCTTGGCCTTCGGGTCGCGGTTTAGCGATGAAAACCAATCCCTTGTCGACAGAAGTTGTGAGAAATAGTGGTGATCAATAGATGGGGTGTGATTTGAAATGGTCACGGATTTGGAATCGAGGAGGTCGGAGTTGAGTGAGTTACCTCCGGAAAAAGCTCCGGCGGCGGAGGCGTCGCAGTGGAGCAATCTTCGGTGGAAAGCTTCGCCGGATAGATGTTTCAAGGAACGATATGGCCTCGAAGCTAAAGACGAAAGTGCTCTCATGTCTCTCAATGGAAACCTGAAAGTGAAGTGTAGCTACTTATACATGCGTATATACGAATGTCTAATTTGTTAGCGTGAAAATTTGAAACTCAATTTAGCTTATTTAAATTGTTTTAGTTGTGTGGGTAAATTTAAGGGATAACGACAGTTTGTTACAGTTAACTATAGTGAAATGACACTTTCATATTCTAAATATTTTTGTCTCGTTTTTAGTACCCTAACAAACTTTTTGTGACAAATTATACTAAAATAACTAAAATACTCCTGATTTAAGAATTAAAATAAAACTAGTCCAATATGATTTATTAAATCATATTTGAAATGGTTCAAATTTAATTTTACATTTTCGAGCATAATTGTATTTGCATCTTAAGTACAAATCTAGTTGAATCAGAGATAAAAAAAATTGAACCAATTCAATTTATAACTTCTTACACCAAGGGTAGTTTAGGTATTTTAGACATTTTAGAGGTAGGTTGTCACAAAAAAATTGTTAGGATACTAAAAAGAGAGAATTAGTTATGGTACGAAAGTGTCAATTCGTTATAGTTAGGTGTATCAAAGTGTCATTATCCCTAAATTTTTTATCAAGTTAACCAAAGAATCTATCCAAAAGTTACATAACCATCTAGAAAAGTAATTAAATTAAAAAACCGAAAAGTTGGGATTTGGGAACATGTTTATTATATAAGTCATCGATCATATTATAAAATATGCTTTACAGTATTGAGCAAACAAAAAATAAGTTAAATTTTGCTAAAATATGAAAATTTTAAGAAGATAATACAAAAAAAAATCAAAATTAACGAAACCGAACTAACAGCGTGTCAATTTAATTTTTTGTAACGTTGTAAGGTTTGTTTAACTCTTTGCGCAATTTTATAATGTTCCGCGTTCTACATCTAACAATCCAAGGTTTAATTGGCTATAATTGATCAATTTGATACGATTTTGAATCGATGCATATTCAAAATTGAACCATAAAAATCTAGTTCAATGTACGAGCTGAGCTATCCAACCAAATCGAATTAAATTTACTACTACAATATCTATTGTGCAAATTTAGTATTTCACAGCGTATTGACATTTTAAACTTGGTTCTGAAAATCAGAGAATAGATTGAGCATTCATCAATGACAACGGTCTGTGCTTGAAAAGCAAAGGTCGATCGTTCCAAGGGAAGCCTCCCAATTTGATGTACACGGCTCTTTTATCAGCCACATAAGTTACAACTTGCTCTTCTTGACAGGCCCCATTTCTTTAGCCTTGTCCCTCAGCAAATTCTTCTGTATCTTCCCCGTAGCCGTCTTCGGCAACGCCCCGAACACCACCGATTTCGGCACCCAATAAGCCGGCATTTTCGTCCTGCAAAACTTCATTATATCTTCTGCTAAACCACCCTCGTCCGACGACTTGTCCCCTCCCTCTCCCGACCTCAGCGTCACAAATGCACAAGGCGACTCTCCCCACCGCTCGTCTGGCCTCGCCACCACGCTCGCCTCCAGCACCGCCGGGTGCAGGTACAGTATCTTCTCCACCTCCAAGCTGCTGATGTTCTCGCCTCCCGATATGATGATGTCCTTGGACCTGTCTTTGATCTCTATGTACCCGTCCCTGTGCTTCACCGCGAGGTCCCCCGAGTGGTACCACCCGTTCGCGAATGACTCCTGGTTGGCTTTCGGATTTTTTAAGTAGCCCTTCATCACTAGGTTCCCCCGGAACACTATCTCCCCGACAGTGTTCCCATCCGTGGGGACAGGTTTGGATGTTTCAGTGTTTATCACTTCCACTTCCTCTAAGCCAACGTATGGAACGCCTTGGCGTGCGTTTAGGCGTGCTTGGGTTTCGGGAGGCAATGAGTCCCATTCCGGCTTCCATGCGCATACCGTGGACGGGCCATATGTTTCAGAGAGGCCGTAGGTGTGGGTGACGCGGAAGCCTTTCTTGGACATGGCGGAGAGGACAGAAGGGGCAGGAGCAGCACCTGCTGTCATTACGTGGACGACGTGGGGGAGAGGGAGGATTGCATCCTCTGGCGGGGCGTTTACGATACTGTTGAGTACAACCGGTGCAGCGCAGAAGTGAGTGATACTGTACTTCGCTATGGCTGAATACACGGCCTTGGCTGTTACCTGCATAAATGCAGAGGAGATAAACAAACATAATATCAGGAGACAGAAATTTCAATTTTGTCACTTAAGAGCAAGCTTATATATAATTGTTGAATATTTAGTGGTTTTCATGGCCATCAAATGAAACCGTGGCAGTAATGGTTGATGCATATACAAGTTTTGCATATCTGAAAGTGCTTTTCCATGCTTCATTTACCAGGAAATCATGTACATAATTAGTACTTACTATACTCATAAGATCCAATAACCTAATGTACATATTTATGTTTGATGCAAGAAATTAAATTCCATCCACAAAACTTAATGATAAGTATTTGTTAATATAAAGACGTATTAGATATTCATATTGCAGTTATATATCATGAGCTAAAATCAGATCACAGCCATATAGAAGTTTCAAAAAAAAAATCGCAGCCATATAGGGATGACATAAATAATCGTAAGACGGGGTATAAGCAAAATTTGACCTGTCGAAGGCATATGCTTGTCCCACAAATAGCTGCCAGCGACCATGTGAAACACCAACCATTACAATGAAACATGGGCAAGGTCCACAAGTATATCGCCCCTTCTCCTATTCCCCATGTGAGTAGTCCAGCCACGGATGCTAGATATGCTCCTCGATGGCTCAACACAACGCCTTTTGGACTGGCTGTTGTACCAGAAGTATAGCCCAAAGCAATGCTCTGCCACTCATCCTTCGGTGGTCTCCAACAAAACTCAGGGTCACCGGTTTCCAGAAAATTTTCGTAGTCAATGGCCCCTCTTGCAATAGCATACTTCAGGTTCTTGGGGTCACAGCTATCGTCCGCTATGACAATCAAAATGGGAGGCTTATAGTTTTTGCTTTTCTCAGCCCAAATTTTCAAAGCTTTCTCGGCCAAATGAAAGTATTCTTGATCCACCATTACAACAGCGGATGCTGAATGACCTAGAAGGAAAGCAACAGTTGGTGCATTTAAACGGATATTGATACAATTTACCACAGCTCCACTCATAGGAACTCCAAAATGAGCTTCATACTGAGCTGGAATATTTGGTGCAATCACAGCTACCTGTAATATGAAAAACATAATTATTAAAGCTACCTTCAGAAGTAAAATATAATCATACTCTTCTTCGTAAAAAGAAGGTAAAGTCGTAAGCTTGAGAGAACAGCAAATTTGGTAAGATGTGCATACACTGCATAAAGCATCAGTAAACATCCAATCAAATGGAATAAAACATACAAGTTGATGTAAAATAAGTCAATGCAGAAAACAGCATGAAAAATAATTCAACTTCGCATCATCAGTTTCCTATCACTTCCCTGAACATTTTTTAGCTGCCAAACATTCCATGAACAACAAAACAAAGGTAAATTTAAACATGGTTAGAAATTTTAAATTTAGCACATAATTGCATCAAATCATGGATAACAAAACATTTATAAACATTCCTTAATCATCTTCAATACAGCTCAGTAAATCAAGTTTGCTTTACTTAATTTCCTCATCAAACAGTCCCTAGATTCAGCTCTACATGTTTGTAACAGCATCTATGTCTCCATGAACTCCAATCAGTAAGAACAAACCGAGATTTTGATCTAAAGGAGTCTCACCAAAATATAATCCAAATTCTCAACACCAGACCCCCGTAATTTTTCTCAACTTCTTCAGTACTTACCAAACAGATCACGAACACCAACAATTTGAAACTACATACTACAAAATGGAGATGAATTCAAAACCCGCAAAAAATTATTTCCACGTCAGATTCTCCTTCCTATACCATCCATAATAATACACTCACAGAGTTTCATTAATCATCAACCACTAAGCTCAACAAATCAACTTTCTTAATTCAATTCCACCAACTTCAATCAGTCAGAAGCAAACATAAAATTTTGACCAAATTAAAAACCCACAAAAACACAGCAAACAATTCAAATTCACAACATCATTCTCATATATATAACTGGAAATCTAAAATCCGAGACAACAAGCATCAGAACTACAAAATCTAGATCATAATCAACTATTAAGCTCAACAAATCAATTTTCCTCCACTAGAATCTCCAGATTGGGCCAGTCTCCATCAACTTCAATAGGTTAAGAAATTCAAACTCCCAGCATAAAATTCCTAAGACGGTACCAAACAGAGAAGAACGAGCATCGGAATCAAAGAACCGTACCGTGGAGCCGGGACCGACGGAGCGGAGGCAGAGGGCGGAGGCGAGGCGGCGACACCGGTGGAAGGTGTGGAACCAGGTGAAGCGGCGAGATCCATGGACGATGGAGGTTCTGGAGGGGTGAACCAGAGCCGCCCTCTTCAGGAACCATATCGGCGTCAGGGCGGTGTAGTTGGCCTCGTTCTTCGCCAGATCGTCTATGTCTCTCTCCTTCACCATCTCTCTCTCTCTCTCTCTCTCTCTCTCTCTCTCGTGTGTGCTCTGTGTTTTGTTTCTTGGGCTCTATAAATGGCCGATCACACTCCGCTTCTCGACAAACGAAAATGAGAGATATGCGAGAAGGTGGCGAAACTCTTCTTTTTGTGTCACTTCTCTAAATTAATTATAATATTTTGTTGGACTCAAACCAAATAAATTATTGCACATAAATACATACAATAATAATTAATGCATTATATCAGGTTTATTCTTATTATTACAGTTGCTTTAGCTTTAATGACGACAAATAAATTAAAATTTACATGACATTCTTGTAGACTTAATTATTGAGACCCTCCTGAGTTGAGTGAGTTCAGTGTTTTAAAGATAAACATTGACGGGGTATGGATGTTGAGACAGAGTTTTGGAGTATAAAGCTCGTCTGCAGATATTCAAAGGGTTGAGTTGTAGGGGATCTTTGCACACGCTTCTCGGGACATGTCCATTCATAAGAGGTGGAGGCCGCAGGCGTCAAGGAAGCCCTATCATGAGAAAAAGAAAATAAACTGGATAGAAGTGGTGATAGAATCCAACTGCCTTAGGGTGCTGAATCATATACATCGCGAGAAACAGGGTAGAAACTGTTTTTGGGGCATCACTAGTGACTGCCGCTGAGACAAGTATTTCCATCTCTTTTGCTTGTTGTTCTTGTAATTTCGTGACTCACGAATTGGTCATGTCATGTATATGTTAACTGACTGCGTCTGGGTTCACAATACCGAATTAGTTGTTAAATAATATTCTCATTTTCTTTCGAGAAAAATATGGGCGACAATATATAACATATATTAGACGAATTAAGAATTATTTAAAAATTCATAAGCCAATTAATTATACCCAACACTTTTCATGTGATGTTCCCACCTTTACTGTACGAGGAAAGTGACGTTTATTTGAATTGGGCTGGGTTGACAGTTCGTGTAGTTGATTATGGGAAAAAGAAATTGATGTAGAACCTACTACAATTTATTTCAAGAGCAACATGCGTTGTCACAAACGATTACGGAACTGCGACGTTGTGGTCCGCACAGGTGTTAATAAACAATTGCGTAAATGAATTATATATATGTACCTAATTGTCAAGTATGTGTGTTATGTTCTGGATTCTGAGTTTATCACTTTAATGATTTTTATTTAAATTTTTAAGTGTAATGAAAAAGAAATTGTCAACTTGATCAGATATATCAGAAAAATTTAAGATTTAAGGGATTAAAAAAGGGATAACCTTGTTATTAGTAACGCCATCGCACTTTATGATATCCTTACTAAAATGTTGTTCGTATCAGAAAAGAGGTGAAATTATATACTTAAAATTTAGTTTCGTTAATAATATAATAAGTTTTTAAAAAATTAATGCATATAATAAAAACTAACTCGGTCTTGATTATTCATTTTAATTATGTTTGAATTTAACTCTAATACCCAAGTTTGCACCTAGTCTCAACATGATTTTGCTTTAAAAAATTCACAAATTTTTAATATTGATAAATTATAATAAAAAACACAAAAAATAATTTCTTAGCAAAACACAGCAGCACAAATTAACATACATCGAATCATATACATTAATACATTCTTAATGTTTATAGGCATCACTATATATATAGACACGTCACTACATATACACTTTGAGCATTACAAATCAAAACACGTTGATCACGTATATATGTCAAGACGAGGACAAAGACGAGGGCGAGGAGGAGGCGAAAGGCTCCTGGTCGCCGCAGCTGAGTACCTCGTGGGGGCCGGCCTCCTGGCGGCCGATCCCCATGAGATCGAGGTAGTACTGATAGTGAGATACGATGTTGTTCATGTCGTCGACGTCGCCTTTCCCGCACACCTGGTCCCCGCCCCTTCTTCAAATAAGATTAACAGTTGATAATTTGAACCTGCGTATATATAGGGATGCATTACACTGAGACCAAAATATACGTGAGAATTAATACGAGGTGTCATGTGGCTGGGGATGGATTTAACACTAGTTATGTGTTTAGGTGACACGATCAAATTGATGTCACCCTTAATCTTTAATTAAGGTAACATAATGATATGTGTCACCCTAATAGGAAGAGAAGATGACACATAAGAGAGTGCGTAACTGTTGAGTAGGAATGAGTGACATACGGAAGGACGTTTCACTTTTAAGTAAAAATGGGTGACATACGTACTCATGTGTTACCCTCAACTACTTAAGAAGTGGTGACATTCTTGATAAGGGTTTGTGTCACCATTCCTCATAATGTGTGACACTCATATGTCACCCAATACTTTGGTGACAATAGATATGCGACATCATTGGGGTGACACGAGTGTGTGTCACGCAACAGTTTAGGTGACACATGTCATATTATGGGTGACATATATATTGTGTCACTTAAACACATAATTGGTGTAGTGACCCTGTCGGGGAATAGGGTAACGAAAAAGCCGTGAAATTGAAGAGAAAAAAAATCTCCGTGCCACTGTTCGCGCTATCTAGTTCAACGCACCTCTAGTAATTTTCACCGTTCTCACAATTCGCGGTGAGATTCTGATGCGGTGCTGTCGAAGAAGTCGGTATGCAGAAGGTAGAACACTCAGAGTTATCGCGAAAGTGTCATATTTGGACAAACTCATGGCGTAGCCATGCCTTTGACTCAGTTTCTGCCCGGAAAACACTAGTTTTTTGTCTAAATTTGACACTTTCGCGATAACTTCGAGTGTTTTAGTTTATGCGTATTGACTTCCTCAACTGCACCGCATCAGATTCTCACCGAATTATCCTCTGTATGTAATAAATAAACAATGTAATTAGTTAGAAGTACCAATAGGGAGGCAATGCACCGCGGCCATGGTAAGAAGCTCCGGGAGTGCATGGATACGTGTATTTGTAGTTATCGTCACAATATAGTTTGCTTGGACTCATTTCCTTATTGTAGCATAAACCCCAAGCCGAAGGACCTCCCGTGGCCACTCCATATCCACCTACAAAATAATAAAGTGTAAATGTTTAGGGTTGTTAAATCGAACCAAACCAATCAATTCGGTTTTAAGAGAAAAGTAAAAATTGAAATCAAACCGATGTAAAATTTAGTTTGGTTTAGTTTTGAACATGTTAGTTTTCGGTTATGTTAAGTTTGTTATGAACTGAATTTTATGAAATTTTTTATCTTTTTCCTGACTTATCAATTTTTGGTTGGATTTTTTTGGAACCATTTTCATGAAATTCTTGATTTTGACTTATTGTTTTTTGTTGATATAATAGTTTTAGGCCAAATTAATAAGGATCAATGACTTAATATGAGTCATGTGTTCAAATAGATTAATTTTAGGTTTAATTGAATTGTTTTATCGTATCTCATTTTATAAACTAAAATTGAACTGTTAGAGTTTTAGTTCGGTTTGGTTTTGAACCGAGAGAACCACATAAAACCAGTCCAAATTGGATTGAGAGAAGACCGAATCAATTTAATTTGGTTCATTTATTAAATTAATGAGCTAATACTGAACCGTTTCGATTTCAGTTCATAGTTGTAAAATTGGTACAAAATCAGTCTGAACTAACAATCGATCGGTTTGGATACGTGGCCCACAAACAAAAATTTAATGAACATAAATTGAAGTAAAATCGAACCTATTTGAAATAAAATGAACTATATCGATTGGTTTGATTTTGAACCAATTCAGTTTAAACCTTAACCATCAACAAGTCAAGTTAAATCCACTTAAAATTGGGTGATCCGATTTCTCAGTTTTCCATCTTTATCAAGTCAGTTTCGGTTCTTAAATTTAGTAACCAAATCCTACCAGTTCAGTTTTCGGTTTAAGAAACCGATAATCTCGATTAACCGATTTTGAGCACCTTTACTTATTTTATTTTTTTGAGTCATTGGCCACCACCTAACTAGCCTCTACCCTTCACACACTCGGACTCAATCCATATAACCTAACCACCCATACTACCTACCAAAAATCCCACAGAGCACCTTCTGGGCTCGAACTCACGGTCGAGGCGAGCTGGACCACTTGCGCCAGCGGAGGTCTTCCTTACTTATATAAAACAAAAGAAGTGAACAAAAGAATATAGTATATATTTGGTGACGTACGTACGTACATGAAGTTTTGCTACCAACATGTCCGAGAAAAGCCGCGACCTCCTTCATGGCGGTGCCGAAGCCGCGGGGCTGGTACACGGTGGCGGCGTTGATGAAGGAGTGGTAGTCCCAAAAGGCCGAGGCGCGAGCCACGGGAGCGTTGCGCTTTGCAAAGAGGTTCTCAAACTGGTACGTAGGTCTGGCAAAGAGTTGCAGCAGTACTCGGACAGCCCCTTACACTCCCACCCCTTCTTCCCATTCACCACCTTCACTGTCGGCCTCACCGCACACAGGGCGAGGCGACGACGACTAGGCTTGTTGTACATTGGTTACAATGTTGTTTGTGGATGTGGAGGCGTCGACTAGGGTTTGGTTTTAAATATTGGGAGGTGAAAGAGAAGGTGGAGCTGATTAGGAGAAATGGGGTTTTCGGGTTTTTGGTTTGGAGTGGATTGGGAGGGAATGAGCTTTCTTTCTTCTTCTTTTTTTCATTTTTTTTGCTTTGGTTGTGGGTAATATATCTTTGAGTGTTAGGGAAGAAAATAAATCTAGGTTGGTAATGTTTTTTTTGGGGGGTTTTGTTTTGTTGTGTAGCAATGTGCCGATATTGGACTAAACTTGGCTCAAGGACTCGATTTCTATATATTGTTAGGATAAGAGTTGTGAGTCGTGACGATGGGGATAGTATCTGATTTTTAATGAGTTAGCTGAGTTTGATTCGTTACGCACTAGTATGTTTCAAATTGTTTACTCTTCTGATATGATTGCGTGATTTCATGGCTCAATGGGCATAGTCAATATTGGCTATTATTGTACAAATGGATATTTCGAATGAGATACATTCCATGACGCCTTGGTCTCACATGTGAGTCACATGATTGTGTTATATGTGATGGAAACAAATAGACATATGATCACGTATATATATAGGGATACATTTAAGTGAAAATCAAAATATACGTGGAAATCGTGAGAATCAACGTAAGAGTGTCATGTAGAATAAGGAACGAGTAATTTTTTCGATACCCTATAAGTGAACCATGTCAAGAGAGTGGTTTAACGAGAGTTCGGAAGAAAAAAGTTTTATAGTCTGCCTCGTCAACGTGCACGACACCACGTGTCGCGCTCCCGTAAATTCGCATGGTTCGCACCAGATCATGTTCTTATATATATACATACATATAGAGGCGTGCAGTGTATTTATTACATAAGGTGTGCAGGCGTCATAAAAATTTCCAACCTAATCTATCATTAATTCTCTGATAATACTCGAGTAATCTTTCAATTCATTAATTTTTCAATTAATCCCTGACTAATACCCAAATGTTTTCTTTGCCTAACTAGCATCTAGCCTTCTTTAGGACTCTAGGTCTCAGCCACTTCACAACAATACGTACGTGAGTGTCTATCTATATTCATGCACTACATAACGAGCACTACATAAAATAAAAAATTTATATTTTTTCTACTTGAATTTGTCAATTTTTTCATTCTCTCGCATGCTATTGATGTTCTTACGTGAGACTTCAGATCTAGACGATTTCAGAGTAAAAAGAAAAACCGACAAACTCGAGTCAAAAACATTATTTATTTTATCTCTTAGAAAATAATAATTATAAGGCCATTTCTGCATTTTTGATATGCCCACATTTTACAAAAATCGGTAAGCTCACATCCATTTTGTTGCAAAATTAAAAATGAACATTACTTTTTATTAAATTTAAATAGTTCATGCCACTTTTTGATCAACTATTTAAAATCTTTTAAGTGTCAATGAAAAGTTTGGCCTGTCATCTGAACAAGCACCAAAATAAAACATTTGGGCCACAAAGCCCAATAGTACCTGGGGGCAAGAATGTCATTTCACCCTGAGCTAGGGTTTATCTGTGAGCTCCCATAAAGGTCACAATAATTTCTCTACTCATCGTCTTCGCCGAGAAAGAAAGTGAAACCCTAATCAGAGCTCTGCATCGTCTCGTTTTCTCCGATCTCTGGTACGTCTCTTCTCTCTCCTCTCCTCCTTCGTCTTTGACCCACCAAGATTAAGCATCTCAATTTTACTTCTGTGGTTTCAATTTTGTTGTGCAGATGGCCAAGTCGAAGAACCACACAGCTCACAACCAGTCGGCCAAGGCCCACAGGAACGGCATCAAGAAACCCAAGAGGCACCGCCACACCTCCACCAAAGGGGTAGCTTTCGTTTTCCCCAATTTTTTTTGTAGATTTTGTTTTGAAATTGTGTTTTGTGTGCTGATTTGTGTCTGTTTTGGTTTGTAGATGGACCCCAAGTTTCTGAGGAACCAGAGGTATGCGAGGAAGCACAACAACAAGGTCAATGAGGCTGCTTCAGGGGAGGAGTAAATGGCACTGTTAAGTTTTACTCTAATCAGGGCTTGATTTGATTTCTTGTTTTTAGCTCTACTTATGGATTTATATTCTGTTTGGATATGAGTCGTTACTTTTTAGTACTGTTATCAGATTTTTAAGGTTTATCGTTATCAAGTGCCTATTTTTGGTTGATTGTGATTCTTCTGGTTGAATTTGGCTGTTTTGATGATGAATAATTGTGGTGTTTTATCATGTTTCTGTTTGTGTAATTGTGGATCTATATACATTTTAAGACGTCTCGTGCTTGTGCTGGTATATTAGCACATTTCATTTCCTTGTCTGGTGATGCTTTTATTTATGGATGAAATATCTTGAGATATGATATTTAGACAACAATTTCTTGACAATCTTGTTCTAATATCAGCTATTGATGCAATGTTGTTTAAGAGGGTAAATGATTTCTTGTAGGATGGTTGTCATTTCGTATGATTGGTTATATTATATAGGTAGGAACTAAATTTTTGGGAGTTCATAGATTATGAAAATGTTTTTCAAGTATTTTGTTGAAAAGATTAGGATGAATTGTTCTTTTTGCTTCCTACCTTTTAGGTTAGTGTTTGGACCATTTCAGGATATTAAGGTTTGAGAGTTTGTGTCCTGATCTTTCTGTTTCAATGCCTTTTCTTTCATGTTCTGGAGTAGGTTGTTTCCTTTGAATCACCGCGCTCTGCATGAAATTTGTTTTGCTGCCCCTATTTTTAGATTTGATATTAGATGTTTTACTATTAAGACCAGGAAGCTCATGAATTACTTGTATTCTATCTGAAAACATGACAACCTTTGGTATATACTTATTATTTTTTGAAAATCGGACTATACTTTAGTTGAAACTAGCTATAGTAGCTAACTTCTATGGTCAGGAACTTTTGGGTTTCTATTATTAATTCGGTGTTATGGTTATCTATAATTTATTGACGATGATTTGCGTTCCACAAAACCTCTACTTTATTTTATTCATATTGTACATTGATGTGTATACATTTATCCCCCTTTTTTTATCTATAAGCATGTGAATTTGGTATTGTTCCAGATTGAATATTGTTTTCAAATTAATTTAGGTGTTGTCAAACTTATAGAATGTGTTGAAACTGAAGGACAGTGTTTTAAAATGATAGTTTACAACCGATGATTAATGACATTGTTTTGTATTTTAACGGTGTTTTTGTGTCTACTAGTATTAATTTATGGAGGTATTTAACTTATAAGTACTTGTTGAATTGAGGCTAAATAAAGCTAATTGACTTTGGAATTCTTTTATTTGGACACGGAAGAGTAAAAGAATGAACTGGATATATGATAATCAAGTTTTAGGTCATGGTTTAGTTCGTGTTTATGATTACCGTGAATAATAGCTAATTTTTCTTGTCAACCCACACAAAGCAAAGTTGTGAAACACTGACAATGTACTGAGAATGAACTGCCATTGCTCCATATGTATGGTGGCAATTCAAGCAGGCCGAAGCTGAAACATGGGATAAATCTTACCTCGCCAATTTCTCTTAATCAATCTCAATTTTATTCTCTTACTTATTGTAATAGAATAAATCACTTAGTTGCTAATAGCTAATTTTTTTCTGTGTAGTATAAGCTTATTTCAATAATATTTCTATGATATGTTATATGTTATGTATCTTTTGATGTTATTATGTGTTTTAAAAAAAAATATTTCATCACTTATCCTAACTAGTCTCAAATTCACCTCACTTGAATACTAGTCTCAAATTCACCTCACTTGAATACGGTGCTAAGCCACAAACGTTTAAAAATTAGTTTATCACGTACTTTTTGTATGATTAGAAGTGACTGTTTATATAAGGATTATTTAGAAGTAGGTGGTTTTTTACTATTTCAACTTTATTTATAGAAATTGATTATTGAAATTTCAAAAGAAGTGCAAAGCCAATTTTGCAAAACTGAAATAGTGCTCAAAAGCGTATTAAAGTCTTGCGAGGGCAAACTTATTTATTATATAACCTGGAAAACGAGAGAATTGCTTCCATGAGTTTACAAATTGCCTTGCATGCAACAAACATTGGCTCGATACTACGCAAGAATTACTTGACACAACTATTTAGTAAACTTCAAGATACAAAAGATCACACAAATATTTTTTCAATGCAAGTTGAACAATAAATAAGTAACCAAATAACTGATAACACAATAACACAAGGACCCAGCTTTCGTATCGGTAAATTCCCTCAACAAATTTCCCAATGAACCATCATCCTCAACACCTATGCTTCTCTTCGGTGGTGCTTGCTTTCTTGAAGCTCCCTAATACAAGCAAATTCCTTCAAAATTTTATACTGTTCGAGTGTTGAGATGCTAGACTGGGACTGGTTCACTTACTGGACTAGAAGCATGTTCCTCAACCTGTACTCGGAATTAAGGTGAAACAAGGAGATATCTATTAGCTATAACAACTTGTGTGTGTGGATTACATTGTAGCCAAGAGTCGTATATATGTTAAGCAATAATGTTTCAATCGATATACTTTTTTGTGAAAAGTCAAGCATGTAATTTATTTTGGGAAGGTTTGTAAGGATATCATATTCGTTCACCACCAAAACTGTGTGCAGCAAAAATTTCAGTGAAGGCATGAAAGGAAGTTAAGTCTTTAGTTCAACATGTGATGAGCAAATATTAGTAAAACGTGAAACCCTGCTAAGTGTGATATTACACGTACATGTTCTTACCTTTGCCGATTTAAACAGTTCATCAAGTACTTCAGACAAGGTTGGATGAGCATGAACAGCAAATTTTATGTCCTGCATTGTGCATAATGTTTATTCATTAGACATGCATTAAACTATCCCACAAATTTGCCAAGAAGATATAGGGGATAATATTCCAACTAGGTGATATGCTCCCGAGTTGCAAACAAAACAAGATTTATGGGAGGAATAAAACTAATAGGCTACACATAATTTTGGAAGTTTAACATGGTTTTTGTGCTTCTGTAGTCGTTTAGCGGCCTACCTGAATTCTTGTGCCCAGTGCAATTGCATTTGATGCTTCATGGATAAGATCTGCTGCATGCAACCCAAATATATGAACTCCTAGAATTTCTCCGTTGTCTGGTCTGTATATCAACTGCATGAACATCAAGAAATAAGACTTAGGTAACCACTAAAGCCAGCTAACATATATGAATCAAAGAACCAAGTGTAGTAGGAGAGAGAAAACTATAAAAAAAAACGGGCATCCAGATGCAGAAATGAATCTATGAATTCTATGCATTCATACACCAGTTAAATGTGAAAGAACTCATGAAGCGGAAGCATATAAGGAACCATAACAGAACGACTCAGAGAAACCCCACAAATACTCTGCAAGCGTGCGCATAATAGTGTGATAAAGAAGAGCTACAAAGGCAACCTTAGCAAGCCCTTCTCCTTCATTTTCTGCCAGGGCCTTTGTGTTGGCCTTAAAACTTGTCTTGGCTACACTGACTTCAAATCCCTCCTTCTCAGCTTTCTCCCTAGCTTGTGGCTGCACATGAAAATTTAGCCAATTTTTACTATAAATGTTAACAAAACATAAGATATTTGCATGATTGAAGCTCCTTCAGTGGTTTCACCTCTGTCAATCCAACCATGCTGATTTCAGGGTGCGTAAAACAAGCAGCTGGAATACTTAAATGATTGAGCACATAATCTCTTCCTGTGACTTGTTCAACCACTGCGCCAAAAGGTTATAACAAAAATTTAATGTGTAAAAGAAAGAATTAAATTTTAGATGAGGAAGAAACAAGAATTTAATGCTTACCAGATATTCCTTGTGCACTGGCGGCGTGAGCAAGCATCATTTTCCCATTTGCATCACCAATGCAGTATATGTGAGGAACCTAGGATCAAAATGTCATTAATAATTGTGGCAGCCATCCACTGAAAGGTACTACTTAAAAAGAAACTCAGATTACGAAACAAACCAGATTTCCGCTTGCATCAATGACTTGCATTCGCTCGTTAACAGGTACAAAACCACGTTCTGTTACTACATTGATCTGCCAGGGAAGAAAATGCATAAAACTATTACTGCTTTGGGTAAACAGATATACAAAATATCAAGACACGCAATTATGCAAGAAGATTTACATTCTCCAGTCCAAGACCATTTGTGAATGGAGCCCTTCCGGTAGCAATTAGTGCTGCATCTACCTATAGAAAATTAGTGATAAGTTTGTTATGATACCAAAATCACTAAGGACAATAATCATATGGATAGAAAAAAGAGAAACAAGAAACCATAATTGAGTCAGAATTTTCTGAAACTCCTTCACAACCAAGGATTAGTAATTAAACGGTGATGATATAGATATTAATGGATAAATTCAGTTGGATTATGCAGTAATAAGCATGAAGGCACGCCTTCGGATACATTTCCCTGTTCGGTGGGTGCGTGTTTTTAGTCATTTGTCTAAACCCAAACTATGAAGCCCCAAATTTTTAGTGCAGGTCCAAATAAAGTTTACGCATAAGGCTCCATAAAAGGACACGAGTAAGTTTGTTCATAATTTTTGTCAAGTATTTGATAATGCATTATACATGTTAGAAAAACACAAATTATCATAAATGGCGGGGAAAAGTGGTGCAGCTGAATGGCTAGTTTGGGATAAATGGTGTTCCCAATATTCTCCCTTTCTTTCTGGAAAATATAATTAACATAGAAAAACAAAACAAAGAGCGTGCAAGAATAATTGTACAACAAAAAATCTGGAAACTAAAGTCCATACTACATCAGCCAAGTACCTCTAAAGTGTCTTTATGCTCTTTAGTTTTGGCATCAATAAGTTCAATCAACACAGGATTCCCATCCTTAGCTGGTGTTATCTATAAGAAACACCAAAAAAAGATGAATGTAATTATGTAACTCTTCAAATTGGCTACAAAAAGATATATATGGATATGTACAAGCACATTACCTTGCTTGCAAAAACTCCTGTATGATAATCGATTTTGCGTGGATTTATCAGAACTCTTTGGGCCAACTTCCCAATCTCCGGATCAAATCCAGGCATGAGTTGATCAAGAGCCTCAATAAAAGTAACCTGCACAATACCTTATTGTAAGCCTTCATAACTTTTTCCTACAAGTTCAGCACATACAGGCTGTACCAGGACAAAATATTTTTCAAGATAATAATCTAATGTGCATAACAAAATTATCTACTGGCCAGTGAAGGTAGTAAGTATACCTTAAGATGTGAACCATTAACAATGTAAGTAGGAAAAGGATATACCTCTAGCCATACTTTATTCAATCAACACATGTGCTTAGGTTTCAAAGCATAACAAATCTTAAGAGGGAAACAACTAACAAATATCACTATTAAATGGTCAAACCTTGGCAAATTTAGCATATGTGAGGCCAAAATTAATGACTGCCACTATTATCCTAAAATATTAAACAAGTAGTTTAACTACGGGGCTACAATAACTACAAACAATACCAATTTTTAAGCCATTGAAGAAACAGTTACATACCACAATATATTATAATTTATAAATATCATGCATCTTATGTAGCACACCAGCAAGCCTCTTATTGGGATTTTCAGATTCCACAAGTATTAGCCAAACTATAGATGTTCAAGCAAAGAAGGAAAATGCAAGAAACATCAACTTGGAGCTGTATACCGTGATCAAATAGCAGATTTTCCTCAGAACAATATTTCTTTTCAAGTCAAGTGAAATATAATAGTATGAATGGGAAGCAGTGTTGATACCTCACTTCCAAGTGCAGTATACACATCACTGAATTCAAGACCAATATACCCACTTCCTACAATGGCGATCCAATCTGGTACTGTCTCCAATTTGAGTGCATGGTCACTGGTAATTACAGTTTTACCTGAAAAGAATACCAGCAATAAAAAATTTATGAGTAACTGTTTGGAAAATAATACACTGCAAACCCGAATAGAATAGTCCTTCAGCATGCACAAATACAATCTATATCAAAATATATGAATATGAAACATTTTCTTCAAGTTGTATAGTCAATAGGCTACTCATAATACTGGAACTTTTATGAAGCTAGATATGAAGTATAAGATGGTGATCTGACCTGGATATACATCCAAAAGGTAATATGCATATGTTCATCACATTCCCCTACATCCTAATGTTAGTTTATATTCAGATATATGTCTAACCAAATGCTTATATATTCAATACTTTGTCTAAAGACGGCATCAAGCAAATCGTTCATATGGCATCATTTCTAACAACACCCATGCACTAACAAGCACACTCCTAGCCCTAGGACCAGAACCCTTGACGCAGATAGTAACCAAAGTAAAATTGTCAAATGATAAAGATGAGAAAAGGTAAGGATGTCTACCATCAACTTCAATGCCCTTAGGAACAAAGGGCACAGAACCAGTAGCAATGATAATATCTTTTGCAGTTACTACATTATCTCCATATTTCACCTTTTGAGGTCCCTGAAAGATTCATAATGATGTAGTAAGCGATGGAATGAAATATTTATTTTACGCCACAAGATGGAGTTCTAGTTTTATCTTCAAACTGAAACTGAAGTTTATGATATCTGTCTAATAACTGACTCCATATGTGAGCATGTATCACTTACCACAATTGAGCCAAAACCTGTCAGTATGTCAACTCCAATGGCCTTCATTGAGTTGGTCAAATTCTGGCGAATTTTTGAAGCAAGATTGTTTGCATGATCAGCAACACCCTGTCTGTCATACTGAGCAGCTGACACCTATCACATACAAGGAACAAAAAGCAATATCAATATCTTTTCATAAACGAAATTAGCATGTGCTTATAGATATATCTTAACCTAATTTTTTTTATTTAAAACCTTCAGATGACAACTTAAGCTGCAAAACTGTAAGAAACATGATAACTCAATTATCTGACCTGCAAACCCAAAGACTTCAAGTGATGTTCGTTCTGGAGCTCCCGCATCCTACCACTCACAGCCAGAAGAGCTTTAGAAGGAACACATCCTCTGTTCACACATGTTCCACCCACGACATCTCCCTCAATAATCGCAGTTTTCAGGCCCTGCAATTACAGAGTTTAGCATGATGCCACATCTCCATCCAAACCATAAAGTACAACAAGATTCTATAGAAACAGATGTCCCCTCTCATAGCAAAAGAATTGTCACAGAAAGAATACATACAATACAACAAGTAGGAGAAGTATCTCAGGAACAACATTTCTCTAAATTATACAGTAGCAATATCTTATCCATTGCTGTACCATTTTCTTTGGATCAATTTTATTTTTATAGTCAAAAGTTTCTCCCTCATAAGTTTAATTTCATTTATAGGTTGTACATATAAGTTTGTATTTGTTTGTTTGGGCTATTATCATTTAGGCTCTAGAAAGGTTCCTTTGAACATATGACCAAGTCACAAGCCAATTCTAACACAGAACAAACACTAAAGCAGTAACCTTCGAATTTAGCAAGCAATGGTGGACTACAGATCCAAGCTAAAAAAACACGGAATGAAACTCAAAGCAACATAAGAATAACTAACGCTTCAGAAATTAAACATAACACTTCAGTCATTGATAGAAGTGAAATAAAAATTATCCACTGTAGACTATCCATGCTTTATTTACTACCTAACTACTTCACTGCCAAAAAGAGCAAACTTCGAGCTACAGTTGCCGCATTGCCTGGGAATTTCGAGATAATCAGAACCTTGACCAAGGAAACAATTCAACCGGTCGTCACTAACATTTCACTCATCACCAGCAATGAAACAAAAATAGTAAACAGAACATTAACACGAAAATGAATGAAAGTGTTGATACTCGTGCTTTAGTTACTCCCGAACTACTTCACTACTTACGCAGAAACCGCCATTAATTTATGCAATTCGAGCTAAAACCGAACTTCACTACCTAGCTATGCAAAAACTGTATCCAGATTCAACTCGATACCTTCTCGACGGCGTGAAGCGCGGCTCCGTGGCCTCCGACGCCGGCTCCGATGATGACGAGATCGTAGTCGAAGGAGCCGGGAGCGCTCCCGTTGGCGGAGACGGCGCTGGCTCGCGGGGGAGCAGAAACGGCGCTGCGTGAAGCGGAGCTGTCGAAGGAGGAGAGGCGCGACAGGGCCTCGCGCCTGAGGCCGCAGAAGCGGAGGTTGATGGACCTGGAGGCGACGGAGCGGAGCGATCCGGCGGCGAGTGATCTGGGGGCGGTCTGGGGAGAGAAGGAGAGGGACAGTGTGGAGTGCATTTTCGCAGAGAGAGAGAGAGAGAGAGAGAGATCTGAGGGAATGGAGAAGAAGGTGTGGGTTTTGGGGGTATAATAAGAGTTTGGGGAAGGAGCTTTGAGAAGTCCGTTGAGAGGTAGGAGAGAGGCGGAGATATCAAAGTGTTGGGAGCAGATAAACCACCTTCGCTTTCGGGACTTTACTGTATTTGCCTTGTCACTTGTGTTGTGTGTGTGAGCTGCTGTGCTATCCTGCGCCCGCTGCGTAACTGCGCACGCCGGTAAAAACAAGACTGTCATAGATTAATTCGAACCCAACCCATTTTGGTTGTTGGTGAGAAAATATTTAGTGGTGCTAATTAATGGTCACACCTGGGTAAATGAGCCGAATCGAATCGAGCTTTTGACATGACTCGGTTCGGCTCGAGCTAAGCTCATAGTTCGAGCTCGAATTATCTTGTGTAACTGAGCTTGAGTTCGGCTCCAGAAAATTTAGATACGCTCGAACTCGGCCTAGCTCGATTCGATAGGCTTAATATTCAATTCAATAAAATTAAATAAATATATATAATAATTCAGCTCGTCTAAATTAGTTATAAATATTCACTAAAATTTTAAAAATATATTAATAAAATATGTAATTAATTAAATATTAAACGAGCTGGCTCGCGAGCATATCGAGTCTTAAAAGGTCATGCTCGAGCTTGACTCGTTTATTAAACGAGTCCAATATTAAACTTGAATTCGGCTCGAATTCGATTATAACGAGTTTGAATCAAATAATTAACGAGTCGAGATCGAGCGGCTCGTTAAAAATTCAGCTCACTTGCAGCCCTATGTATATATAACATAACCTCTATCTCATCAACATCAACAAATTCATTATTTGCCTCATTTTCGAGCATATTGATATTCTATATATGCCTGAAAATGATTTGATGCTAATTGAGTATTGGGTCGCTCGATTACCGACGTGATTGATTCGTTGGTCTCACTTGAAAATAATTCCAAATTTGTATGAGATAGATAATACTACCCCGTCAAGTTTTAACATTCTATTTTTTATTATAACTTTTTGGTTCTTTTTTAATATAAAAGAGTTACATGCAAGTCACGTGATAAGAAAAACGATTTTTTTGTTAATTTTAATTGACAACACAATAAAATAAGTTAATTGTGATTATTATATTTTTACTTTGTTTGATATGGTATAATGAATTTTGTTTATCAGGTTAATTGTGATGATTATTATCGCTCTGAATTTATTGTAATTTCATGCAAAAAATTGTATATTCAAGCTGTTGTTGGTCGTCAAAGTGGTTTCTCTTTATTAACGCAAGACCAACCCAACCCAACTATCTCAAAAAATCCAAAATATTCATGCACAACCTTGACAATCACACCAAGTGTGTAAGTTAGAAAATTCGTTGGAGCACACGACGATTTTGAGAATATGGTGTAACAACATCTATCAGAACGGATTCGGACGAGTAAGAGAAGGGGGCTTTGAAACTTAAGCACTCCCTTCGTGGGGATTTCATTGAACACTTCAAATTTAAAGAAACTCATTTTATTCTAATTGAAATACTCAATATGACAAAACTTCGTTGTCCTCGATTATCTTTCGTTTCCGTCAACCTTATAGTCTAGATTTGAAAAGACAATACGAGGTACATATTTTCCTCGTTCCCATCATCTTGCACCTTGGTCATTGTCGGCAATGTTGGAACGAGTTGTCTGAAGACCTATAACAAATCTGATATATACAAGTTGATATGTAACATTGATCAAAAGAAAAAACAGGATGTAGGGGGGATGTGTTCACGGATATTACATGAAAGACATAAATGTCACCCTCACGAGGACTCAACATCGAGCTTCATGGGCAGTGAGAAAAATCTTTGCAGCTAATAAAATGATCAATAATAGTACAATAGGTGTTGATATACTGATCGAGTCAACATTTTCAATTCCTAAAATGTATAATACAATTAGGGGAGAGTTCCCACATATAACGGGAGGAAGATGATTCGTAATAACTCAATCCTTCTAAAGTGTGTATTTATAAGTTGGCCGGTCATTATAAGGTGATTAGCCACGCGTAATAGATTGACTAGACGTAGGGTAGGTTGTGGCTTAATATGCAACCCGTGCACTAAGGAGGCAAAGACCATATCACATATTTTTCAAATGTGAGTATGTCACTAAGTTGTGGGAATATGTTATAGGATGGTTCGGAATCGCGAGGAGTCGTGTAATTGGAAAAGTGAAGCAAGGTATGCTCAAGGCTAGTATAATAAAAATGACATGGGCTTTTAGTGTAACAGTCTATTTAATTTGGAAATAGGGGAATTGCAAAAAGTTTCAAAATGTTGGGTGCGGTGATTATGTTGGTCTGTCTAATGGTTGGTTTGTTAGCTTTGAGTGTTGTGTATGTGGGACTGAGGTGAGACAGTGTTGTTTGTTGTTGAGATACAATAATGTTTATAGGGTTGTGCTTCATCTTTTGGGTTAATTTAATTATTATATTTTACCAAAAATCTTTAGATTTAAATTTGGAAAAAAATAAAAGAAGAAACTAAATGCATCTGGTAGTCTAATTTAGTACTTTTCACATGAAAACCATATAACTAGAGTATAATTGAAAGATGAATCTTTTCCCAAACTTTGTACATTATATAACAAGTAGGGCGATAATCGAGTTAAGCTTTTAATAAGTCGTCCGAACTATAAATATTCGGTTCGAGCTCAAAATTGAGTTTATTTAATAAACGAGGCGAGTTCGACCATGAGTTTTTAAAACTTAATAAATTGCTAGCCAGCTCGTTTCGTATTTAATTAATTATATGTTATAATTATTATATTTTAAATTTCTAGTAAATATTGATGATGAAATTAGACTAGTCTAATTGAGTCGAGTCGATCTTGAGCTGTCTCGTTTAATATTTAATGAATCATATACATTTATTTAATTTTTAGTGAATATTTATATTTAAAAGGAAAAATGACACTTTTGTGCACCTAAATATACACTTTTGACACTTTCATATCTTAAATTTTTTTTCTTCTCTTTTTTCCATACCTTAATTTTATTTTGGGACAATTTTCTTCAGAAATTTCAAAATACCGAAACTACCCTTGAATTGAGCCGGTTCAATTTCAACCAGATCCAATCATATTTTAATTAATATGAAAATACTTTTTTACCATCCATTGAATAACAAAATTATCACACAATTTAAGGGTATATTGGTCTTTTCAAATAACAAATTAAAAATTGAAAAATAAATTATTAGATTACAATTATGCCCCTCTCTCCTCATTGTTCATCCTCTTATCCGGCAGCCCAACCACCCATCTCTGCGTCTACTGTCCGCCTCCGGCACTGCCAGAACATCCTCTCGCCGCTGATCCACGTCAAGGACCTCTGCAAGCACGGTGTGACCCTCACTTCCTCATCGACAAGGACCGCAAGCCCGTCCACGACGTCTCCGCTGTCTATTTCGTCCAGCCCTCCGCCGCATCGTCTCCGACACATCCCTCTCCCTCTACGACCACCTCCACCTCAACTTCTCCTCCTCCATCCCTCGCCCCCTTCTCGAGGAGCTCGCCTCCGGAACCCTAGGCTCTGCCGCCAACTTCACAAGCTCAATTCCTGATGGTTTAAGGCTAATTTGGTCGTTTTAGAAAAATTGGACCTTTCATTCAATTACTTCAATGGTTCAGTTCCTGGTTATTTGGGGAATTTGTCTAATTTGCAAGAAATTGTGGATTTGTTTCATAATCGGCACCACAACAAGAGTAGAGGAGCCGGCGATTCTCGACGAGGAACATGGCGGTGGCGCGCGATGTTGGGCGGAGAGGAGACAGATCTCGTAGAGGAGCTCGGCGCCGCCAGTGTCGAAGGAGGCAACGACGTCGAGATCGATGGAGGATTCGCTGAGGGAGTCGCGAACCCTGGAGGCGACGACGAGGTGGTTCTGCTCGATAGAGGAGATGCCGGTGGCCTGGGGCGACGACGAGGCGGTTCTTCCTGGTAGGCGTTGATGGAGGCGGGGACGGGAAGGGCGGGGGGTTGAAGGTGGAGAGTGGCATTCAATTGAAAACTTGATGAATATGTGAGGGTAATTTCGTCTTTTTACCCTCTTTAAAAGTTGGACCGGTTCTGTCCATTAGACCAAATTTAATTTTGGTTCAATTCAGGGGTAATTTCGGTATTTTTGAAATTTTAGGGGTAAATTGTCAAAAATAAAATTCAGGTATGGAAAAAAGAAAAAAAAGTTAGGGTATGAAAGTGTTAAAAGTGCATATTTAGGTGCACAAAAGTGTCATTTTCCCTATTTAAAATTAAGCAAATTGAATTGAGTCGAGCCAAGCCGAACTCGACTTCATTTATTTTCTTTGAATCGAACTCGAATTTAATCGTATAAATTTGTTCAAGTGTAAAATAAATATTTTTTTCACAAGCCAAATTAAATTAAACACTATTAAATTGAAGTTCGATTCGATTCAGATCATTTAATCTCAACAGTAACAAATAACAATTAACAAACTCAACTAGTGCTACTGTTGTATTGACCACCGCGCGAGGTGTGCTTTCCCGCCTGCCAAACCTGGCGGTGTCACTCACAACACTTTCGTTAAATGATCTAAAATAAAAAAAATGAAACATAATGCTATGTGCTTGAAAAGACTAAAATAGCCCCATCTTCTTATCTCCAAACCCCTGAAGCCACGTCATATCCAACTCTAGCTAATCATCAAAAGCCGCAAGAGAAATGCTCGAGTCACGGCTGTGTACTCACCGACCACCCACCTGCCTCCTCATGATTGGACGTTCCGTCACCGACCTCGTAAATCCACGTGTTTCGTTGTTCACCGACCAATCACAGAACCTCATTGCGTCTGTCAGGCACAGGCGGGTGACGGGCCCATTTCTCCAAACCCGCACTCAAGGCCTCGGTGATTGGATCGCGGAAAGAGCGCGCGTGTATTTTGCAGCAACTCAATGGCCGGCCCGTAATTTCCATAACCTCCGAGGGGTGAATACGTCATTGTGAGTGCGATTTTATTTTTCATTTATTTCTTCGCTTTCTCATCGAGGGTCGGGGAGAGAGAAAGACAGCACAGAAAAGAATAAAAAGGAAAAGAGAGAGAAAGTGAGAGAAACCGAGAGAGAAAAAATTCCATGAAAGTTCACATTTCTGTGTCAATGGCGGTTAGGGTTTCTTTTTAGTTGAATCTCCGAGCCTACCAATCTCGCTCGCTTGGCTCTCTCCTCTCTCCATCTCTCTCCCAATCCCGAAACCCTAATTTTGACTCCCAGTTTTGCTCTGATTCCCGAGTTCTGCAGTATCGGCGCCGAATTCGAATCCGGAGGAGACGAGTGGCTATGGGGGCGCAAGAGAAATCGGCGGCGAACACTAGTTCGATGCA
Source organism: Geranium rotundifolium (assembly GCA_963920655.1). Taxonomy (NCBI): domain Eukaryota; kingdom Viridiplantae; phylum Streptophyta; class Magnoliopsida; order Geraniales; family Geraniaceae; genus Geranium; species Geranium rotundifolium. The sequence goes on along the minus strand of OY987316.1, from coordinate 6,008,056 downwards.
GGTTAGCTTGTTTTTGAAGTTCCCGGGAACTTGTTATCTTCCCTTAATTGAAGTTGGCGCCAGTTTCTTCGTTATTGATTTGGTTTTTAAGCTTGAGCTTGGTTTTTGCATAGTAGTTGTTAGACCTGTTTAGAACTTGTTCTTGAGGAGTTGCGTTATCATGTGTATATGGTTCTGGGTCTACATGGAGAGTTTATTTGATTTTGGTTCTTGAAATTACTGATATTTAGTTGTTATGCTGTAAAAATCATATTTATCCGCGCCTACTTGAATCAAGAAAGGACATTGTATGAAGTATAGGGCGGAGGGGAACTGGCGAGGAAGAACTTGCTTGTAGTAGGAGATACTTTAATACAAATGGTTGATTTTTTATTCTATACGAGTGACTGTGAGTACCATTTGGGGATAAATTCATTTAATTTAATTTGTAATTATCTATTGAATCCTTCTTTAGTTCATTTGCCACTATTCCTCTCAAGAAGTGTTTAAACCTTACACATTGCTAACCCGCCTCTAGTTTTTCTTATAAATATCATTGTCATTAGTTTTTTGCAATCTATATGAAACTACAATGTTTATCTGAGTAGCAAAAGTCCCCACACTATGAATTGTGGAAGGTATGATGAGGTGACACTATACTCTAATTGGTTGAAATCTTACCAAAGGAGATGGCATGGATTACATTTCGCACCACTTACCGCTCGTCTTTGGAGCCTGCTAGAAGAGTGAGCTTAGCATCCGTGTATAATGCAGTCTTGAGTCACGCGAGCTCAGGGGACATGGGTACTACGAGTGCCATGTTTCCTTAAAGGATGTAAATGAGTTTTGGTTAGCAATGATGTGGGTGTCACACTTACCATTAGGGCATATTGTCACTTCAACCTTACACTGTTAAGTTGTGGTTCTCCTTGGCATGGTATCGGTTGAATAGAAGTGGCGTCTTCAGTGTTGGTTGCTACCATAGAGTTTACTTTAGTGACCTCAAAAGCTTAGGAATTGAGATTGCGGGAGTTTGGGAGACTCCAAGAGTATAATGAAGGAGCCCGGAGGTGACTTGCTAGAACTTGGCGCACACAATTGGAAGGAGATGCATACTTGCATCGACATGTGAATGCTTGAAGCTAGGATGACCTTGTCAACCTCGCTAGTGACATTGGAAACTAGATGTGTTGAGGATTGGCATGATGTGCGGGTGAGTAGGTGATACATGATTGGACTGGTGTGCATTGGTGGGCCTACAAAACTCCTAGCAATGTGCTTTGTGAATGCGAGTCTTGCTAGTAGTAGCTTGCATCCTCAAATCTTATTGGCCCAGCTGGCATGCACAAGTCCTTGCTGGCTAAGCTTGCCTGCACGAATCCTTTCTGGTCAAGCTTGCCTGCAAGAGTCATTGTTGGCCAAGCTTGCATGCACGAGCCCTTGCTCGTGGAGTTTATGCATACGGTCTTCATGACTGTCCCTATGTGCAAGTTATTGTGAGTGATGTTTGGCAAAGTGTCAAGGAGCATGACGACTAACAATTTAAAGGGAATTCCTATCTGTTCAGTTCATCCAACTCTTGTTCTTAAACCCAGGATCTAATAAGTGTCTTAGAGTACACGTGTCACTTTGGGGTCCAAGGCTCTGTGTTGTCCGGTCTGCATGCGAGGGAGTGTTTAAGTGTCCCACATAGAGAAAATGTGAATTTAGTGCTTACTTCATTTACTAGCCGGGCCCTCCTCATATCTTAAGCTTTTGGGTTGGAGTAAGTTTTAACAATTTTAACCATCTTTAGAATTAAATCTGTATTGTTAGTTTGCATGACAGCTTAAGCAGCATTTTTCTTTGAATTTAAAATTTATACCCATTAAAGTGACATTATTTGATGATATCATTTATTTGTGTAATAGTAACATTATCTATTTTGATTTCCAGTAAGCTTGGACAATTTGTGTCAATGGTTTGTATTGCTTTCTGGTCACTTGCGTGTATTTTATGTTTTTTTATCGGTTATGATGTCTAGTGTGGTCCTGTTGGCTTGCTATAAGCTTTTTACATCAACTTCCTTTAAATTACGTATTGTGCTACACATTGTTCTTATATGTATTGTTCATTCTATACTTTGTACTTATGTGCGCATTTCACCTCTGCATGAACATGTGGACCTTTGAACATTTGGGCTTACGTGTCAGTTTGTATTGCTTTCTGGTCACTTGCGTGTATTTGCTGTTTTTATCGGTTATGTTGCTCAGTGTGGTCCTGTAGGGTTGCTATGAACTTTTTACATCGACTTCCTGTAGATTACATATTGTGCTACAGATATTGTTCTTATATGTATTGTTCATTCTATACTTTGTACTTGTGTGCATTTCACCTCTAATGAACATTTGTACCTTCTTTGTTATGGATACAATTAACTAGTGCACTGCTCTTTGAGTTAGTAACACTATTTGCTACAATTGCATATGTGATAAAACTGGCCTGTTTGACTTGTGTGTATCAGCGCGTTAAGGTTTATCGCCTGGGTGATGATGCGAAGTGGGATGATCAAGGAACTGGCCATGTCAGTGTTGATTATTTGGAGGTCTGTTTTTAACCTTGGGTTTGCTTTATGTGCATCTTATAGTAAATCTATGACAACGAATTATTAAAATTTAATATTTCAATCAATAATTGTATGATTTTTATTGTTCTTATGAAATGAAAATGGTTTTATGCAGGGATCAGAAGACCTAGGTTTGTTTGTCTTTGATGAAGAAGACAATGAAACACTGCTTTTGCATCGTATCTGCTCTGATGACGTATACCGTAAGCAAGAAGGTATTATCGTGATTTTGAAACTGAACTTTTTTTATTTTTCATTTTAACGCAACACGTTTTCTAGGATTAGTTGAGCAACCAATTTCTGTTTTGATATGATTTAAGACAATTATATATCATTCATTAGTTAATTCATGGAAGAACATAGATGTCAAAAGGAGGGGACGGTACTTAGCACAGATTATTTGTGTAGTCTCTTATTTATTTACTGGTTTCTTTATATGACTATCAATTCTCCAGGTTTTCTTTTACATTCCAAGTTTGGTTTTGCACCCTTGCACCCTATACGTAGTTTAATGCTCTACGATTTTTTGATTGTGGGACTGGGGTATTGATTAAACATGCATAATGCCGAGTATGTCTCTTTGAATGTTCATTTGACTTTCTCCCCTTTGTTTTACACTTTTCCTATCTTCTCTCCATATTTTCTTCCTTGGCTTCCATCTTCCTGTATTCTCCCATTTCATCTTCTAACTGAATCTCTAATTTGTTTGAATCAGTACAACATCCATCTTTGAAACAAAATATTTTGTTCACAGGTTGAAGTGATGCACACTGCTATAATTAATTGATTATTCATGTATACATTGTTTTCAGACACAATTATTTCGTGGAGAGATCCAGAATATTCTACAGAATTAGCTCTCAGCTTTCAAGAGACTACAGGATGCTCGTACATATGGTATCTTTTGAATACTTAGAACTATCTTTACTAGGTCTTTCACTCCTTTTATTTTGTAGTTCCTATAATGTCCTTCCTTTTAAAATTTGTCACACATGCCTTTATTTCAGGGACCACATCTGCAATGTGCAAAGAAATATGCATTTTAATTCTCTCAACAGTAAGTATATGCAATTTCATCGAAATAAATTACTCTGTAATCTGATAGTGAACTAGTCCAAGGGTATGCATGAGTATGATTATGACTGTCCAACATGGAGGTATTTGGAGCACACTCATTTTGTGTAGCCCTTACAAAGGTTTTGACCTCTATTTTATATTGGATCTGAGAGAATTTTCAGGACAGATTTGAAGCATTCATGCTCATGCATTGGAATCTGTTTGATAGGGTGTCTTGGGTAATTTGTCAGTTCAGGATCAGATATCCATGATAAGGGTTCTGCTGTGTGCATTTGACATGTGTAATACAGTCATTTATGTTGGTCCTTTCTTTTGGCTTTAATCACCTTTTATTACTCTCAAGGTGAGCTAAGGAAGTACCAAAACGATAGTGTTTTTGCAGTCTACTTGTACACATGCAATGGTCCTGCATGGGATTGGATAGATTGCTATCTGGTCCAAGTTTGATCTGGCCTCCAGCATTGGCACTTAGTCTTGGAGTGGTTTCAGGCAGGTTTATACAAAATTAGCATATGAAAGGGGTTGTTACTGCGATGCTCGTGGCTTTTTTCTTACGTGAAATTTTTTCTGAACTGTGGTTCTGCAATATTTTTTTATAATTTCATGTATATTTAGAAATTTATTATTTAGTAATATTTCTTTTTTCTTTCTTTTAGGAGGCATTTTCTGGTCCCTTGTTCTTAACATATTTTTTGTGTTTTTTAAAATTTACCACATCTTGCATTAGCTGTTGATTTACCTCTGTTTGATATCTGCAGACGACACATTTCACAGTGTAAACAGTGAAGTAAGGGAATTACCTGCAGTTGAGCTGCCAACTCTTCCCCTTATACTTAAGGTTCATTAGAATTCTCAGTTCTTGCTTAATTTGTTCTGTTCTATTTTTTTCGTGCTGATATTTGTACTCTTCACCAAGGAGTATGATGCATGCAGTGTAATGGTTTCATCGACAGAGCTAATATTGCATTAGATCTTCAATTTAGATCTCTCTCTCTCTCTGAACTTATCTACTTGTCTGGTTCTACTCCTGATCTTGCAACCACATGTACATGATTGAACTGACATACGCTAGTTAACGAGAAAAGTAACCATTACAGTAGTAGGTACTCCAGAGTGTATGAAAAGCTGTGTATGAAAGCTGGTTAATGCTATTATATCTTGTAACTTGTAAAATTAACTTAACTTGTAATTCTTATTATATTGCTGATTTTTTAACAAAAGTTCATCATCCACCATGATATAGTTCTTTGTTGCTGTCCAGTTCAAGGGTCAACATTTTACTTGTTGATGTAATTGAGGTTTGGGACATTGGGTATCTACAACATAGGGTGGTTAACCCCGTGCAGAAGGGTGATATATTCTATTAGGTGAAAAGCAAGATTTTACGTAATGTGCAAAGAGATAATGACTGAATACATGATAATGATAGACTCAATAGAGGAGATACAGCAACATACGAACTTGAGTGGAGTAGGTAACTATGATTAGAGGATCCTGAAGGATTCTCTTTGAGAATTCATGTATCTGGTCTCAACTTAGTTTTGGAAAAGGGTTGGTTTGTTGGTTTCAGATGTCTAACTTATTTATCTATGACACTGTTTACTGTATATACTTGAAGCTTCTCTATATGTATTATGCGTCAGACTTCAGATAGCTGATTAATTTTATTGGCGACTACTTCTATATATGGAGTTAAGTTCATTTATTATATTTTTGTTGTTTATTTGAAGGTCTTTATCGGTAGGAGAATGTCGTTGTACTTATGCCGATATAATTATAGGTTTGAGGGAAATGAAAATTTGGAAATATGTAATTAGACGGCTATATACACGGAGCTGATTTGTTGTTTAGTGTTTGTAGATGGTAATAGTATCTCGCCGATCTGCCTTTAGGTCTATTTATGAATGATGTATGGAGTTAGTTTCTTCTGCAGGGTGATTTCATTCTTTATTTATGTGCATTAATGATATGTGTGGTTTTCTTACATATTATTTGCTGATGTTCAGAAATACAAGAATCCCCTTTACAGAGTAAAATGAGAAGGATCTCCTAATTGCTTATTATTAATTCACGTTCTTGATTCTTCTGTCGCAGACTGTAGTTGAGAGTGGTATTGCTGACCAGATGCGAATAACTGAGCTCATACTGAATGATGTAAGTTATTGACTTTCCGCATGCCTTTATTTTGAAAGTGTCTTGTAGGTGTAGTAATCTCAGTTTCCCACCTTTAATGCATCATTCTTATTGTTATTATTATTATTATTATTATTATTATTATGAAGCAATGATTTAAACTGTCATCTTAACTGATGGTATTCATCTCCTTTGGACTACTTGATTTTGATACTTTTCCTGCTATTTTCACAAGATTTTTTACTACATTCTTAAAAAAGAATTTTTTTTGGGGGGGCTGTGGTTCTGAAACAAGTTTTGGAGTATCCAAATTATGACATTCTATGGGGAAAAACTCAACCATTATGCATTACTATAATCTGAATTAAGCAATGATTTAAATGTCACCTTAACTGGATATATTCATTTCCTTTGGACTTACATGATTCTGAGAATCATTTTCCTGCATTTTCAGAAGATTTTTATTTCTACATTCTTAAAAAAGAAACAAATTGTTGAGAGATGTGGTTCTAAAACAATTTAGAGAAGCCTCATTATGGTATTATATTGGGAAAAGCCACTCTTTTTATTGTGGTTGATTGGAGAAGTTTAGTCTACTTGATTTAAAGTGATTGCTATATCTTATGCCCCTTTTTGGTTGTGATAAAAATTGATTTGCTGATTTGTATATACTCTATACTATTCTTTTGGTTATTTGCTCGAGTAGCGATTTGAATGAATCCTTTATCATGCTCATTTTGTCACTTTGTCTTATATTATATGACAATCTGTAAAAGACAATGCTCCATGCATTCCTCATTGTTCAATTTAAAAAGTGAAAGCATATCTTAGATGTTTTCCATCTCTTAATGCAGCAAGGTTTTTTCCGAAAGTTGATGGACCTATTCCGAATCTGTGAGGAGTTAGACAATAAGGATGGTCTTTATTTGATATTTAAGATTGTGAGAGGGATCAGTAAGTAATCATTTGTACAAATATTTTATTGCCCTTCATATTTTAGAGGACTTGAAAAGATTTTTGCCGGTTACTATCTGATATTTTTCATTTGATACCTGCAGTTTTACTCAATAGCACTCAGATCTTTGAGAGAATATTTGGGGATGAATTGATCATGGATATCATTGGATCACTAGAGTGTAAGTAGTGTTGTCCTTCAATTTAAAATGTTCTTACAGGATAACTAGAATTGCAAGTGTGAATCTGCACCTTGCATTGTATGGTTGTTCCCATGGGCAATGAGTTTTGCTACCTTTCCGTTTGTTGGACTCCTCCTCCCTTCAGAAGCCTTCATTTTTTGTTGATCATACATTCACCAGCAGTATATATTTTGGTTTCTTATCCTTTTCAAGTCAGTTTATTTTATACTAGTGTGTAAAATGATCAGCTCCTGTATTTTTCTGTGCAGATGATCCTGATGCTACTCGTGTCCAACATCATAGGACATTTCTCAAAGATCATGTTGTCTTTAAGGAGGTAAGTCATTGGCAAATGGTTTTCATTTTTACAGAGAGTAAGGTTATGAATGGTGAAGCTGGATATTCATTGCATCTATGTTTGATTCTTTATAGGCGATACCAATTAATGATCCACGAGTCGTATCAAAGATTCATCAGACATATAGAATTGGTTATTTGAAAGTAAGGATATAAAAATGCTGTTACTTCTTGATGCTTTCTTTTACTGTATTTTGATATAATTTCTTACCTACTATTACTGTTGTTTAGGATGTTGTTTTGCCTAGGGTATTGGATGAAGCTACAAATGCAAATCTCAATTCTATTATCCATGCAAACAATGCCATTGTAAGACTTTTGATACTTAGCAGTTCAAATTTATGAAGCTCTTGGCTATATAGCCGTGATCTTGTTTTTTCTTCCAGGTTGTGTCTTTGTTGAAGGACGACAGCACCTTTATCCAAGAGTTGTTTGCTACGCTGAGATCACCAGCCACCTCCGAAGAATCGAAGAAAAATTTGGTAATAGTTGATTCTCAAGATGGATTTGTTCTGCGTATGATAATGATATTGGGCTAAGTCTAATATCCATGATTCCATATACATCAGAAAATGTGGAATGTACTGTGTTTTAGCAGGCCACTAAGGATTTAAAATCTGAGGTGGAACTGTCTTACATATAAAAGGCATAAAAGAATGATTTTGCTAATGCTATAAAATCGAGTACATTTAAAAATAATAAATTACAAATAATGAGAAAGTGATCATCAAAATAGCGCCTGTTATTAATCCTGTAACCACTGTAATTTCGTCACTTGGCAAGTACTTTCTTACTACTGCAAGTTTTGAATTATTTCCTAAAGTTAAGCTGCTTAAATGTGGTCTGGATATATGCAAGGATTGACTACCTATTACGGTCAATTGTTCTTGTGCTCATTGATGTTGTTAATTACTTATTTGTATCTCAAGTCATAATAGTCATCTTACTTCTCTATGTAGGTTTGTTGGCCTAAGGTGATAAGCAATGACCCTTTGAATACATAAAGGTTCACTAATGAAAAAGAAAGTAACAAACTAGAATTAGGTGAATGAGAAATTGGAAAGTACATCTAATTGCGCTGCAAATCACTTATTGTAGAAAGCTATAGCTTAGGAAATATAGAAATCAGGAACTAGAAGTGTTGTGCCCATGCGATTTAATTAAGAGTGTTGTGCCAATGTGATTATTCTAATTCACATGCTCTTAGATTAGGAACCCAACTCCAAAATTGACCTGCAATTCTATTCATAGAGGGCTTGTGCTCTCGTACTTAAAGGTTAACCTTTTCGTTAGTTTGCCTTCATATGTAGCTTTGGTTCTCTGAGCAACGTGGGACTTCAATTTGTTTCTTATGTGTGCTTATTCATCAATATGTGTAGAAGAACCCAAAGCAATTAGAAATAGCCGTACCCAATATTGTTTGGGAAAACAGCATAGTTGCTCTTGTTGATTATCCACCAACCAGTAGAGGCATGCTTGCGATTGCCAATATTAGTGATTTTTGTTACCTAATAAAAATTATCAAATTTTACCAATTTAATTGATTTTTTCCATGTATTAACCTAATTGAATTGGCCAAATTATTTTGTTTCTTATTGAACATAGTACGATACTTCATGTATCTATTATTCATTTAGTACATAGTCATATCTTATGTAGCATTTTAGGGCCACAAGTTGTAATTTTACACTTCCGATACCACCATTAGTATTGCTTTGCTTATTATGGTGGAAGTATATTATATTATGGGAGATCCATGAATTTGTAATATGAGATTGAGTGTTTTGAGAAGAATTTGGTTAGGGTTATTTGGGAGAACAGTTGGAGGTCGAGTGAGGTTTTTGAGGATGCACATGCCAGAAAATTAACATATAATCATATTTTGATTTTTGATTAATTGGACCAATTTTATTTTAGTAATAAAAGTTAATCAAATTATATAATTAACGCAATCAAACTAATCATAACAAAATAATACTCCAGAACTTTATGTTGTCTGGATACAGTTCTTTTTTCCTCTTATGCATGATTTTGATCCATATCTTTTTTTCTTTGTGATTAGGTGCATTTCTTACATGAGTTTTGTAGTCTAAGTAAGAGCTTGCAGATGGTCCAGCAGCTCCGGCTATTCAGGTACTCATGCAAGAAGTATCCTTAATATGTGTTATTTTATCTGTTGCTTCTGGAGTATTTTATGCTCAAGATCAGTGTCAATTTATTCAAGGGTCTGCTTTGCTTATTCATTGTCTGGTGGTGCTCATGCTAAAGTTCTTATTGTTGTAGGGATCTAACGAATGAAGGCATTTTTGACATTATCACTGATGCCTTGCAGAGTCAGGACAAGAAGCTTGTATTAACTGGGTAACCTTGTTCTCCTCGGTCTCTGTGAAACATTATGTGGAATAGAGGCTGTACACCGTTCTGTTTCCCATCCCAATTGCTATGTTCTAACTCTAAGTCATTGAATGGATGCAGGACAGATATAATCATTCTATTCTTGAATCAGGATCCTAACCTTCTGAGGTCATACGTTGTTTGGCAGGAAGGGATTACCCTTCTTGGACTTCTGGTATGCAGTATGCTGCGTTTGCAGCTTTTTTGTTTTGAGTTGCATACGACATGTGCATCAACATTGACACACTTGCGTTAGTCCACTGAACACAGCTGCATAGCACAATATTTTGATTTGAAATGAAAGTAATATGTAATGCGTATAAACGTAAATCCAAGAGAACTTCCATATTTCATTCTTATCGTTAATAGTCTAATATAATCTGTTTTGCCTTGCACATCAGATGACACAAGTATATTTAAACGTGTGATGAGTGTTGAACTGGTCAAACACGAACATGCTACGATTATTAACATGGCACATTTCTCAACATATTCATAATTTGTGTAAACCCACACATTTAAATTGTGCCGCGTTGTGTTCACATGTCATGTGCTGTTTTGCCAGCCCTGAAAGAAGTGTGATTAATTTAAAAGAGGTTATAAGCTGTTCAAAAGATTAGAAAAGAACCAGGTAAGGCACTTTCTCATTTTCCAACCAGTCTATGCCATGAAAATTACACTTCCCAATACAAGCTGCATAGAAGCTATTTTTTAGAAGCGATCTTAGCACCCTAAAAATAACTGTTATCCTTCCTGAAGAAATGTAACATTTCATGCAAGAGACTCTCATAGGCTCATTCTGTGGGTTTTGCTATGCTGTATCATTGTATTTTGTTCAATTTATTGCATGAACTGTATGTGATTCTTTTTACAGGTTAAAGGAATGATAACAGATTTTGGAGATGACATGCATTGCCAGTTCCTTGAAATCCTTCGCAGTTTGCTGGATTCGTTCACATTGTCAGGATCACAGGTATCTGGGTTACTGTTGTGCATCTATGCTTCTATTTCTGTTTTAAGGCGTGAAGTATCCAACTATTTTTTCCTTCACTATTTTTATATCGTTATCTATTTCATGTTCTTATATTTTGTTATACACAATAGAACGTGAAGGGGTAGCAATAAGCCACCAACAATCTTGTGATGCAAACCAAAAAATCTCTTGTTACTCTAACCAAGAAAGTGTCGCAGTAGGATCTGATGCCATTACATTTTGTTATACATAATATAATGGGCAGCTATCAAAATTCTATAGGCCACCTGTGATCTTATGATGTCAACCACCGAAGCTACTTAAGTTGACTAAGAAAAGTATCTTATAGTAGACATGTAATTGTAATAATAACTCGTGGCTACCTACCACAAGAGCAATCTCTACCGCACACTAGTGTATGTTTTTTCAGCATGTTGAGGTTCTGTTGTAGAGATAAACCAAATAAATCTTTGTTATCTTTGTATATAATCTCCCAAGTCACAACTGTATATGATGGCGACATATGACCAGGGCTCTTTCATCTTTATTTAGTTTCATGGAAGATGAATTCCGTCGCTGATCTAGTTCTTCAACAGTTGATTGTGTTTTATTAATGACACATTAACTTTTTGGTCACAGAGAGAGAATATAATCGACATTTTCTATGAGAAACATTTGGGTCAATTGATCGATGTAATAACGGCAGCCTGTCCTTTGGAAAGTGTTGATCAATCAACAGATGAAGCGGCTTGTTCTGGCACGAAAGTTAAATATCAGAGTGATGTTAAGCCTGAAATACTCTTGAACATATGTGAACTATTATGCTTTTGCGTTCTGCACCATCCATACAGAATAAAGTAAGCATTTGGATGGCCTTTGGCAAACATTCATACTTTATATTATTATGCTAAGTTTTTGGCATCTGAATGTTGTTTCTATATTTTGTTTGCAGGTGTAATTTCTTACTTAACAATGTTATTGATAAAGTGTTGTTGCTTACGCGAAGAAGGGAAAAATATATTGTAGTTGCTGCTGTTCGATTTCTTCGGACTATTCTGTCACGCCATGTAAGTTCTTTTGTTTTCCTACTTTTTATTAGGTCTGCAAATAGCATTGAGGGAACTTATATAATCATGTTGGTTTAAGATTTTATGCGAAAATATGCTACATCTTTTACAAAATAATGGTCATGATTGTATCCAAATTACATGTTTTTTTGTAGATTGATACATGTAATTCAGTTACAGTTTCCCAGTAAAACCAGAACAATATGCATTTGAAGTGGATACATTTAGTTTATGTGGTATCTGTTTGTATTTACTTTCAGCTTTCTTGTTCCCCTTAGCTCTTAGTGTCATTGCTTGTTGCCAGCCTGATTTACTTACAACAGTTGAATAATTTGTCGATGTGTAGGATGAGCATCTCATTGATCATATTGTTAAGCACAACCTTCTCAAACCAGTGGTTGATGCCTTCGTTGCTAATGGAAATCGCTATAATCTGCTGAATTCTACAGTTCTTGAACTTTTGGAGTACATCCGCAAGGTGTTTGTCTTACCATGATCATATCTTCTCCAATCTTGTATGTGCAGAAGCTGTTTGCTCATGATTTTGTGTGTGTGCAGGAAAATCTGAAAGTATTGCTTAGATATATAGTGGATTCATTCTGGGATGAGTTGGCCAAGTTTGAGTATTTAAATTCTATCCACTCACTGAAAGTTAAATATGAGCAGGTTAGTTCCTTAAGGCTACACTCTTTATTCTACCGCTTGGATTTCTTGGTCTCTGACAAGTGTATTTGCAGTCCCTTGAGAATTGTGGGAAAAAAAGCACGGCAGCCATGCTTGAGTCTAGAAAAAGGGTTGATGAGCGTGCTCTGGAGAAAGAAGAGGAGGAATATTTCAATGAGGACAGGTAAGGTTTTGTATTTGAACATGTGTTATTTGCATTTCCCTCGGCTGTTCCAGTTCGGCTAATAATGGTTATTGATGCTAAAGCAGTGATGAAGAAGATACAGCATCTGCAGCCAACTCACAGACGCAGAAAGCTCAAATCCAGCCCATTGTATCCAATGGAGCTGTTGCAAGTGACTCATCGTCTAGGTACTGTCATTTCCTTCATCGCAATATAAATAGCAAAATGACCTTTCAGATTCAGATGATAAGTAAATATACTTTTACCTTTTCAGTCCAAGATCTGGTGGATTGGTTGACTATGAAGACGACGAGGATGATGAAGACTACCGGCCGCCGCTTAGGAAACAGTCAGATACTTGCGACGATGATGGTCTGATGGAGTCTCTTCTGTTGAAGAGGAGGAAATTGGAATCCGAGGATGACGAAGCAGAGGGAGCAAAAAAGGCACGGTCGGGTACAAATTCAAAGCCGAAAGGAGGTGTATTTGCTGCACTGTGCTCAACACTAAGCCAGGCAGTGTTACCTAGTAATAAGAAAACAGCAAGCTCCTCCCATATTAGTAGCAGCACTATAGAAGACAATAGCGAGTCACATGAAGAAACTCAAGCACCGGAGCCTGCTGCTTCTGGCAGATGTTCCCATGACAACAGTTCGGAAGAGGAAGACAATAGAGACAAGGAACCTGCTGCTTGTAGAAGTTGTTCTGATAGTAATACCACAGACAACAGACAATTAACCGAAGAGGACCTCCCGCTGATACCGCCACCCCAATCTTCACCCGAAATGACCGTGAACGGATCCTGAGGAGGTACATTTCAGAATCACGTCCACTCGGATTACTTTTGGTTTCAGTTTCTCCATGTAGATGTGCAGTGGCAGCTTGCAAATCAGAAATGAAGGGAAAAAAGGAAAGTGGTTTTTATTTAATTGGGTTGATAGAAGATGTCACAGTACAGTGAGTGCCACTGGGGGATGAAGAACGGAGTTTGGAGTCGTCAGGAACAGAGCCCAGTTGAGCAATTGATTGTAAAAACATTTGTTAGAAAGAATTTTCATACTTTGATATAAATCCCTAGAAAGGGCACAAAATGTATGATACTTGCATGGTTCATTTTTGTGTTGGTTGTGGTTGTCATGTAACCTAGGCAGCAGAGTCTCAGTAGCAGAATGCTCAGCAAAGTTAAGTGACCTGACCCTATTTTGTTGGGTGTAAAATTAGATTTGGAACCTAACCACTATGCTATTCTCTCCCTGTCTTTTGTCTTGGCACGTGTATGTATAATTTGATACACCTTGTCATGTTCATAGCTTGGTGTTGTATATGTTCATGATGATCACTCTACTCTGTGCCTATACTCCCAATTTAATGAAGTTGAGGCATTAATCATGTTGTTTATTTGCATGTAAGGTGAGAATGACACGAAGTGGCAACGTGTTGAGAAGAGAAAAAGACAGCTAAGTATGGTAACCGACACACGTGTCTTCCAGATACACCTTTTAATGACACTACTTAAATGGAGGACTCTGCTCTACTGTGCAGTGCTTGTAACTGTATTGAAGAAGAAGGTAAGATTTGATTTGATCTTGAAAATGGCGAGTCCAAGTCCAGAAACAAGGTCGATGATGGACGAGCTGTACAGCTTCGACAAGGATGGGTGGCTGGACTTGGGACACCCTCTCCTCAACCGCGTCGCCGACAGCTTCCTCAAAGCCGCCTCTGTCGGTGCCCTCCGCGCCGTCTCTAGCGACGCTTTCTTCACCGCCTGCAACGGGAATGGCATGGACCCAAATTCTATGTCTCCCCCACAGAAGCACCCATTTCCTCACCTTAGAGGTACTGAATGTACCATCTTATATAACCCAATATATACTTCAACTTTTATCATCTCTCTACTCTTTATTTGTCACTAATTACCCAAGTTTATGTATTTCCAGAAACCAACAGCGATTCTCTGGAGGCCATGGTGGGTTATATCATTCAACTTTTGTTTGATTAACATTAATCATAGGAAAAATTACAAAAAAGTGTCATTTTATATGAAATTTTTGAAGGTGTGCTGTTTGTTAATTCTTCTTGCAAAATGTGTATTTTTTTTTTAATTCTTCTTGCAAAATGTGTATTTTTTTTTATGAAAATGACGAGACTGACCTGAAATTGAGAACTATTTTTTCAAAATAAAATTATAAAAATAAAATTTTAAACCAGATAAAAATAGAAAAACTTTTAAAATTATTTACCTAAATAACAATAGTTCTTAATTTCAAGAACAATTTTTTCATTTTATAATAAAAGTACATATTTCCCACAAAAAAGATTCACAAACAACGGTCACATTCTTTCAAAAATGTTATACAATATGATACATTTGTCTTTGTAATTTTTCCTTAATTATATATATACTCCACTATTAGTTAAATGAAACATGTGTGTATACTTTCAGGTTAAGAACACTGGGAAAGAATCTCTGCAGTGGGGTAAGCATATATACTGATTAACTTGTTAAAAAGGTTGAACTAGAAATGAAATCGTCGAAATCACGCTATGATCGATCATGATGTTGTTTCAGGGGTTGCTGCCGGGCTTTACTCGGGCATAACTTACGGGCTGAAGGAGGCTCGAGGAGGTCATGACTGGAAGAACAGTGTGGTGGCTGGAGCTATCACGGGTGCGGCGCTTGCCTTGACATCGTCAGACTCATCATCCTCCTCCCAGAGGCACGTCGTGCACAGTGCTATCAGCGGAGCCGCCATCTCCACCGTCGCTCACCTCCTTACTGGGATATTTTAGTTATACATATACCTACTCTCTGTGTCTTGCTAGTTTCATTTCTAGATATGTCATGTAATGTTATCTAATATTATATCTTTGGCTTTTGCACCTACGAAACTTTTGAGTTTTATGTGTGTGTATTGAATTGCAGGTACATTTATACTTAATGCATTTTAAAATTTTTGTCTTGCGCTAAATCATTTCTATTTTAATAAGTTTTTAATTACTCTAAGAAGGCATCTCGCCTTACTAGCGCCTAACATTTTATAACATGAATTCTAAAAATGCCTCTTACGCGCCTAACATTTTTATAACATGGATCGGAACTAACATTTTTATAACATGGATCGTAAGTAATAACAAACCCAGTTCCGGAACTGGCCTAACATTTTTATAACTTGGATATTAAGTAATAACAAACCCAGTTCTTGACTTTCTGATTCTCGAATAGTGCCATATGTGAGGAAATGGTTCAGTCCTTATTGGTTTGATTCTCGGTTTTATTAGGTTGGAATTTTAGTCTACGCTTTGAATTTGAGCAAGATATCAAAGGTAAATTACACAAAATATTAACAAACAAAATGCTTTGAAATAAAATGATAATAAAAGCGATAAATATGAAATAATATACGTATGTCACCATCAGAACCGATTCGGTTCTTATCATTTCATCACTATAACATATTTGGGTTTTGGAATTTGGATTTAGTTTGGTTAATGGTTTCTTCAAAGTGTTTTTATAATATTTAATTTAAAAGGAAATAGTGGGATTCATACAATGAAAACCAGCTCTCAATATAACCAATTTTTTTTCCAAAATAGGAATTTATAAGGCCCTACAAATCGAGCCTATAATTTCCCAATTATTTAACCTATGTTGCCTTGTAGTTGTACTTAAAACGACATCCATATTTGTTGTCGGTAACGAAAGAGACTCGTGATAGTGATCATTGCTTTACCTATTTGTCCGCAGAGAGTTTAGGCCAAGAAAATATAAATTAATAATATCACGCAAGATTACGCAATAATAATATTAGTTAAAATTTATGCATCCAAACAACAAGACAACCCAGAAAACAGACATGAGCTGAGCTCCCAGTTCTTACAAATCGAAGCCTGCACCGTCCTGTATAATAAAACAGAAGATATGTATAAGACATATAGTAAAAATCTGCATAAAATGTCTATCAACATGTTACTTAAGTTTAGAACTATAAAATCTCCTCCCTTTTGATAACAAGATTTAGAACGGATAGTGATGCGGTGCGGTCGAAGAAGTCGGTATGTAGAAGTTTAAACACCCGAAGTTATCGCAAAAGTGTCAGATTTGGACAAAACACTACGCAGAAGTTAGAACACCATAAGTTATCGCGAAAATGTCAGATTTGGATAAAAGACTAGTGTTTTTCGGGCATAAACGGTGATCTGAGTCAAAGTCATGGCTATGCCATGAGATACGACAAATTTCACGATAATTTCGGGTTTTTAGTTTCTGCACACCAACTTCTTCGACTGCACCGCATCATATATTACATTTGTAAAGGAAACTGGTGATCATAAAGCCCCTCTTGGACAAAAGAGACCAAGAGTGATTATAAATATAAATTTAAGGAGAATACTAATTAAGCAATGTTCACGTTTTGCTTTGATTGACTTCAAAACTTTATTGAACATCAGTGGAAGAAGTATGCTTGTGTTAGGATAATTCCGGCAAAGTGTCGTTGGAGGCAAAGATACTGATCACCTCCACGAGGAGGTTGTCGGTTTTGTTTCATGAAGAGACATTTACGATCTAGTCAATTCTCAAATTAGGAGTTCACCGTCGATGGTGTTTTTAGGGGAGGTCTGGAGGAGATGAGGTCAAATCCGCAGTCATTGTTGATTGGGGACGACGTGGGAAACTACTGTAACTTGGTCCACACCAAAATAGGGAACAGAGGATGCCTTTGTGGAAGATGATATACTCCTCATACCGTAAATGAACCGAGCTGCTGTAGACCAGGGCTCACGATGAAAATGGGAGCAGTTGTCCTCTAAAAAAAGCAAATATTGACTGCATTGGTCGCAAATTAAGACATTTTGCTATTTTTTTCCCTAAGTCGAACAAATAACCCTTTGATCATACATTCGATGAATTAACCGCTTTACTAGCACCTAACTTAAGACGACTGTCACAAACACAAAAAGGCGAGCTGGTGAAAGTATGATGGCACGCAACTCCATAATGGACTCCCAAAACAGAAGTGGATAGAGAAAGGGCTGGGGATTAATCGAATTCGAAATATTCGTGTAATTCTAACATTTCAAACGCCAAAATTACCCGAATAACTAGTCCCACAATTTTTTTCCAAAAAATGCTATTCTTTAGATTTTTTCTACCCTTATTACCTTTTGGTTTTTTGGATCGTCGGTACCCTTTTTCTTTGTTTCACCCCAATCGCTCAATCCACAGCCACCTTAAGTAGCAGTACCTCCCCTAATTTGGTATTGTGAACTATGGACAGACCAGATTAATTTATAAAATAATGACAAATAGAAAGTGTTTTGGTCATTTTTCAAAATTTAATAAAATAAAACTGATATATTACATGAAAAACTCATTCTTGTGAGTATGTTTAGTTGAGATTACTCATTAGTGTTTCTCGACAGCCTCATCTGAAATTTATTTGTCACTATTATTGATTTAAAATATTTAACTTCTAAAAATTATTAGAGACTCTCCTTATCAACCAATAATGTCAAGTGGGTAACAGATACAAATTTCATTCTCCAAAAAGAGATCTTGAACTCAATTCATAACACACTATAAAAGTTCACAACAAAATACTTTATAACAAGATGCATACAAATTATATATATATATATATATAGAAAATCTAATTAAAATAAAATATATAATCATATCATATATAAAGCAACAACGTCTTAGTATAATTTACACAATTAATAAATAATAACATCATAGAAATCGAAACTAACTAATCAATCTAAATAAATGTTTATTACATAAAGTATCTGTCACACCTGACTACAGGTACATTCTCGGTATATCATATAAACTTCCAAATAGAAAGGGAATGAATGGGAGTGCCCTTCCACCCTATGATCAAGCTCTTCCCATTCATATCGAGCGTGCAGCTACTCCCGCAACTAAACTGCTTCAGCATGAGGTTCGCCTGGTACAGCGACGACGTGCTCAGCTCCGCCTCGGCCATCCCGAACCGCGCCAGGAACGCCCTCCAGACCTCGATCTTCACGCTCCTGACGCTCCTCTCCTCTCCCTCTGCCGCCACTATGTTCCTGATCCCGTCCCGGAAGTAGGACTCCGTCATGGCCCGGTTCGGGTTGTCCCGAACCGGCATGCATGCCTCCAGGCAGTCGAAGTAGGCCCCGAAGAAGAAGAGGGCCTCGATGAACCGGTCCGCAAAGACCGGAGAGTTGTGGTTCGATTCCACCTCGTGTACCACCATCATGCGAGGCTTGATGTTCCTGATCACGGTCATCAGCTGATCCAATTGACTTGGCTGCACAATCATTGTCCTCAGTACCTGATATTTAAGTACAAAACGACTCAGAAATATATAAAAAGAAAATATTAATTGAGATATCTGGTTACATACGTATACAGAGACTAATCGGAGATTAATTGTGATTTTTACAACATTACACATTAATTGTAAGAATTGTAGTGTTTAATTTGTTGCAAAAATTAATAGTGAATTTGCATTTTCCATATAGCTATAGAAACTATAAAAAAATTTAAAAAGAAAGAACACGAAACAATTTTATTATCATAAGCAATTCACCTACAAACATATTTTTTTTAAAAACCAGATATCATAAACTTTGTCAAATCGACCATAATAATGTCATCGGACCATGTAGGGACATGTCCCATCCCAAAGCTCTAATCAAACCCTAACAAGGCGGCTCGATCTAGCCAACAAATGAAATCCAATTAATTATTTCCAAATTTTTAGAGTTCATATGACATTTTTGTAAATTCGAAAACTAGCAGTTCATCCTGTCAATTCACCAGGACTCAAAAAACTCAATTTTCTCTTGTGAACCATGTGTGTCAATGGTTTTGTTATCATCCAAAACTTGAGATATTAATGGGTGTCCGAAATAATAATTTTTGGTTTAGTTTGATTGTATTTAAATTTTGTATTAAATCTGTGTTTATTTTTAATGAACCTGGATTGTCATTATTGCATTTAGTCTTATCATATAAGTTAGTATGATCTGATATATATATTTAGTCTAAATGAGGTACGTAAAATTTATCGTACCAGTTGGGCATAGACGACAACAGCTTCGTCCTCACGGATCTCGAACCGATCCTCCTTGAGATCCATCACGTCGCTCACCATAACAACCTTGTAACAGAACGGCAGGCTCATCGACTCCGCGAAGCTCGCCAACCTCCGTCCCGTCTCCTCGATCACGCGCCTCTCCGTCGTCCCCACCGCCGTGACCGTCAGCATCTCCACCGCGCACTCCCCGCCCCGCGCCACTAGCGCCTGCATCAGGACCGTCCACTGCACCCCGCTCCTGATCGCCAGGTCCACCACGTGCACCCTCCGCGCGTCGCCCACACTCTCCGCCACCGCCTGAACCGCCGGGAACTGAAACACCTGCGAGAACGGCGTCTCCTCGTGGCACGCGAGCATCGTGGGCGTGGGCCCCATTATCGCCTCCTCGATCGCCCGCGCCTGCCGCTTCCCCGGGGACTTCCGGCCGTCGATCTTGTCGCGGAGCGCGTCGGAGAAGTGGTGGACCAGGCGCTGGACCGGGTTCCCGGTCCGGGATGAGAGCCGGTCCAGCTGGCTCAGCAGCCTCCGGCCGCGCTCGTGCTGGCCGTCCCCGACCCGCTCCGCGGCCGCCAGGAGGAGCTCCGCGAGCTCCACGTCCCGAGCCTCCTCGTCCGAGAGGCCCGAGAAGTAGAGCCCGAACGGGTGGCTTGCGTCGCAAGCCATGTCCCCGATCTGCGACGACGACTGTATGAACCTCGCCCCCGCCACCCTGAACACGTCCTCCGTCGACAGCTCCCTCACTTTCGGCGGGAAATGATGGTCAACAATCTTCTCCGCGCCGAGCTTCCTCGACCCGGCGCCGTAGTTTTGGAGGAGCTGAAGGGAGGAGAGGCTGAACATGCCTTGATTCTCT
This sequence comes from Geranium rotundifolium, assembly GCA_963920655.1. Taxonomy (NCBI): domain Eukaryota; kingdom Viridiplantae; phylum Streptophyta; class Magnoliopsida; order Geraniales; family Geraniaceae; genus Geranium; species Geranium rotundifolium. The sequence continues at coordinate 5,987,547 of OY987316.1, read as the reverse complement.
CTCTCGAGCTGCGACTCCCCGACGAGCTCGTTGGAAATTACTTCCTCGTCAACCGGAGTACTGCATAGATCGTCCAGAAGGCCGTAGTAATTAGGAAAAGTTTGTTCATGCTGGTATTTCGGATCAAACATCTGACAGAATCCGACATCGGGATAGACCGTGTGAAATTGATCCTGAGATCCATGGAAACGAACGGGTTTCTCATAATTTGTGAGCTCCTGCACAGGGAGCGTCACGTCGCCCATTCACACCTGCAGTTATTGCTGATAAAAAAAAAATGAAATGAGCCTGGGAAGATTTTTCAGGGTTTGATGATGATGTTGATAATGGAAGTAATTAAATGTCTTGTCCATGAGAGGCAAGTTTGGGTATTATAGTGTGGTGAGGCTGACCAATTCTTTGAGCATAGGATCAGCAAGCACAGTGATAGGTTTGATGTTGATGTTTTTGATATTATCAAAGACTGGCCTGCTTCTGCAAGCTCACTCTATTCAATAATTCAATTAACAGATGACATTTGGATTGTATTAGAACTTTAATTATACTTTATTCAGGCTTCGATTGCTTGCAATATGTTAGAGGGTCACTGTCAATTAGAAACAATAATCCTCGTATATAATAGAACTAAGCAGATTTGCTATGCATCGAAGTTGTGTGTTGGGAGAAATTATTGTAACATCTTTATCTTAAACTTAAAAACTCAATTTTACACTAACAAAGTTTAATTAGGGGTAAAATAGTCATTTCATAATTATAGCATTTTAGACTTTTTAACAGATCAATTCAGTTAGATTTAGACGTTGGGCTAAGTGTCGCTTATTAAAACCTGCGGTACCCGAAATGAAATTTTGGAAGTTGAGATATTCATTTTGAAACGTGACATAGTTAGGTGTAGTCAACTGTCATTACCTCATTTCTAAATGATACGATTATTTGATAAATGCAACATGACCTATTTGTCCTCCGATGAATAACAATCTGAACATATGAATAAAGAGTATAAATGTCTTTTAAACTTCAGACATATGAACAAAATTAGATTTGAAACAAAACCATTTTTCACGTAATGATTTCAAGTTTGGTTTTTATATATTGAGAATCAAAATTAAGATTGATTTATTTTATGCACAATTTCTTAATTTCTCATATTTAACACACACGTCAAATTTCATCCCACGATAAAATGAATGAATACTTAGATTTCGGTATGATTAAATTCTTTATATATGAGACAGTAATATTGTATTTTAATTTTAATTAATATCCCTAAAACAAATTACTCAAGGCACCCTAAATTTAACATAAACGATAAAATAATAAAAGAAAACAAAATTGATGGAAGACAAGACAACCTATACCATCATTACAATGTTTGGGAAAAGAAACTTAAATTATTTTGCATTTTCCACTTGTTTCAATGTTCTTCACCTTCGTATAAAACAAATAATGTCAGGCATATACCCAGAAGCTTCATCGATTGAACGATCGACATAAATAACATCCACATTCAATCGTTAATATTAGCCTGCAGTAAAAAATATATTCAGAAAATAATAATAATATTGAAGAAAAACATTCTCCATTTTGAGTTGAAAAGTTCAACGTTCTCATTTTTACTAGAGAATTGTGCTTCGATATTGGCCGTCCTGAAACGACCTCTTCAATTTTATACGACATCGTTTATATATATTTGATCATTTTTTGACATTAATTTTTTTAAAAAGAAAATTAGATATTATAAATCAAACTTGTGATTCACGAATTAGAATTTTCATTAAAACTCGACGGGACAAAACCTCCATCTAATAAATCACAATCTGAATTAGCGAGAGCATATTGGGCTAGCTTATCACCGTTGCTTTTTTTTGCGAGCGAAAGAAATTTTGACCTCGAGAGTGAATTTATTACACAAAAGTATACAATCATTAATAATACCCTCTACCCTATCCCATGAGCCATCACAACCATTAATTATAGACACCGCTGCATAATAGTCAGACTCAATGACCACATATGTCCAATCATTACGCTCACACTATCAAAAAGCTTCTTGGATTTCAACGGCTTCCACAACCATCACTGGCGAATGGAGAGACCTCGTAAATTTTCAAAATAGCCCATCAAATAAAAATTCATAACCATTTCTTGACATTGTTGATTGTCATATACTGGTTTACCTATCATGTTTCATGAAATATTTGTCTTGAAACGTATATGTGCTCTCACATACTGCAAAAGTTATTATTACCTAAATATTCATATTTTACAATAAAATTTGAACTTAAATCTCAAACGAGATTAGATTTGTTTTAACCAATTGAATTAGTTATGGTGAGAGTAATCTTCACCTAAATTGTTAAATTCGTAAAATTATTTCAGTGACACAAAAGTTAAGGTTCATCTTTATAACTCTAACTCAAATTAATCTCTAAAATTTACTTCAAATGTTTCGTCAATATAAATTTTCAATATTTATCTGTCACTATTCTCAAGTGAGATGATTAATAAGGATCACAATAGTTGTACATCAATTTATCAATATGGTCATTTTAATGTATCACAATAGTATCACACTAAACATAACACATAATAAGATATTTAATAATATTATCAAAAGACGAATCTTGTTTCATTCACATAATACATCATATATCAATAATAAGTAATGAGTTCAAAGTGTTAAACTCATGAACCTTAAATAACATCAATGTTGGCATCTAATGATTCTCATGCGTTCGACAAGTTGCATAAATGTCTTAGAACAATTCTTTCGTTAATGATCAACAATCATAAGTTTTGTGTTAATTTGCTCGATTTACATTATGTGTTTTTAATATTTCTTTGATGAAAAATTATTTCAATTTCATATGTTCATAATCTTTCGAATACTTGTTGTTTCTGAAAGAAGATTATTACGATAAAACAATAAAATTTCAGCGACTTGATGATAATGTCAACAATTCCAATCACTAAAATAAAGTTCTACAACGATAAATCATTTATTATATTCTTAAAGCATGTTACGAACTGAGCTTTATAGTAAATACAATAATGACAATATGTTTTACACTTATTAATGAAATTGTTCTTCAATATAAAAAAATATATTCATAAATTGATTTTACTATCTATGAATCAAGTAAAATTGTAATAACCAATCACATTAAAATGTTCGAATCTATTGTAGATGAGCATATTACATTTCATTATCGTAGATATCTAACTACTTTTTTTACAACTCTAATCAACCTTTACTGTATTTACTTAAGGAACAAACAATTAAAATATGAAGCAATATACTTATCATAAGAATTTTTAGGAAAAACAATTAAATTAACCGAGTACATGTTCTCATGTCTGTTCACCAAAACAATTGATTTTTTAGGGATAATTTTAGGTGGCTATTTTTAAAATTGTCTGTTTTCAGGTAAGTACGTTTAAAATATATTTTTTTAAATGAGTACACCTAAGATTTATAAAAAATTTATTTTACACCTCTCCATCTAATTTTCTTAGTTTTTAACATTTTTGACATATGAAATGATTAAAATACCTTTAATAATTTAATGAGTTATTAAAATTAGATTAAAGGAGAGGTGCAAAGTAAAAATTTTGCAAATATTAAATTTATCTATCTGAACAAAAATACGTTAGATATATCCACATGAAAAACAGACAATTATAAAAATAGCCACCTAAAATTTATTATTTTTTGTTATTTAAAAAGGCTAGATAAATAGGTCTGGGCACGGTTCCAGAACCGGACCAAACCGAACCTGACCCAATCAATCGGTTCTTCATTTTGGAGACCCAAATCCAGACTCGATAAGTGGGTTTCGGTTCGGTTCTGGGCCCGGTTCTCGGTTCTACCCAACTAGACCCAATTGAATGATTAATGTGAAATTAAGGGTCCGGTTCTCTAATATAATTGTATAGTTTTGCTTAATTAAATCCAGTTAACGTGATATTAAAACACTGTTCAATTTACGGTGAAAATTATACATATTTAAACCCCTTTTAGGCTAAAACATACAATTGTAATACAAAAAATACTAATTAAAACCCCCAAAATCGGTTCAGTTCCGAAACGGTTAATTAACGGTTCTACACTATTAGAACCGAAACCGAACTGAATTAACTCGGTTCTCAATTTTGAGATTCAAATCCAATCCGATACCTACGATTTTCAATTCTTGGTTTCGGTTTGAATTTCGGTTTGGTTTTCGGTTTTGGTTAAAAAGTGACCACCCCTGTAGATAAATGCTAAGAATTCCGAAGTCAAAATTTTTTTAAAAAATAAAAATAAAGCGTCACCTTCCCCAATCAAACACCGCCACGTTAGCAGAGACGCGTCACGTGACGTGTCAAAGGGAGAGCGAACGTCGTCGTTGATTCGCTAATCTCCACCTAAAATGAGAGCATAAAAATATCCATCGCTCCCTCTCTCCCACCGTTCCCATCATCGGTAACAATCACTCCTCACCGGAACTCGCTTTCCCGATCGATCTCGACCGTCGATCATGGCGGAGGACAAGTACAACCTCAAGAATCCGGCCGTCAAGCGGATCCTCCAGGAAGTCAAGGAAATGCAGGCCAACCCCTCCGACGATTTCATGAGCCTCCCTCTCGAGGTCTGCTCTAGGGTTTCGCGGCCCTTCGATTTCTCTCTCTCTCTCTCTCTCTCTCTCTCTCTCTCTCTTGCGTGCATGCTTGGATCTTGTGTTTTTTGCGTCGGATTGATTTGTTTGATCTTCAATCTGATTAGGGTTTTGATTGGGAAGGTGTGTCGTTTCGATTATTTTTGGGGGTCAGATTTGATGGAATTGAAGTGTGTAATCTCGAGTTCGCGTGTTGTAGATTTTGAAATTGTGTTTGGTTTTCGTGGTGGTTCTGTAATTTAGCTCGATTAGCTCGTGTTGTTGGTGTTCGTGGTGATTGCGAATCTGAAGGTAGCTGCAATTTCCTGAAAAAGAATATTTTGTGAATTTGTGTTGATTGTTTGGGGGTAGGTTTATATTTTTGGTAAATTTGATGGAATTGTGGGGAATTTTATTCCATGGATTGTCGGTGGGTAGAAGCTGCATTTGATTCAAGTAGGAGGGATTGAAAATTATCCCTTGAGAAGGGTTGATTTATTTTTTTCCTTTGGTGAGATTGTTTTGTTTAGGATCTCTAATGTGGCGTAGTTGTGGTAAATTGGAGGAAAATATCGTTATTTGTTTTAGATTATACATTTCCATTTCATGAGTGTGTGATACATCTCATCTCCTCGGCCAACTATGTTTGTTTCGACCTGGAAGTGTTGCGAAAGTTGCTTCCAATATGGGCTACTCTTGACTTCCTAGTGTCTGAGCTTTTGGAATCTGTGTGCAGGAGAACATTTTTGAGTGGCAATTTGCGATCAGAGGGCCTAGTGATACTGAATTTGAGGGTGGCATTTATCATGGACGTATCCAGTTGCCTGCAGAGTATCCATTCAAGCCTCCTTCATTTATGTTGCTGACTGTAATGTTTCTACTTTGTATTGCCATTCTTTATCTTCATTTCCCTACTACTTTTTTGTCTTGTTGGGATCACTTTTCTGGAATGTTATATTCTATTAATTTCTGGAGTGTGGGAGATAAAACCCTTTCATTCTGTTGCATTTCTTTCAGCCAAATGGTCGCTTTGAAGTTCAGACAAAGATATGCCTAAGCATATCAAATCACCATCCAGAGCACTGGCAACCATCATGGAGTGGTACTCTCTTTATACTCTATGAAGACTGTTAAATATTTGATTTTTTGTCAAATATTTGTTTCAATGGCACTCATGAAATGAAATGATATAACTATTTCAGCTTGTCTAACTTTATCTTCTAGTTTGAAAACAAACATGAAGTTTAACCATGCTAAATAGTTGACTTAATTGCCATTCTCTAACGTACTTGTGTTTGGGGTTAGTATTTGTTATAGGCGGTTCATATCTATTTATCTCAATCATCGTGTGTTAATTAAGCTTTCCATTGAGCACTGGAGCCATTTTACCTGTTTCTGTCCGTCTTTGTTTATTATTGACATTATAAATGCATGAAAAGCTGTTTCCGTTCTTTTAACAAACATTCTACTTTCTTTCTTCGCGTCCTTTATAAGGTTAATATCATTTCAGAACACATCCATCATTTCTTGTCTACTTTGAGTTGAAACAAGGGATAATAGATTTAACTATTGCATTTATGAATCGTTTTCTACATTGTTTATATATCTTGGAACATCACAGCCTTGACCTCACTATGCTAATTTACTTTGTTGTTTGCAGTGCGAACTGCATTAGTAGCGTTAATGGCCTTTATGCCCACACCTCCAAATGGTGCCTTGGGCTCGCTAGAGTACAAGAAGGAAGAGAGGCATGCTCTTGCTATCAAATCACGCGAGGCAGCTCCAAGATTTGGAACAACTGAACGTCAAACTCTAATTGATGAGGTATAATGTTGGTGGTATATTTTCCCTTACTATTGAGTGTGTTTTTAGACAATTATAATACTCACAGTGATACCAGGTTACTGTCATTTCTCCTAGAATCCTCCTTTACAACAAATATGTAAAGCTTTCAAGGTGTCTCCCTGTTGTAAACTTAACAAACGTTTTGTTTGAATAGATTCATGAATATATGCTTGGCAAGGCACCGCCTGTTCCTCAACTCAGCGCCTTACCGGCTCCTGAAGAGCACTCTACCACAACAGAAGGTGATGCCCAAGTGAATTCTGATGGTGCTGCAGCCACAGCTACCGGTGAAGAGCTTGCAAATCCTGAAGTGGTTGATAGGGCTTTTGATGATTTGAATGATGTCCCGCCAAATGCAAACCCGATCCCCAACGCAGTGAGGGTATCAAGAGAGGTTCATGCTACCGGTCAGGTGAGGGTTCAGAAACCGGCTGACGATCGCCTCTTCACATGGGCTGCGGTTGGACTTACCATTGCCATTATGATCCTCTTGCTGAAGAAGTTCATGAAAGCCAGTGGACATGGAGCCTTGTTCATGGATGGATCATAGATGATAGGAGTAAACCATGCAAGCTTTGATGGTTCAAAATCCCTTGCCTTATAAATGATTATAAGCAAGGCTTTCATTGAGTTTTTTTATATGTAATATATATTACGAACCTGTGACTTAAGGCGAATTGTAATTAATTATACAGATATGCTACCATACTATTTGTGATTGTTTGGTATGTCATGGGAGATTATAAGGTTTTAACATTTTTGTTATTCACTAGAGTTGAAGCAGCAGGATGAACCAAAATATTTAGCGGTGTCAACAAATAAGAAGTAATAATTGATATTGTCAATTGGACAAAATAAAACAGAAATTACAGAAATGTCAGGAGTGAGCATTCTGGATCCAGGTTCGTCTCGAATTAGAAACCGAATTGGACTCGAAACTGAAAAATTAGAAACTGCGATTAATACAAGAGAACCATTCTATTTCAGTTCGGTTTTGACCCTAAACACTCAGAACCATCAATTAATTAGTAAGAATCGAACATAAATTAAAAATGAATGTCGAGAATATGTTATTTATTTTGTATCGTTTTAATTTGTTTGCAGACTTTATATTTTTATTGGGTTGATATTAAATCTTGACATTCGATTCCCATAAGTAATTTTGATAATAAAAACTCAATTGATTCTACCCGAGTAAAATAAAAATTGAATCAGAAAATTACAATCAGAATCAAACCATTCCTTCAGATAAGGATTCAAGACATGGTTCCAATAATTAGAAAATCAGAAGGTTCAATCCGGTTCCTAAATTCTAAAAGTATTTCCACCCCTAACAATAAAGTTGTGCGACCTTCCCATTCATCAAAAAAAACATTTATCAACCAATTCCGCACACAATTGAACACACAGTCCAGCCACAATCAAAAACACACGCAGTCCCTCCAAATAGAAACTATCGATGAGTAGAAAACGAAAGAACCGTGAAAAATGTGCCGACAAAAGTAAGAAACAGAACCGCCACAGCCACAATCAAAACCACATTCGAAACCGGTCGACCAGTCCTCTTTGTCTGAATTTTCTCCAGCAGCCCATCGCCCCAATTCCTCCTCTTGTACCCATTCACCTGCTCGCACAGCGCCTCGTAGTAGAAGCTCTTCACCGCCGTCCCCTCGCGGAGCTTCCGGAACATTCCGGAAACCCCGACGGCCTCCATGTCCTCGGAGCTGCTAAGGATGTTGAGCTTGGACAGCAGCTTTGAGTCCTTGTCGGAGGCGACGAGGCTGTGCATGAGGAGAGCGTAGGAGGTGACGTAGTGGGTGCTCTCCTTGTAACAGTGCTCGTAGGCGACGGCATTGCTGAGGAGGCTCTCTGTGTATCGGTGGATTTTTAGCGGCGGAATCTCGAGAACGCCGTCGGAGAATTTTATGTCCAGCAAGCTGTCGGCTGTGTTTGCTTTCTTCAATTTGATACCTGATCACACAACAAGTGTATGTACATACATGATCAAAATGTTGTAAAATAAATAATCTATAAATTATTTGATACGCGACGCGATCAGGGTGAGCACTTTTTGTCCAAAACCGAAACCGAATCAGTATCTAAAATGAATATGAACTGAAGAATCGAGAATTGTGAGTATTGGATCGGATTTGAATCTGAAATTTAAGAACTGAGTCAATTTGGTTCGGTTTCGGTTCTGAGAGTGCATAACCGTTAATTAACCGGTTCAGAACCGAACCAATTTTGGGAGTTTTAATTAGTGTTTTTTGTATTTCTATTTTATGTTTACCTTAAGTATAGTTTAATTGTGTATAATTTTCACCATAGATTGAACAATATATGAATATCACATTAATTGAATCTAATTAGGCAAAACTATACAACTATATCAGAGAATCAGACTCTTAATTTCATAATTAATCATTCATTTGTATCTAATTGGGCGGAACTGAGAAACGGACCATAGAACCGCACTCAGAACTGGACTGATACCCACTTATTGAGTCAGGATTTGGGTCTCCAAAATGAAGAACCGATTGACTAGGTCTAGTCTGATTCTGACCAGTTCGGTCCGATTCTAGAACCGTGCCCAGCTCTAGACGCGAGACTACTTTAATAAGTACAAATTTATAATGACACGATTATAATCATAGCCACCACATTAGTATGCGACTAATATAATAGTTGGTTACAGATTTAACATGCGTCAACCCTCACACCAACTCATTAATATTCAAACACCATACATTGATAATTAACATAACATTTTGTAGGGATGGCAAAAATTGTCGAGATCAACATAAATTCAGTGCCTTTTGATCTGATGGTGTAGGGGATGGAATAACTAAACTTGTCGCAAACTCGTCTTATTATCATTCTACATTGGCATTCGATATATAGGACAAGAATAATTACTATGCTTGCCGTGGACCCGTTTTGGTGTAATTTTGTAAGGAGATAGTAATCATCAAACTAAACGAGAACCCAGTGTGACAGACGATAGAAATCAATAAATCTAGCTCAAATTAAGATGGATCGCGTTAAATTTACACGCGATCGATTCAGTGGTTCATTCGGGACTGAAGGAACATGTCTCGGAATCCTTCACCGCCAGTGAGTGAGGCGCTGGATCTCATCGAAGGGGATCTTTCGGGACGGGCCAAGGAATAGTAGTAGGGTTCGAGTTGTTTTTATGAAATGGCCAGGAAAGGAAACAGAGTGGCTCATTCCGTTATTTCATGTCCTGAATGGGAGCTAGAAACGAGGCTTGTCCAACCTTACATTCACGGGATCCTTCTGGATCCCGTGAATTGATATCTTAATGTAATGAATTTTAGACTATAAAGTAAAAGTACAATAATATGGTACCTCTTTGCAGTAGCTTTGTGACACAATCGAGCCCGTCACGCGCCGACCCTCCCTCGTCGTTAGGCCTCTCCCTAACCAAGTGCGTAGGGAGGAAAGAATGATAAACCAAATCCAGCAAATGGTTGCCCTCCTCGCTGAACTTGTCGTGCACCACCCCCCGCCCGTGCCCCTGCAACATGTTCCGAAAAACCCGAAACGCCGCCTCCGCCAGCGTCAGGCCCCCGCCCGCCGCCGCCATCGAGAAGAGCAGATGCACCACGAACAGCGGTATCTGATTCTCGAGGAGCACCATGTCGCGCCTGAGGTCGAACAGCATCCCCTCCCTCCCGAACACCGGGTCCCCGCGCCGCCTCAGCGCCCGGAACGAGTACCTCAGGAACACCTCCACCACGAACGTCCCGTCCAGCAGCAGCATCTCCACGAACTCGTCGCTCGTCATCTCCACGCGCTGCGCGTAGCATATACGCGCCCGGTGCTCGTGGCGCCGCAGGGCGCCCACGCGCCCCCCGAGCGCCCTCTCCAGGGTCTCGGAGGACCGGCCGAGGTGGGAGTGGAGGTACCGCCACTTGTGGGGCTGCGTGGGGGCGACGGAGGGGTCGTGCCGGTGGAGGGGCCCGATGGAGAGCTTTTCCGGGGCGTAGGGCCTCTCGTCGCCCTTTCGGAGGGCTTCGGGGACCCTCGAGATGGAGCTTGAGGTTGTCATGTCTTCCATTTTCTCCTTGATGGAGGACGCCAGGGCCGCGTCCTCGCGCTGGATGTTGATCGACACGTGGTCTCCAGTGTTTTCTGATAATTCTTCTGCCGGTCTGATGGTGTCTGAATCCATCCGGCACGAAGACGGAAAGACTCTCTCCGCCTGACCAGCACCTGAAGTTTGTTATTCAAAACCGGCCCTGGTGTAATATTATGGTGAATTTAGTTATGAATATACCTATTTACATTTTAAAGTTAGGCTTTATAAATAAATAAAATATTTGTAGGTGTGTCTTTTTATTACTTGTAGGCTTTTAGTTGATAAAATATTTTAAAATCATATACTACTATTATGAAACATATTAACAGTGTTTTTCCTAGCTTGTTCAAACTGCATCTAATTAATTGGAAATCATTCATAAAATTAAGTCAATAAGGTAATCTCGTAGTTTAAAATTCTGTCGACTTGGAACAAATGTCGTAGTTATAATAAATAAAAAAATCGACCCAGAATAATTCACGTCGTTATATATAAATGTCGAGCAAAATGATTCAATCGAGTAGAAAATGAGACCTCAGAAGAAGAAAAAACAAAGCCGGGAGAAATTTTGCCGACAATAGTGAGAAATAATTTAAATATTCATTGTACCTTGGTCTTAAGAATTGTTGAGATCAGCCAATAAATTCTGCTCTGGCACTATCATGTATGTATCTCCGATTCATTTGAGTTTTTGTCACGCAAATATTGTATACATGACATGATATCTCTATTTTATCGAGAGTTGCTACATATGTGTAAGTATATAATAATATATTAAGGATAGAAATAAATAGAAATTTAGTTGGAAATAAGGAGGGGCATGGAATATAGAATATGGGGTTACTTGGGGAGATTGGCAAATTTAAATTAAAGTGATATGAGGCAAAAACAATAAAGAGCTTAAATTTGTTCATATTGCTGACAATAAGTTATGCTTTGTTCAGAGTTAACGTAATGAGCAATATTGCTTGGTTCGGTTTGATCTTTCCAGCTAATTGTTACTTCTTCACTTAATTTGCTATTGCTTGTTTACTTCATTTGAGTCTATTTCCTATAATGGAATGTACATTGCTTTTTTTTTTATAGAATAATCCATATATGCTTGTTAGATGGTGCACATTAAAATAGACGAACTCGAACTAATTTTAGTATTATAATTGATTTATTTTATCATAAAATATAATAATTAGATTCTACATGTTAAAATGCTTTTCTTGTTACTTGAATTGGTGTTTTATGAAATGAATCATTGTTTTATTATATGATTTAACAGGACAATACAGTTTATAAATATTTAAAACAATATTATAGTTGAAGGAGACAATTTATTTAAGTATCAAAGATTTTCACGAAACTGCATATACTTTTGTTTTAATGTGAAATGACCATTATACTCAAATTTAAAATTCAATTAAAGTAAAGTGAAGATAGTGCAGTAGCTCAAAAGTAAATTCAAGAATTTGTAAATAGTAACTTTACTGTATAGGAATCATCTTTGTAGTCATCAACTATGCTTCTCCTGTGAAATTTTAAAAGTAAAGTGAAAGCCTTTAAACAAAATCTAATTGTGTACTGTTATTCCAGAGCACCACTTCATTCTTGAAAGGGAAAGGAAGATTTTCAGTTCAAAACCACAAAAAAAACACATTGAAATTCAAAAGAAGGCAACCACTAAGAGTAATTGTGTTATTGCAAAAATAGTAATTCTACAGATTTCAATAATCAATGGACTTTTTTTTAGTCTAATCCACCCATTAGGAGCTGCACAATTGAAACATAAGATGACTTCTAGTTAAGGTCGGCTCATCCGTAAAACAAGTGAAACAATTGTTTTAAGTCCACTTAAAAAATAAGGTACAATTATGATTAAAAAAGCCCTAAATTTAGATATTTGCAGTCTATTTTAAAAATTAATGCTCAAAATAATACTGCTCTTTTGCTTTAGGCCTCAAATACTATTGAGCCGCCCTGCTACAAGTGTCCAATAATAAGTATAACAGTTGATCACTCACTACATTAAAATGAGCACAAGCATGTCAAAAATATACATTCTATATACCCATGACCACGTTACAAATTCTCCTTCGGCTTCTTGTGTACACCAAATCTAATTTTACAGTTACAACAATCTCTTTTAGGATACATTTTATGCAAGAACCCAGACATTGATCAAGTAAGCTTTGGCCATTCGCAACAATATTGAACCTTGCATTGCGCGCTTATCATGTGTTCTCAGAACCAGGCTGGGGTGAAATTGATGCGGTGCTTTGATTTTTAGATCTCCATACTCTAGGGGATTTAATGGTTGTTGCAATCAGTTTGTCCAAACTTGACGGATTCAGGGACAGTTCTTTCTTGACAAAAGCATCCAAATCAAACCCAGTTCCACTTTCCATGTCAACTGGAGCCGGAGAGCTAGCCTCTTCATCAGCTTCTTCCTCAGCTCCTTCATCAGCTCCTTCATCACCGTCTTCACTGTCTTCGAATCTTGATGCCCTAGCTTGAGCGATATAAGTACTCGGGTCTTGCCCCTTAAATGTGTCTCGATCCATCCTCAACAGTTTCTTTATTCTCTCGAGTGCTGGGTCAATGATGTCTAAGAATCCCATAATCCAGGAAGCATCATCCACTACCTCAGTTCGCTATTTTCACACAGCACAATCCATATTAATTTTGAGTCCACTTTCTATAATCTAACATGCAGTTGAGTGAAATTTTTAGACTTCCTATACTCTTGGGATTATTAAACTATGGTTGTGGTTGAAATGCCAGATGCAATATGGATATTTCAATTTCACTGGTAAGCTAAGAGCTGCCATGGAAATGCCACTTTTAGTTGGGCTCTGAATTGGCTCTGATCTAGGATTGGTTTGGCTCAAAACGCTAGAATTGAACGTGAAATCTAAGTTCCCAAACAATCCACTGGGAAAAATGAAAGATCCATTTGGCATCAACAGAATGCTGATGAATTGATATCACAAATACACAATAATATGATGGAAACAATAATTCAAGGTGCAAAGGAGAAGAGTTGCCACAATATTAAATGGTTGCGAAGGGATGGTATACTAACCTGCTGATAATACAGGTTACGGATCTCCTCAGCACGAATAGGATTCCCTTCCCCCTCCTCCATAGATGCCCATGTCATCCATGTTACATAACTCTGAGAATTTATGTTCAATGAAGACCTAAATAGTCTCCGAGCGGCTGATACATTGCCAAGTTTCTGCTCCAGAACACCCCAAGCCTGTGACGTTGACAATGACATTAAATTATTATTCGCATGTAATCCTAGGCGTATGACCAAAATGGGATGGGTTTTCAAATACTTCCTTCCTCCCTATGTTTTAAGACAAGTGTCCTCTTTGACTTGTAACAAAGTTAAGGATTAGAAGAGTTTGTATACCACTTTCCTGCTGTGTGCCCAGTGTCCCACCAGCTAAGATGCTTAAATAGCTCATATAAGGACACAGTCAGTAATCTATGCACAATTGACTTTTTCAAAATGAAAATGGACACTTGTTTTGGAACAGCCATTTTAGAGAAGGTGCACCTTTTGGAACAGATGGAGTATAAAATATTGACTTGAATTTAAATTTTCGGAAACCTTGACAATGACGCATTCTTTGCGCAAAATCTCATTATCACTTCATAAAGAGGAGTGTATGTAGTGGTGCAGAAAGAAAGAAACAAAAACTAACAGAGAAAAAGTGGTTCTCGGAGTATTCATTTCATAATCCAACATATTTGGGCAATGACAATATCTATCTTTCATGCCACTGCTATCATGTGTATTAATTAATATTAGACGTAGAAATAGTATCAGCAAGTACATTCTTATGATCGAGAATGCATGTACAAGCATCCAATTTCATCACATGACATGGCATTACCTGCAGGCATCGGGCAGCACTGTCATTAGTTGAGTCAATGGACAAGGTTCTCCGGTAATATTCTCTAGCTTTATCTATGTTTCCCTCTTTCCATTCCATCCATCCCCAAGCCTGAACAGAAATTATTCCACTAATCAATAAGATAAGAGAATCTTCCTAACCAAGCATGAAGTACCATAACTTGATTTTCCCAACCAAAGATCAGCAAAGAATTAATGATCCTGACTTCTATTAATGAAACAATTGATGCATGGCACAAAAGAGAAGTTACAAACACATATGCATGTGGAGAGACAATGAAATATTCTGCATGGGGTTGTGATTCATAGAGTTAAAATACCGTGTATGCACAAGTAGAGGATGCACCAAAGGACCAACAGGTTTCCAGTACAAGGATTTTATGTGGGGACAGTGAATGTAGGAAAAGCATATATTTCTTATTGACATTGCAGGCTTGGATATTATTTTCAAACATATATAAGCCATCAGAAACCAAGAACCAACAAAGATTAAATTAAATAAGAAATTCAACCAAATTTTATTTAACAGCGTGTTGTCTTTTAGTTGGAAATAATATCTTACTATCCATATAGGTTGGTGCCTTGAATCTATTTCCGATGCTCTCCTGAACAGCACTCGAGCTAGATCCGCAGTTGAGTTATTATATTCTAATAAAGCAAGAGACTGAAGCAGAACAGCATCCCGCGGATTGAGGGCATGACCTATCGTTAAAAGTTTTCTTCCCTTCTCAATATTGCCTGCCTTAACTTCAAAAACTCCCCAGATATGCCAAGCAAACTTATTCTTCGGGCTTGACTGAATTGCTTTCTGCAAAGGAAGAGACAATTATTATTACAGGAAAAAAAACAGGAAATGAATGATTACAGTAACTAAAAGAGTCACCTCAAACAGTCGACGTGCAGTACGATAATTCTCCTGTCGAGCCTCTAATTGTGCCCACGCCTATATCATAATATTTAAGGGGGAAAAGACCTGACTTGGTTAATGTCACAATCATTTACAGCATATAGAATAATCCCACATATTAAGGACATTTCAGACTTACAAGCCAACTTGCACAACTTTTAGGATTGCATTGGGTTGCCTGCTTAAATAAATACCGAGCTTGTTCATGCCGATCTGCTTTTGCTTCCAGCAACGCAAGTGTCTGATATATGTACTCATTGCCACCACAAAATTTGAGACCCTTACCAAGGAGCTGTCTTGCCTTCTTTATATTTCCCTGTTTTAGCTCCAGAACTGCCCATCCATGCCAGGAAGCTATGTGTTTCTTATCGGCTACTGTTGCTGCGTCAAACAGTTCTCTAGCTTTCCTTATATTCCCAGCTTTCTTCTCCATAACAGCCCAGCACTGTCGAAGAATACATCTGATTGAGAACTTTGAATGTTGCGGAAATGAAGGTAGAAAATAACTACTTGTCATTACGTCAGTATAATGCCTTTAGACGAGGCATGCAAAAGCTTGATAGATATTTGATGATCACCTTCTTCTATTTAAAGGAAAGCCCATCTGAATTTGATTTTTAAGATTTTTAGAATACTGGCTATTTTCTATTTTGGTCATTATTCACATGCCAGGTGACATCACATCTCAAATGGTTTCTGATAAAGAATAGTTAAGAAGTCGAACTTTAGGAATGTCTAGCGTATTGAGGTACTCGCTTCAGCACCGAGTAATGTTATACAGCTAGCAGATATTTGAAGCTAGTAACTACTACTATGACTGGACATATTCAGATAGCTTCTTAGGTGACACAAAAGTTCGGGAGTTCCCCATTCCACTCTCCAACTAGAAAATAGAGCCTCAAAATGCTTCTTTTTTCTAAAAAATCCCTCCCAACTCTATGACAGAAAGAAAAAAAAACTTGTATCTAAAACAACAAATAATATCGTGACAACCAAAGTGCAGAAAGGCGAAAGAATGGACAACTAGCCTGCCAAATGTAGGCATTTTCTCCTTGAGTTGCCTGGCAGCCTAACTCATATATAGCTCTAGCTTCAGAGAATTTTGATTGCTTGACCAACATCTTCCCAAATGACACATATGATCTACCATCTTCCGGCCAATACGTTATACACTGTCAAACACAAAACAGAACAAAAATAAAATAATCAACCCATCACTTCGCATAACGCGGGCACTAACACTTCAAAAACACGTCCCGTTCCGTTGACCCTGACGGACAAGTGCTAAACCATGAAGGTGTCCAGTTTTACTATATTTAAAAGTAAATACAATATCAGCAATTATAATAACTACTAAATTAATCATCACTTGGATATAAGATGGATATTTATATAACCAGTGATCCTTCACATGTTTAGCACTAAATCTAGCTTCTAGTTTAATTAGAAACTATAATCTCGTATATAGCATGAAACATATATTTACTGAATTAGAACAATCAAGAATCAACTACTCATAACCAATCAATTTAACCTTCCGAAGCGTCTCAGCAGATTCTGCATACCGAAACTGCCTCCCCAGAACCTTCGCTCTGTACAAGGCCAGATCCAAATTGATCTTCAGCGGCCGATTCTCCGGCGACCCCGACGTCCTCACCCTCCCCGGCTCGAACATCGGCATCTTCTTCGCTATCTCCGTCAGCCGCGCGTCAATAATCGCCGCCGACGAAGATCCCAAATCTCCCTCCTCCTCCTCCTCCTCCTCCTCCGCAACCGCCTCGCCGCCGTCTTCCTCCTCCTCCTCCTCGACCGGAGGCTCCATCACCGGCCGGCGAACCATCCGCAGTATATCCTCCTCATCCGCATTCCCCTCCGGCTCGGCGGTTCTGGCCTCCGGCTCCAGCACCGGAGGCGCTAGCTCCCTGGAGGCGAAGCACGGCGGGAGCAGAACCGGAGGCGAGGGGGCGAGGGTTTTGAGGGCCGGTCTGGAGGAGAACTTGGAGGCGATGGAGCCGCTAGGGTTCGGAGATGGAGTGGAGAAGAAGGCGAAGTTAGGGTTTGAGGAAGAAGGAGAAGAGAGGACTTGCATTGCAGACCGATTTTCTCAGGTTCGATCTCAACGGATAAAAAAACGGTACGGTTTTTACGTGCGAAGCTGGAGGAAGGAGACTCCGGGGCTCTGTTTTACCATCGTGCCCTTGGAGTGTTCGGCGTGGCGGTTTGAGATGTGAGGGTAAATGGGTAATTAGAGGGGAAGAGCTGGCTGGTCTGTGTTTGGCCACGTGAGTGATTGGCTCAGATGCTCAATCTGGAGAGAAGGTGGTTTCTCCACGTGGGAGGGAATGGTTGGTCTCCAGAATTACGATAGTGCATGGATAAAGGAAGGAGAAAAAAAAAGTAATTTGCCTTACTCATCTTTAGACACAAAAAAATAATATTTCTTTCATCCTATATAGACCAGAAGTGTTCAAGTTATTAAATAGGTCACATAATTTTTTTAATTTTGCAGATCACCTAAAATATTTTCTATCATATTATTACTGATTCCGTTAATTTCATTTAACATTATTTTAAATTGAAATGACTAAAATGCTATTGTTTGAATTTTAAATTTTCATTTACATGTCATTCAAAGTTTTTTTCATCTACTCTCCACTTCTCCCTCCTCAGCCCCTTCATTTTGCCGAAAATCCCACATAAACTAGATTTTAATGTCATTCAACATCAGGTCACACATATCGGCCCGATGGAGTCTACCTCTTCGGGCTTGACGCACACGAGCGGGTCAGAATGGAGTATCAACATGAATGTGACGAGGACAAGCCTGGTGTGGTCGATAAAGATATGTCGAGGCTCTTCAACTTTGATTCATACATTATGTTCACTTATCATTCAAAAGAAGGAGATGCAGATACAAATATTAAATATTTTGACCGACTTCGCTATAGTTATCCGAGTTCAAACGATAGGAACTGTGAGCACTCCAATTTTTCAAAATGCATTTTTTCGGCGCAACATATGTATGGTGTGTCCTCTCCACCACATTTTGGTGGTGGTTCCCCTCCTTTGCCTCCTACACCAACCAATCCGGCTTGAGATTTTTCTGAATTTCTTCGAGAATTTTGAGAAAATCGAGCATATCACCAAGAGGTGAATCCAATGATGAACTAATTCGTGATGCAGAGAAAAAATCAGGGCAAAATGAGAAGAAAATTAAAGCGAAGAACATATGGTCAATTTAAGTTTGAAATTGATGTCTCTCGGATGACGAGAGAAGTTTAGATTCAGTTCAAGAAAGGTACAAAATTCAGGAATGAAGTTATGGTACCTCTTGGCGCGGGAAGGTTTCAGTATCAAGGTACAGTATCATATATGTTATGGTTGTAGTGTGAAATGACGTCAAAATCTAGATTATTTGGAGATTTGGACGAAAAGGAGGGGGAAGGGTGAAATAGAGAGGAGATAGAATAAACTTTGAATGACATTTAAATGAAAATTTGAAATCCAAACAAAGGTATTTTAGTCATTCAATTTGAAATAATGTTGAAAGATAAATAGAAAGATATTTTAGTCATTTCTAAAATAAAAAAACTAACAGAGTTAGTAACAATGGAACAAAAAACTGTTTAATTATGATCAGTTTCTAAGAAAATATTAGTTGTTAGTCGAACGAATAAAGTCATACGAGGACTAATCGGGAATTAGTCCCCAAATAATCAGGTTTTAAAATGGTGATAGTTTTGTGCTACTGGGATTAATATAGTGATAATTTTGTTTTAAAAACCTTGGTATTGGTTAGATTAGGTTTTATGAGAATTAGGCATGGCAAAACACATTGACCCCACTAGGTGCCATTCTGATAAGATACTTAGATAAATTTGAACCCAATAATAATTATAGGGCATTATGATATTGTGAAACAGAAAATATAAAATTACAGACATCATTAGTAGAAGTGGGCACATCCTTCAATAGCCATATTATGACAAGTTACTTGACTCTCAAGGTTCATCCCTTCCTCTTGGAACAACCAACAGCTCATCCACAGATCCTCCCTGACAACATTACATCAATACTTTCACTGCAACATTACAGAAGCCGAAGAAAGCTCGGAATAGAGCTTAAAGATTCTCAAACATGTTGTGCTTGTGTTAAAGGACCTAAAACATTTCAATACACAATTATAATACATAAACTAGTGATGATGGCAAAAAACTTCCATGCCCATCTTTTTCTGTCTTAAGAAGAAGAGTTGTGTTCTACATATAGTTCTATTTCAAGTACAGCCTAACCTGGAACCAATATTAATCAATTATAAACCTGTAAAATTAGTAACAATTTTGAGATGATATATCATAGTATGGCGCGCCAACAAAAAAGATTGAACCTCGGGTTTTGGAAGCTAATTTCCTCCCCAGCGCCTTTTTCGAGCTGGCCTTTGTTGCTTGCTTTCCTCTGTGTTCGCCGTCAACTCGGCATTGACAATGCTGTCCAGATCCTTTTTCTGACTGAAAGGATGGTTGAAGCGTTCCCTTCGTTTCTCCATCTTTGCTAGAGCTTCCAGAACTCGCCGGTTGTCAATTTGGCCTTCACTTTTAGCTACATGGTTCTCTTCCTCTGAGCTGTTTATTGGCTCTTCCGTTACTATTTGACCCTCCTCAATGTCCATATCTTGATTTTGCTCCGTCGCTCCCAACCTATCGAGCCACTTCTCCTTACCGGGGTTGTTTTTACCCGCCACTCTGTGACCAGAATCCTTTGGACTTGTCTGCTTATTCCACTCTTTGTTGTGCGCTAGACTTCTGCCATTAGAGTATCTTCTGGCAGGCTGCAAATATTGGCATGAAATGTCACATTTTTCACTCAAAAAATAAATCAGATAACAGTTTAATGGGTTATAGCAAATTAAAAGTATACGCCATAAGCAAAAATTTAAGATCGCTAGCTGTTCGGGAATGCCTGAGATAACTAACATCATTCAGAACCAACAGAGGTACCAAGATATGTCTTGATTCTTATACATTCAGTTGAATAGAACCTAAAGCTCTGAATCAGAAATCCAAGGCGCTACCTCTCTATCAGTTAAGACTACAAACTAGCATGGCATTACAAGGAAACAATTATAAAACCAGACCTGGGCAACATTTATGTGAACCAAAAAGCAACAAGTACGAGTTATACCAAATTTACTTAAAACTAATCAAACATGTCACAGGTCTAGCCACAGATCATAACTAGACCACCGAGAATCAAATTGATGTTAAGAGACTGACTGAATTCAACATAGTTAGTTTCGTGCGCTCAGAAAAATCAGCATCCAGCATCACAGAAATAAGGAAATAAAAATCTATTACAGCAATCAAATCACAGGGTCCTGTTAACATCCTCTAATCAGCTACATTCCATACTAGTCACTCTCACACTTAAACAATAAGAACTTGATTTTCATCCAAAAGCCTCTAGAATCAGCAGCCTTACTCTATCATATCCGGGGATGCCTAAAATCAGTGAGATCTTAACCAGCCAAACTGACACATAAACCTCATACAAACACATCAAGAATCCCGAATATAGTCATTTATCTATTTTATTCCAAGAAAATGCAATGGATGCCACCCTCCACGTTTCAAATAGCTTTCCTTTGCACAGCATTAAATCTCGTCCACAACCGATCCAATATTATTTGAAACTAAACTAAATAAAACTTAGACTTATGATACATTAGTCTATGTTTCTTACTAGTTATAATGACGTGCAATATGGCAAATTAGAAGGAAAAGAAAAAAGAAACTTCAAACACAACACCACCCTTTTGATTAAAAGAACAACATAAGAAACCCACAATAATTAGTACCAACTGAAGAAAAGTAAAATAAAAATAGAACTCTCACTAAAAGCTCCATGTTGTGCAAAAAAAACGAAGGCAAGATTAGACTTGTACCATAGAAGCAGGCATGGGCTTAACAAATAATAACATGTAAACCGAGTACCTCATTTCAACGCTACCAACAAGTCCCTAGAAAGCCTTCTGTAAGTTAAAAATATATAAAAAAACGAAACCATTCTGTAGTGCAGTTTATTTATAGGACTTAGCTTTTCACGAGGTAGAAATTTAGTAATGCTGGCAGGATGTAAAATGAAGAAAAAAAGAGGCAACACATCCAAACGCTCGAAATAAAATGAAAAGATAACTGGATTTCAACATTGCCATTTAATGAATGTGATCATGTGGGATTATGGCAAATGTTCATCAATATAATGAGATCTGAATGTGAATGCTAACACCATATTGCTAATAGTAATAATTTTTCACTGAAAACTATGTGTGCATAATATATGAAAATTAAGTAGTTCAAACTGTATTTAATGCAGATGCTCATGAATTGTAGATCAGATAAGAAAAACATTGAGAATTCACAAGTCTGTATTTGACAATCTCCTTGATTAGTTTTTCTTTTTCAGGGGCAAGGCACATGCATCTAGTTTTTTGGGCTACCTAAATTTTAAACATTGTAATAAAGCTGAACGAAGCATGTACAAAAAATAGGAATTCAGCCATGAAGACTGCACCAATCAAAATATACATGTAAAAAACATAACCAAATTGAGAAGAAATTCTAGAGAGTTTGCATAAGAAGTTGAAAAATAATGGCAAGCACAAAGAATGTGCTTCCTGTATGATGTAATATTGAGAAGATATCAAAATCAGTATCATATATAAGTAAAATCAAGATGGGCTCTGATGAAATATTTGTTTTCCATTTCCTACCACTTCTAGATTCCAAAGATGAAAACCAAAAAATAAACAAACACAATGCATCACGGGAATCCTAACATAACTATCCATTATTTACCCTTAAAGATGTTGGACACTATTCAAGAGCAGTGACGGCAACTGGCATTCTCAAGGCGGAGAACTTTGAAACATAATAGTCCATTATGTACGTGTCATATATTATATGAGTTTCAATCTCTAATCATGGAGAAACAGTGGCTAATGCTCGGGAGAAAATCCAGGAACTTTCTTTTGGCAGTACTTGGGCATATGAACTTACCTTTGATGCTAATTCAGAACCATGGCCAAAGAAAACATGTTTAATTAGCATATGGAACATATACAGATTTGATAGCAAAACAAAAGTATTCCAAAAGTTTTAAAATAAAACTTTTGAAGCTCTGGGATTCTTGTTAAAATGTATAAGAAGTATAGACCTGTTAGGAGAACCAGATATACTAAGGAAAGCAATAAGTAAATCCCGTGACATACATATTGGTATGACTCAAAAGACTAGCCTAGTGGGTCATGAATTTAATGTGTACATTAACTCTTCTATATCCCCTTTTTTACCTGATGTAGGACTGACGCTCAGTGTGGAGAGCTAGCAATCTCCCTATCCACATTGAGTCAGCTCACTCCATAGCCCACGTCACTTTAAACACTCATCCCTTGGCCCATCTGGCATCCTAGTCTGATCCAACCAAGTCTAAGCTAATGAATATCGTGCGAGCATTTAATAATTTAGGGTGGCAGTACATTTGTTTTAGACAGCTTTTAAATTCTTTAGAAAAATACTAACGTGCATCGGAATCATGAAATAGAGTGAGGTGGATAATAGCTAATGAATACTATTGAGTTATCAAGAGACAACATTTTATATCAGTCACTGATTTACGACACCTATGCGTATAAAATTTCCTAAGCTACACTGAGAAACTCGCAAATCGAATTCCTGATTGACAGCCATGATAATTCCTAATTGACAGCTATAGTCACCCCAAGTAAACCCTCAAATCTGACAAATTTGAAATAATCAATAACACTGTGAGAGGTTTTAGAAGAAGACAAGTCCGAAAATGACTTTTGAACGTTACGACATTATGTAAAAGAGGGACTGTGAGACTGTCCATCACTTCTTTTCTATCAGCAAGGGGGAAAATGCGTAAAAAAAAGCAATAGACAGTCACACAGTCCTGTAGCCTTCTGTTACTTGATCTACCCTGTAGCCCTGCTAAGTCTACCGGCAATAGCAGTGCTTTCTAAATTAATTGAGAGGAAAGACATCAAATCAGATAAGGTCAGTAGTCAATGATGATAAACAAATTTAAATGCATGATGAGTAGCGGGGGGTACATATATACTTGAAAAGAAAGCAAAATTCATAAGCAGCACTATTCCTTTTGAAAGTCATTGTTTTATACCTAGAAAGTCATCATCTTGCTATGCAACCATGAAGGGATTTGGACTTGCTAGAATCTGTTCCCCACTCCTTATCTCATTTAGCAGTAAGTATATGCGCGACAATTATTGATCACATGCATGACATGTGAGCATTAGCGAGATATCTCATCTCCTTTGTAGAACTAACCCATAGCAAAGTGTTGAAGATAGTCTATTAAGTACCTAATCATGCTTCTAAAAGGAGTAAACTACCAAGTACCATCACAAGTAACAACTAGCATTGCCTTTTTAACTAAGTGTACAGTGTCTTCATGTATATGACAGTATTGCTGATAAAAAAAATGTATATGACAGTATCTCTGAGTCAAAACCTGTAAGAACAGAATCAATGTATGTTAAACTGGAAATTTTGAGCCTCAGACCAAAACATTGATATTTTTTCCGAGCAGCATGTTAACAAAACATATACTAACGATCCTGCTCTATATCATAACGGAAAATTTTATTTAATTTTTCGCTACTGGGTCAACATTTATTAATTTTATGTTTCAAAGGCAAAACCTAAGATATTATCTACGTTTGGTTGAAATTCCTATATAGACACTCAGGCAAACCAAGACCAGATAGGATCAGAAGCTTCAACAGAATGGATTTTTTTTAAACAAACGAAACGGAACACATAAGATAAAAAGGAAATGTACAGCAAACATGCTATGAGATAACACTAATAAGGATGAACAGAACTTGCTCAACATACGCGGAGCAGTTGTATACAAATACATTGAAGGTTTTAACCTGTCTTTCTGCAACTTTACCTTTCCTTCCCCAACAACCAAGTCAATTGAGTCCCCGCACATCTGGCCCGTCTGCTGATGCTTATCTTTACATCTAGTGTTAAAACTTCTACTAAAACAGTTGGCATTATTCCCTTCTCCCATCTTTCCATATCTGTTATGCTCAAGTTGCGCATAATCAATATGCATTTTATCACACAGGGTTCCAGATTGAGTGTGAATCATCCTGTTCCCTGACTTTTTCTCATACAAAAACATTGCCCCTTCTTCATATAATTCACTATCTTGCTGCCTTAAAATAATATTATCACCACTCCAGTGCAATGCTTTAGAATGACAGTTATATCTTCCTCTCCCCAAATGAAGACTCTCATCAGGATGAGAATCATTACACCTCATATACCAATCACCTTCTCTTCCTTCCTCGGCACATATTTGTTTCCTGCATCTCCCAGACCTTTCAGATGATCTTGAGTCATAGACAACATGTTTTTGTTCCCTATTCTGATAACACCTTCCTACTGTCATGTGGGATTCTTCATAAGAATGAGAGAACAACGATTGATGATCTGAGAGTTCCCAATGTCCATCGCCATATTCTGTAGGGAGTGAGAGACCCAGATCCAAGGGAGGGATGATTCTGTGTCTATCACGTCCACCAAAATTTTGCAAACGTCTCCCAGAAGATTGTAGGTGTCTTTCATATCTACGTTGCACAAAGTAATTCTCATTTCTGTAATCATGTGGCTGACCACCCTGACCTGCTGCTTTCTCTTGAAACTGTTCTTTGTCAGTCTTCCTTCTCCATGTAAAATTCCTTTTTTTGGTGTAAGTAGCAGGGCTCGTGTCACCACTAGAAAATCCTCTTCCACCATGAAGCCGATAATTTTCTAAATCCTTTGCATCTTGTCTGGCATTTCTTTGTTCATATGAAAATTCACCCCAAACTTTTTTGTGATACGGAACCATTTTATCTCTAAGGCTTCGATGGCCTATCTTGCGAGGATAACGTTTTGTGTCTCTATAAGAAGAGAAATCTTGATTGTTGTGATAAGCGAACTTATGCAGACCTTCCTTCTGTCTGTGACAATCAAACAATTTGTTACCCCTATCACAAAAGGCCTCTATGTCTGACACAATTGATACATCACCATTTGCAGTTCGGACCTTAAGGTCAGCAACATTAGAAAGTCTTCCATTGGGGTTATTTCTTTCCTGTCTGATGGGCTTTTCATTTCTAAAAATATAATCTTCGCAATCACCCAAATTCTTTTTTGCTTCATTCCTTTTAAGGCCAGTATAATCAGATGCAACTGACTCCCATAATTCAGTGCCAGAATCTGATGGTAGTCCCTTCAACAGATTATCAATATTTCCTGGATTGTCATTAATACAACCTTTTGACACTTCGGAATCACTGCCAATTGAGGACAAGGCTGGGCTGGATAGACTCTGATCCTCCAATGATAATGCGGCTTCTGATAGGAATGGATATGCATCACAGGTATCCGCACAAACTTCATCATCAGTATTCTTCTCAATTTCCATTGTGTCAGCTATTCCGGTTGATGTGCAAACATCCACCTTTGCATGATTATGTTTATCCACATCAGAAACACGGTCATTTCCATGATTATCAGAATCCAATGACACTAAAGTTGGTGTAATCGTAGTACACCTACCGAACAAAAAAGAGGATATTTATCAGTCATTAATTTCAGACAACTTAGATTTTTCAGTCATCATATATTATTACTATAATTAGATTTTCCAGTCATCATATATTATTACTATAATTTAATGGTAACTACACAGCATTAATCTATCATCAATCCGATGAGAAACAAACAGTTTCAAGAAAATAAAATAGCATCCCCTTGCTAAGTACTACAATAAGCATTACTCTAACACTTCTTGCTCAAGCCCAAATTTAGATTTTGACCAACCTGCCTAACAATTCAAAAAAATGGGAAGCTTATAAGTAATTTAAGGCAGCAAATATGCTGAAAAGATGGATAGTTTTGCAGTCATTGTGTGTAAATTTTTCGTTCGCGTCAACAAACAGATTGAGAATAACTAATATCTGATATAATTCGAACCTGTCTAATCTTGTGAGATTTCCTTCACCACATTCTATGGAACGTACATCTCCACTGGCACTTTCACAGAAATGAATCTGCTCATCAGAATCCACATCCAAATCTCTATATTCAGGTTTTTCTTCCTCCTTGCTATTGGTAGTATGATCTAGTTCCTTGTTGCTCAGACCTGAGGACTCCTCAGCAGAGTCCTGCACATTAATCTATTCCAGAAAATATGCATCAAGTAATGAAACAAGAAAAGCTAGCTACTAAATGCCAGCATCAGGCTGGGAATTAAAGTGCACAAGTAGCACACCTCTATAACAACATCAGAATAGCAACTTTTTGGACGTCTCA
Organism: Geranium rotundifolium; assembly: GCA_963920655.1. Lineage (NCBI taxonomy): Eukaryota > Viridiplantae > Streptophyta > Magnoliopsida > Geraniales > Geraniaceae > Geranium > Geranium rotundifolium. The sequence goes on along the minus strand of OY987316.1, from coordinate 5,960,729 downwards.
TATCCATAGATGGTAGCCGTTCACTGCTGCTTTCCTCAACCTGAATTGCTCTGCCTTTTGGCTGAAATCAATTGAGAAAACTTTAAGTTAATGCACTGATTTTCAAAAAAAAAGGAAAAAAAATAACCACCTTTTCTAATTTAAGCATACCAGCTCAGATCGCCTCCCTTGTCCACCAGATGATTTTGAAGCAGAAACCCAAGCTTTTTGGAATACTTTCTCATGCATAGATCCAGCTCCATATACCTGTTTTGAGCAATGCAGTGAGTCATTGAATGACACAAGTATACAAAACTCAAAGCAATTTGATTATTTATCTTCTTAAACATTTAGGATCAACAATGGCAAAATAAACTACCTGATTAAGCTTGAATGAATCATAACTTGGGATCCAGGTTCGCATGGATGACTGCTGTCGGTGATGCTCCTGCGGTAAATAATATGTCATGGTTTTATTCAACATAGGCTATCTCAAAAGGAAATTTAATATACAACAGTTAATCAAACGCCAACTGCAATGCTGCAAAAAAATGGCATGCAAGGTTTTAAAAGAAGCCAATAGTGCAGCGCATTATCAATATATTTGCCCACTATAAGTCATAAGAATAACATTAATTTCAAACTTTAATTACCAGGGAATTGCAGTATAATTTCCAACTATCCTCATTAAAACCAAAATTGAAGAAATCAGATATATCAACTCCTGGATACTTCCATGGCTTCTCCTCAAACGTGTCAATATTTATATCCAGTATAGTCCTGGAAGAAGGGAAAGTAGATACCTCAAAAATAGATCATAAAAAAGAATAGGGAAAAAATTAAAATATAGAATTCATATGTAATATATAATGCAAGTTTCGCCAAAACTGTTGATGACCTTTACATGCACAAACCACGCTGTAGATGCTCTTTATTATCATCACAAAAGTATAACCTCCCCCATTGAATTCATTTCTTTGCATGTACATGAAATGCATTTTGCTATGTCTTAGAAGTATGAACTGACCTATAGCGTGGAAGCCAGAAAGCATAGCCACTTTGAGCTACAGCTGTATTAGCTTTAGCATAAGCGCGAGAAACCTGGCCCGAGTTTGAGCCCTGCTGATGATTGTATCCATTATCCCCCCAATCACATTTAGTTGACATGGAAGGAAAAGCTATCATCCCCGTGGACCCATTGGGGGCTAAATTACTTGGAAATAGTGGTTGGTGGTTTCTGATGTACTACATAATCAGCAAGAAAGTCTATTTAAGTGGTAGTAACATTAAACACATCTCAGAGCCACGGTTAACAACATATCATAACTGACAATTGTGGTAAGGGAGCATAAATAAATGAATTTTTCATTGAACATCAAACAAGGACAGAATGGTCAAACATCAATAATGCTCTCACTAATCTTAACTTCATAACTGGATATTAGAAATATAAAAAAGTCAAGTAGACAGCTAGAAACATTTGCCATGCCTCCGTCACAGAATGTGATGGTGCATAACTTAAGTATATAACTAGTTGAAAGTCTATGATTCCCTAAAAACGAAAACAAATACAAAGCACATACAAATAAATTTGAATAAAAGGCCAATAAAGTCCCTAAACTATCAGCAATATCACCAGTCTAGTCCCTAAACATCCATATTTGGTTCAATATAGTCCATGCTTGTTAAAGGAAAAATAAATGAACAGTTACTTGGCAAGAAAATAAATAGATTTTCACCACATCAAACAAGATCAAACATTGTTTTTAAACCCAAATCAGATTAACTAGCGGGCATTTAATGGAGATTTGAATTGACCCAGCAGTGAATATTAGGGGGGCTAAACAGCCTACACTGGCTTATTCAATGTTCTTGCGACACCAAATTGGTCTTTCCACCTCTCAAATAATGTATTCTAACTCGGTATGATTCTGTAGGCATGGAGTCCAATCAACCGAACAAAAGTCGTAATCATGCTAATAAAGCATGATTTTAGAGCATCAACACTACCTTGTAGTGCTGGCTAGAATTAACTTTCACACCATTTCTTCTGTCATTACCAATTTGAATATTATGATTCCCCTCCAACCCCTCAGCCAACTGATCCTCCAGAGTGCACTTCTTGCTGGAATCATTTCCCTCTGAAAGACCAGCAAAATCATCATCACCCTTCTGATCCTCATCCACATTAAACCCAACCCCTCCTTCCCTCGCACCGCCCCGGAACTCACAATCATCATCATTCAGTACAATATTGAAATCATCCTCACTTTCACTGCCATCATCAACAACATTCACATCATTATCACCACTTCCTTCCCAATACAGTCCTCTCCGACCCAACTCACCATCTTCCCTCAAACCCAGCCCAGCACAAGGAGTCTCCGCAGAAAATTTATCTCCTTCCTCTGGTTCAACAGCGTCCAATCGAGTCGAGCACAATGCCGAATTGATGGCGGAACTGGCTTGAGCCTCCACGTCGGCGTACAAGTCGCCGAAATCATCGTCGTCGCCGTCAAAATCTGCCATTTTTCTGCTTAAACCCCAGAAATTGATAAGCAGATGCAAGGGTTTTGGCTAATATGGGAGAAGATTATAGCAAGGCGATTCTGGTGAGAACCAGAAAACCCTAGAAAACGGATAAACCTTACTTCACAGTGATTGTGTGAGCGGATAGGGTCAAAGCTGCACTGTACCTTTGTTTGACCGCTTTGTCTCTACAAAAATTGCGTGACAAGTTCACGTTCATGAGAATGTTCCGGAAAAGCCTGATTAAAACTAATTTGTGTTTATATTGAAGATGACTCTGTGTTACGTGGTTCAGACCGTTTGGATTCTTCACATTGGCCGTAGGGATGTAAACGAGTAGAGCCTCATTTTGGCTCGTGAAAAAAGTGTTAAGCTCGGCTCGAGCTCGAAAGAGCTATACAACTAAGCTCGAGCTTGGCTCGAAATAAAATAAACGAGTTCGAGCTCGACTCGATTCGATTCGCTTAAATTTAAATAAAAATATTCATTACAATATAAATAAACGATGAAGAAAATAACTCAAATGTATTTGATGTTTGTATTAGTGTCAAGAGCGCGAACTTATAAAACATTACAAGAGTTTAATATGAGAAGCAAATATTCTCTACTTAATGGGATGATATGTAAAAAGTAATAAAATATATAGGGAAATCAATTTTGATTTCTTGCTCGATTCTCTAGAATCTCAACAAATGACAAATAATTCATTAAATAATAAATTAGCTAACTTGATGTTGGTTAGAATTTTATTCAGTTTATCTAATTATATTATAAGCGTTTTATAAATATATTAATATGAATAATATATAATTCAATAAATATTAAACGAGCTGGCTCGCGAACCTATCAAGTCTTAAAAGTTTAGGGTCGAGCTCGGCTTGTTTATTAAACGAGCCTAATCTTGAACTCAATTATAACGAGCCAAAAACGAATATTTAACGAGCCGAGCCGAGCTCGAGCGGCTCGTTTACAGCTCTAATTGGATGGGGTTTGAACTGTGTCATGTTTCGTGGGATTTAAGTTGAGTTTTTAGCTAGGGGTGGGTAGAACTTGTATAGGATTGAGCTGAGCTTGAGTGGGTAGTAGGCTGGGTTAGTTGGGTCAATAAAAAAACTAAGGTTTATTATTATTGTTATTTTAAAGGGTAAAATGCGAAATATTATTAAGCAACTAACCCGGCTTCAAATAGATAGTCGAAGCAACAAATGGTGGGACATACTATATACCTAACTCTCACCTAATCGAAAAGAGAGTTAGACTATTAATCCTATAAACGCAATTCACCAAAACACATGTAAGTAAGTAAAGCAAAATAGCTCAAACGACCATATTACTTCCTCTCGAGAATCACCGTGATTGAATGGCCTGCACAACACATTGATTATTATTCAAAATCAAATTGTTTATTATACGACATTTAGAGCGCTCGCGACCTCCTCTAACGGGTTGAGATTCCCCGCAAACCCCAAAAAAATATGTTTTTTAAAATTTCTAGTAATCAATATTTTAAGTTTGGATTTGAATAAAAATTACATAAATAAAAAACAATATGTTTGGATAGGTTAACGTGTATAATAACTCCTCATAAATAAAGTTAATAAATTATCAAAATTATAACTTGTTTAGTTCGACGTCCATAACTGACAGTTCTACCCAGTTCGATCAGTTTGGTTGGTCCAAAAAAATCTGCACATCCCTAGCCGAGGATGATAATCTCCGAAATGGAGAGCTTCTCCTCGAAGGTGACGATGGCGGCTTGGAGGTGGTTGTGGGCTTTAAAGCAAGACTCGAACTCCGACGAGTGGCAAATAAGTCAAACCTTTATTTAGTCTTCTCTGAAAGTGAAGCAGATTCGTAAGATTGATATGTAATATGTTCACATGTGAAGATCTGGAGGCTCCGTTTCTAGCGAAGAAGTTGATCGTGATCTAGGAGAGTTGGCCGCACAGTTTGGCAGCCGCATTCGAGGTTATCGGTGATGTCATCAATCAGTACTTGTTCCTTTCCATGGACACATAGTTCCATGAAGTTTTCCACTGCCCAGCACTGATCCGAGCCTCCATCGACGTCGGGATCCCTCCAACTAATACGAGATCTTAAAATAAATTATGGATGACAAATGAATGAAAATTTAAAGTCCTAACAAAGACATTTAAGTAATTAATATTTTAAACAATACATATAAGGATATATAGATAATTTTCAAAATTTTAAAAACAAAAAAAAATTATGTGTCATTAACATTGAGAAAAAAATAAAATTAAATAATCAGTAACAAGTAAAATTTCAGAAGTAAATTTTAAGTGACATATTTAAAAAAGCGAATTACGCATATACTCAGCTGCAATTATTCATACAACATTTAATTAAATTTACATTTTACATAAATTACACGAGATTTCAAGTGTGAGCTTAATAACTCGTACCACAAATATTTTTCACCAAAATAATACTCTACCATATTATCATCATTTACTATAATAAGGTCATGCTCCTTATTGTAATGTTGATAAAGAAAATGTTTGACTATTAATATTAAGAAAATAGACTACAAAATGTGAACATTGAACTAAATCAAATAGAGGTTGGTCACATGTTATATATACCCATTAAATTTTCTATATTTGTTTATGCAACTCATTCTTAATTTGCAACCAATTGATACTTTATTTTATAAAAATGTTGACTGGGAAAGACACAACTTGCTTGTAACTAAAATAATGGTACAAATGAAATACCCTTCAACAATTAATATGCCATGGACGATACAAAATTGCATTGCATTGCATTGCCATGCACATTTCGTATTTTATCAAGTGGTTTCACACTTACAGTATACAATGAAAGTGAGTGTTTTCTCCGATATTATTGACCCACTCTTCTCATTTTATTTATTAAATGTAAATTAGTTTTAAGAATAATTCAGCTATAGTTAACTAACTAAATATATTTTGCACATAAATCAGTTTGTAAAAATCGTTAGGCGCTAGTCAGTCGGCAAGAGCTTTCTAGGGACTAATCGGGAATTAGTCGAAAAATAATTCGATTTAAATAATTAATCGGTAATTATAGGGGATTAATTTGGGACTAGTCGGACAAGTCGGGGACTTTTACAACATTGACATAAATATACATAAAAAATGTTTATATCTTGTCAACTTGTTTAAATTTCATTTTTGTGTGTCGTTTTTAAGCAATTTGGCGGCTTTGTTCATTACCAACTTATACTGTATAGATTGTGAAGAAGATGAATTTTTGAGATCTCTAAAAACTATTATATCGATGTGTTAATGTAAAAATATGAATTTTATTATATTTCAGCACGTCATTAACAATACAAAATTGCATTATATTTCCATGGACATTTCACTTCGCAGAGGTGAAATCATTATGCGATATGAGTAGAAAATACGAATCGTTCGAACTGATAAAAAGTGAGTGTGAACTGTTAGAGACATATAGACCCGTTAGAAACACGAAAGTGATTGTGGTGTAAATTCGTTGCCACGTATCGCACGCGCTGATATAAATCTCGTCAGATGAACAACTCTCATACAGTTCGGACGGTTCATATTTTGTATCGTCTGAACAAATTTTAGTAAAAAAAATATACTCATAAATATTTTTAAAAAAAAATTTCATTACAAGAGTTATTTTAATAACAATTTAAGTCGATTTTATACCGATACACATTTTGCAAAGAATGTTAAAATTCACAACACATTTTTGTTGGGTATACATTTGAGTTTGAAGTTTCATATTGAAAGATAAGGTAATAAGATTTTATATACACATTAAATTTTAAACCTACTATTTTGAGTCAAATATAAAATCTAATATGTGTAAACTTTGTTTTAAAGCCCGAATATCTGATAACTTAGTGTAACTAATTGACCCAAATTTTCAGATCTACAATCTCTTATTCGGGACTTGGTGGATACAAATACAATATTACAAGCCTATATTACGAAATTACGTTACCTTTTGTAATTTAATCCTCCAACTGACATGAAAAAGGCTTTAATATAAAAAAATATAGTTAACAGTGAGTTTGATGAAAACAAGAAAAATAAAAACGTTGTATTGGAAAGTCGTATATATGAATTAAATTATTGATTTGTTGTTTTAGGGCCAAACCAAGCCAACCTCAACAGCTACCTACCCACCTCCACCATTCAACCAAACCATCCCCACCTCACTTGCATAAATAATATTTTAGATGAGGCGGCTAATTTATTTATTTTTCAAAACTAAAGTAATTTTTTATAGCTTTAAAAAAGAAAAAAAAAGTTTTCTTATCATAACAGTAACCGCTGTGAAAATTAAAAAAAATCATATTTATTACACAAAACCATTTAATTAATAAAATATATATCCCTCAAAAAAATAAAAAATATATAAAGGCATATAACTCTTAATTGAAATATATTTTAATTGCATTTATAACCGTATTGGTTAGATTGTCAATATTTTCCACTAAGATGACTTCAGATGTTCAGAAAAATAATATAATAATCAATCATATTAATTAGACGTTTTTCTCACAATTAAAATTTAGGCCAGTCAACTATATTGAATTATCAAAAATTCTCACAGTTTAATATTTAAATGCAAAATATTAATTTAGAAAGTAAAAAACAAAAATGCCCCTAACCAGAAATAAAAATTTCAAACCTAAAAATTTGATTCTAATCTAAAATTAGATTTTTAAGGCTCTAAGATTAGATTCTCAGTCAAGTTCGTCTTTTCACTTTCAAAGTTAATATTTCCATTTAAAAACATGAGTTGAAATTTCTAATAGCTAAGTGTGTAGCCGACTAACCCAAATTTGCACTGTAGATAATTATGTGAAAAGTATATTTAGTTGTGGATAATTACCCGTAATTTTTCCTAAAAATATTACTTCTATATCTAGTTTGTGACAAATTTGAATTTCAAATTGAACTCAATAAACTCGCGTGCTGAGCTTAGATAGACTTTGACCCGAATCTTTCAAAATTAAACAACAACATTAAACAATACAAGCATAATCGAGCTTAAACTTATTAATTTGGGGTAATTTCACTTAGATCACTACAAAAATTTGTAGTCTTACTTAGGTCGCCAAAAAATTAATTCGTTTTGTGAGGCCATGTTTAGTCTCACTGTCATAACTTCCGTTATTTTTTTCCGTTATCTCTCCCATATGCGCGATACATGACCAATTTTTTTTAATAATGGCCAAACTACCCCTAATTAGATCTCACAACCTCTCATACGAAACTTTTGATATTAAGTGCAACACATAAATATTGGAAAACAGTGTTCCTAAGGAGGGAAAGGCGAAGGAGGCTTGTTCCATTGCTCAAACTGAATAAGAGATTATGGGTAGTTTGGCTATAATTAGCCTGGTCACGTACCGCACACATGCGCGAGATAACGGAAAAAAAGTAACAGAAGTTATGACAATGAGATTAAATATGTTTTTGGTAACATCGCAAAGTAAATTAGATTTTTGGTGATCTAAATGAGACTCCAAATTTTTGTGGTGACCTAAGTAAAATTACCTCTGTTAATTTTAGTTGTGCCGAATTTGAATTCGATAACATAAACTAGTTTAAACTCGAGCCGAACATTTTTTTCCAAAATCCGTTTATACGTCCATGACAGTTTTTTCTTTCCATATAATATGTGAGAAATAAATAAATGAATAGAGGAGTTAGATGAAACTGACGAGTAGAGAGAGAGAGAGGCATGTGATTGAGTGAACAATAACCAAGCAAGAGAGGTAGGTGCGGTGTAGTTGTAGCTGCGCTTGTACCTTCCCCGCTCTCTATTTAAATCCCTTCTCTCTCACCCTTTTTCCTCTGCATTTCCTTCCCGATTCCTCTCTCGATTCTGCTTCTCTCCAGGTAATTTCTTCTCCATTTCAACTTGGATCCCAATTCCTCTCCCGATCTCTTCTCGGGACCCATGTGCTCTGCTTTGCTGTTTAGCGTCTGCGATTTCTGGGTACAAGGATCGAGATCTGCTACTTGCTTTGTTTCTATTTCAGTCTGTTGTGTTATTGATCCTGCTGACGTGCATTGCTTGTGCGATTCGTTTCTTGGTCACCTGGGTTTGTCGAGTTGGTTGAGATCTGGTAGTGGTTGGGTTGGTGTGTGTGTGTGTTTTGTTGGGATCTGGATTGGGATTTCATTTTTACGAGATGGGTTCGTGTGTCAGTGTCCAATTCGTCATTTTTCGATGACCCTTTGGTCCCAAGTTGATGATTCTGAAATCTGGACTGGGTTGTGCTTTGTGGGTACTGTTCAAAGCTTGAAATTTTCATGTGTGCTTTTGATTTGCAGGTGTTGTTTTGAGTGAACAAAAATGGCCACTGGTCAGCTATTTTCCCGCACTACTCAGGCTTTGTTCTACAACTACAAGCAGCTTCCAATCCAACGGATGCTTGATTTTGACTTCCTATGCGGTGTGTATTTGTTCTTTACCTGTCATTTGACTAAGTGTATCATGCAGATTTGTAATGGTTTGCTATAATGTTGTATCATTTGTTTTGTACTTTTAGGAAGGGAAACACCATCTGTTGCTGGCATTATCAACCCTGGTTCCGAGGGATTCCAGAAACTCTTCTTTGGTCAAGAGGAAATCGCGATCCCCGTACACTCAGCGTAAGCCACATTTCTCTCATTCTATTCTGAACTTTGTTTGCATCTGTGCATACGCTTTAGTACTTTCTATGAGAAAACTCAATTAAGCAGCTGGTTCAAAATGGTATAGAGAGAACTGAGAAGGGCTGGCATGTAACAGTGTTTAGTATAAGAAGGAACTCCATAATTGAATGGTGTCCTTTGACAATGTTCGGTGGCTTAATTTGTAATATCCACGTCGATGTAATAAAACCATAGGTTTGTAAATGGTTAGGTAATAAATCGGATTAGTTTACTATATAGTATTCTCGTAAATTTTCCTTTGCTAACATATTCAAACCAACTGATGTCTAGTAGGGTAAGAACAATAAGGCTCGGTCTTTTGAGCATGGATTTTCTAACCTTTCTTGTCATTTTGGCAGCATTGAAGCAGCTTGTGAAGCACATCCAACAGCTGATGTTTTTATCAACTTTGCTTCATTTAGAAGGTTGGTAGTTGTTAATTAATATTTTATGAAAAAATTTATTTCTGAACCATGTTATTAATATGCATAGTTTTTGGCTAGTATTAAATAAATATTCTGTAATTGTATATTTCCAGTGCTGCTGCTTCATCCATGACTGCTCTGAAACAGCCAACCATTCGAGTTGTGGCTATAATTGCTGAGGGTGTTCCTGAATCTGACGCCAAACAGTTGATTGCATATGCACGTGCAAACAATAAGGTAAAAAATGATGTCATTTGTTGAAGTAAAAACCCACATAAGATAAATACAAGGAAAAGGCTAAATATATAGACAAGTGCAATACCTAAGGTTGACCTTTTAGTTGTGATGCCTGACCCAATATATTTAGCCCAATATTAAAGTTCTATTCTACATGGATCATAGCTCCAACTTGGTTGATTTGGGCTTGGCTTGTGAGCATTATTGGTTCACATATAGATGTGTTCGGTCTTGCACATGAGGGTCCGTTTGTCACCTCCCTAGGTGGTCTCCAATCACGCACAGATGTTGTGTTATGACCCACATGTAAAAGTTAGTCCTATACGTGAGAAGTGTTTAAGTATAAACCCACATCAGATAAATATTAAGAAAATGAGTTAAATATAATGGTAAGGGCCACAACTAAGTATAAACATTGATCTTTTGGTTGTGGGGTCCAGTCCGATATGTATACTCCATCTGGACGAAACTGAATTAAGAGAGTGGTCGTGCAATACTTGATATGAACATATAGTGTACTCAGATGGAGTTGGTGCAATTGATCTCTCTAAATGATTCAGTTGTCTATTCAGCTTCCTTTATACTTAATTTCACTATTTATGGTGTCACAGGTTGTTATTGGCCCAGCAACTGTGGGAGGCATCCAAGCAGGAGCTTTCAAAATTGGTGACACTGCTGGAACCATTGATAATATAATCCACTGCAAGCTGTACAGGCCAGGATCTGTTGGTTTTGTTTCCAAATCTGTAAGTAGTTATTCTGACAATTTTCTCTTTCTCGCTTTCATTCATAAGTCATATGTTGTAGACCATCCTTCACCATGCTCTTGTAAAATACTATCCATCAATTATTTAGACAGCCAAATACATATTTGAGGAACAATGTTGCTGTGCGAGGGTTTGTCTTGTACTATACAAGTGAAGCTTAACCAGTTTTCCAGGTCAAATTAAACCATTTACTCTCTGTATGTGTGAAGTAGACGGTTCATATAGCAGACTAACAAAAGAAAAGAAGCAAGATGTAATTATTATGTCAGTTCTTTTGTTTTGTTGAAATTACTTCTCCTTAATTTCAAGGTATATTCCTTCTAATGCAGATAAAGAATGTTTTATTTGTTTGATTATATTGTGCTAGTATATTAGATATTTAGTTTAGTTTTTAAATAAAATAAGGGGCTAGACTATAGTTGTTCTTGAGCTAGACTATAGTTGTTCAATGTTGAGCTTGTTCCCTTGGCAGGAATGTAATGTGGCATAGTGATTAATGTTGATGTTCTATGTAATAACCTCATTGAAATTGCAGGGTGGTATGTCTAATGAGATGTACAACACAATTGCTCGTGTAACTGATGGAATTTATGAAGGTAACTACCAATGATTTCTATATCATGAAGTACTACCATGTTGACTTTGTTAATAATTGTGGAATTAATGCTGGGCATGTCACTGAAATGTAGGAATTGCAATTGGAGGAGATGTGTTCCCAGGCTCTACTCTTTCTGATCATGTTTTGCGTTTTAACAACATTCCACAGGTACATTACCATTTCCATTTACTCCAATGAAGGGACTTCTGCGTCCTGCATTTCACGCTTCTTGTTGGAAAATCTACCAGCATAACTTCTGTTAATTTAAAAACATACTAGTTGCACCAAAAACACACACAAATGCATTGTTTTTAAGGCCTAAACCGTAAAACATAGAAGAAAAACTTGTATATTTTTAAAGGTTACCTCATACAGAGATTGAGAAAGAGAAGTTCCATATATTTGCATAACCGGCTTTTTATCTTGAACATTTCCTGCTTGTACACTTGTGGTAGCGTGAATAATTGAGATTTAAGGATCGACATTAACTATGTTCATGTTCATGTTCAATGTTCATTTGTGTTTTTCTTGTTGCCCTCTAATATAGCGTTCTGGTGTACTTTAGATTAAGATGATAGTTGTACTTGGAGAGCTTGGTGGACGAGACGAATATTCCCTAGTCGAAGCACTGAAACAGGGGAAAGTGACGAAGCCTGTGGTTGCTTGGGTTAGTGGCACTTGTGCTACGCTCTTCAAATCAGAAGTGCAATTTGGTCACGCTGTAAGTTGATACCTCAATTATGCTAGAAAGAACCAATTTGTAGGCTGTGTCTATTAACTCTGAGGAGTGGTTATTCTCGTTCTTCTACTTATTTGCTTTCTTTCTGTCCAAATTAGGGTGCTAAGAGTGGTGGTGAGATGGAATCTGCACAAGCAAAGAATCAAGCATTGCGCGATGCTGGAGCCGTGGTTCCTACTTCTTTTGAAGCCCTTGAAACTTCAATCAAGGAGACTTTTGAAAAACTGGTTAGTTTATGCATTTCATGCTACGAGTAACTGATATTCACCTACACAACCCAAAACAATAATTTCTAAAACCCCAATCTTGACCGAAGGCCCTTGAGGTCCGCAGCCACCTCCATTAACATTTTTTGCTGGTTTTTTCTTTAGGTTGAAGCAGGAAAGGTCACGGCTGTGAAGGAGATTACACCTCCGCAAATTCCAGAGGACCTTAGCACTGCAATTAAGAGTGGGAAAGTTCGTGCTCCAACTCATATTATTTCCACCATCTCTGATGACAGAGGTATGCTTTGTGGTCATTTTTTAACGAAAATTTTCAGTTCCTGTGGCAGGATACCAGTTATCTTTATATCTTCTTATACTCAATTTGCAGGTGAGGAGCCATGCTATGCTGGGATACCGATGTCTTCCATCGTCGAACAAGGTTATGGTGTTGGTGATGTTATATCTCTTTTGTGGTTTAAACGCAGCCTTCCCCGTTACTGTACTAAGTTCATTGAGGTATGCTTGTATTGAACTTCTACTTAAATTGATTTTAGAAGGTCCCTTTTATACAATGGGTGAATATGTATTTTGCTGATATCCCCTACTGTCTGTTTCCTTTGCTGGATCGAACAGTCTAATTTGAAAATAAAAGTATATTTCCTTGCACACACTCACTAATACATGACATTGATCAGATATGCATCATGCTATGTGCCGATCACGGTCCCTGTGTATCTGGTGCTCACAACACTATCGTAACCGCGAGAGCTGGAAAGGACCTTGTTTCCAGTCTTGTCTCAGGTAAATAAGTAGCCATTATATTGCTTCCAATTAAATGATTAAGCTGCATGCACCGTTAAATCAGTTGAGTGAATCGGTTCTTGGAGCCACCTGTTAGACATAAAATTGAATGTAACTTCTGAAACAGGTTTGCTCACTATTGGACCCCGATTTGGTGGGGCTATTGATGATGCTGCACGATACTTCAAAGATGCATATGACAGGGTGAGTGTTAAGGGGTGACTTTCTTGGTAAATTTGGAACATACTGCCCGGTTACTCTGATGATATATGCATTCTAAGATTTTACGTCCTGTATGTTATACAGAACCTTTCACCATATGAGTTTGTCGAAAGTATGAAAAAGAAGGGGATCCGCGTGCCAGGAATTGGACACAGGTAAGAATAATATGCTCGAGTCTTGTAAATAGAAAAAAGGGAAAATGGCAAAAATTGGCGTTGTATAATATCATATTTTTGCAAGAGGGTGCTGTGTACTTTGTTAATGACCAAAAGTGAGCAAAATGTGTATATTTGTACAAAAATGACAAAATTCCCCCTGAAATTAAGAATTTTTTTATAAATAGTTTTAAAAAATAATTTTTAACTAAAAAATGAAATTACAAAATTTGATTATACAAGTTTTAGAAAAAAAATTCAGAAAAACTTTTAAAATTTTTTATTTAAAAAACTCTTAATTTTAAGGGCATTTTCGTACACACAGTTTGCACAAAAAATAAAAGTTCAAATCACTTTTTTGCCATTATCAAATTACACAACACTCTCTTGCAAAAATGTGATAGTATACATTACGTTTTTGTCGTTTTCTCTAGAAAAAGTAAACCAGTAGAACTTTACCAGCAAAAGCACGCTGGGATTTATTTTTATTTTTTATTTCTTTAATTTGCCCACACCTATTCTCTTAAATGTAAATTTGAATATTTTCCTTGTGGAATAGGATCAAGAGAGGTGACAACAGAGATAAAAGAGTGGAGTTGCTTCAACTGTTTGCCCGCACCAATTTCCCTTCGGTGAAATACATGGAATATGCCGTTCAAGTAGAAACATACACCCTCTCGAAAGCAAACAACCTCGTCATGAACGTGGACGGTGCAATAGGGTCCCTCTTCTTGGATCTCCTCTCGGGCAGCGGAATGTTCAGCAAGCAAGAGATAGATGAAATCATCGAGATAGGCTATCTGAATGGCCTCTTCGTGCTGGCACGCTCCATTGGTCTCATTGGGTGAGTTGGATTACACTTTGTGAAATTTCCTTATCTCGTATATGGTAGTGACACTTTTGATATGGACAAAAAATGGAGACCAAACCAAAGTTACCATCCAATAGTATACACAACCTTTTTATCCTCAAGGGTGAGATAATTGATAAAGTTGGAAGTGCTATATGGTCCCAAGAAGCTCAGTGGTCACTCAAAGTCTACAATGCCACGTGATTTGAGCATTTTGGGCCCATTTAGCACCTGATTGATTGTGAATCAGAATGAAACCAACCTTCCAAGTCTAATATCTGCATTTTGTATATGTATATGTACATGTATCAGTATCTGTATCTGTTTGTCAATTGTTCTTTATCTTACTGGACTGCTTTATTTTTTTTCCGAATATTAGGCACAACTTTGACCAGAAGAGATTGAAGCAGCCACTGTACCGTCACCCTTGGGAAGACGTTCTCTACACCAAGTGAGTGAGACGCTTATGATTTTGCTTCGCGGTGGAACGATTTCGTTTAAAGATTTGATCATGTCTGCAATGGAAGAGTGTTTGGGTTGTAATGGTAGTGTCTGTAGTTTGTACTAAATATTGGTGGGTTGTGAGTTGGGTACTTGTACCAGGGATAAAGACTCCTTTCAGCTTTCATTTACAATAAAGAATTTGCATTTTAATCAAGATTTCTTTTTATGCCATGGAAAGAGCTGTTCTGATGAGTGATGACTTTAACTATCTTCTAATTTTATGCCCTTACGTGTTACCTCTCAGTTCCTTGCGATTAATTAGGTTATAGGGTTATTTTGGACTTTTTAATTTAATATTAACACAGTTGCATGCAAAAATAAAATACTTTAAGGTGATACTGTGCTAGGATTCACAGTACATTATGTTAAGCTCGGTTAATTCTTTTATGTTGAGTGTTCAAAATTAGTATTAAATATATAAGGTATTAATTACGTGTGAACTGGAAGAGGACGGGCGAACCATGGGAATGTGACATGTGGCAGACGAGGAATTTTTTTAATTTCTATCCTTCACCACACCACTCTCTCGATGGCCTACACTTTTTCCTTTATGTTATAGAATGAAATCCGTCCCCCTGCTACATGGCGCTTTCACGTTCTGGAATGCATCTATACATACAGTGAGAACCAACGTGGAGCGCCATGTAGTAAGGGGGCATGTTCGCTTTTATAATTTAGAAGATAAGTGTTATATCCGTCGAGAAATGGTGTAACGAAGGATTAAAAAAAGAATAAAAAGTTAATTATTATTTTTAGTCTGTCACGTTAATGCCATGTGTTGTGCTCTCATAAGTTTACACAAATTAGTGCGGCTCGTACGATACCACACATGTATAGTCTCAGATAAATATAATGACTTACACGCAAAATCTAATAAATTAGCGTGTTTTTGGTATGCTCAATGTGTATATACCACAAAGACCATCATATTTATCCAGTGCTACACTAATGATATAATGATTTTGAGATAGAAAAAACATCAAATAATTAATTGTAGTAGATGAGAATCATCGGTTAGTTGAGGATGATATTAAAATGAAATGACATATTGTACGTGGAGACTAGACCGCCGACCAAACCAATCTCATTTCTACTTACTGTCCTAACGAAACCAAACTAATTTAATTTAATTAAATAATTGATTAATTAACCATATAAAAGAAAAGAAAATAATTCAATTTAGATATATTTAATATGTTACATTATCACATGACTACACTTAAAATATTTCGTATTAGAGTGACTACCCATTAATTTCTGTTTTATCACCGTTACTCATTCCGTCCATTTATATTAGTTTTTAACATTTTTAACGTGTGAAAAGAATAAAATACACTTAAGAGAAATAAACTATTTTTGTATTTAAATTTTTTTAAAAAAATTGAATGAAGTGACGCAAATACCCTTCACTATTCATTTAATTTTCAAAGCAATACTCTTCATCTTCTCTCTCTCGAAGGTCTTTCGAAGAGGATGATGGGTAGTATTTTAAAAATTAAATGAATAGTTAAGGATATCTGTACGGAATTATTCAAAAGAAAGATCGGTAGCCACCATGATACAAAATATTTTAAGTGTAATCACGTGATAAATGTAATATACAAGAGGTATCCATATGGAATTATTCAAAAGAAGAAGAAAAAAATAATAATTCACTGACCTTTTTCCTATTCTCGGAAAAGAATTGTGGCTCGAAAATATCAACGACACCTTTTTCCCTCACCAAACGCAAAAGCCACACTCCACTCCCTTATCACTTCTCCGGCAATGGCCTCCGGCAACGCTGAGTCGACGAGCAAGGCCATTGCTCAGTACACGGTCGACGCTCGCCTCCACGCCGTGTTCGAGCAGTCTGGCCAGTCCTTCGACTACTCGCAGTCGATCCGAGCCACCGCCACCGCCTCCGCCTCCGTCCCCGAGCACCACATCACCGCCTACCTGTCCAAGATCCAGCGCGGCGGGCACATCCAGCCCTTCGGGTGCACCCTCGCCGTCGACGAGCCCTCGTTCCGGGTCATCGCCTTCAGCCACAACGCCCCCGAAATGCTCTCCCTCAATCCCCAGTCCGTGCCCTCCCTCGACCACAAGCTCTCCGCCCTCGCCCTCGGCACCGACGTCCGGACCCTCTTCACCCCCTCCACCTCCCTCCTGCTCCAGAGGGCCTTCGGTGCTCGCGAAATCACGCTCCTCAACCCCGTTTGGGTCCACTGTAAGCATTCTGGGAAACCCTTTTACGCCATCTTGCACAGGATTGATGTGGGTATTGTGATTGATTTGGAGCCTGCGAGGACTGAGGACCCGGCGCTGTCCATCGCCGGGGCGGTTCAGTCCCAGAAGCTCGCCGTCAGGGCGATTTCTCAGCTGCAGGCCCTTCCCGGCGGGGATATCAGGGTTTTGTGTGATACTGTGGTTGAGTGTGTGAGGGAGCTTACTGGGTACGACAGGGTTATGGTTTACAAGTTCCATGAGGATGAGCATGGTGAGGTTGTGGCTGAGAGCAAGAGGGCTGGGTTGGAGCCGTATATGGGGCTGCACTACCCCGCTACCGATATTCCTCAGGCCTCGCGGTTCTTGTTTAAGCAGAACCGGGTTAGGATGATCGCGGATTGCAATGCCGTTCCTGTGCCGGTGTTTCAGGACGATGCGCTTATGCAGCCCCTTTGTTTGGTTGGGTCCACGCTGCGGGCGCCTCACGGGTGTCACGCTCAGTACATGGCGAATATGGGCACCATGGCTTCGTTGGCGCTGGCGGTGATTATCAATGGGAACGACGAGGAGGGTGTTGGGGGTAGGAGCTCGATGAGGCTGTGGGGTCTGGTTGTTTGTCACCACACGTCTCCTCGTTGTATCCCTTTCCCGCTTCGGTATGCTTGTGAGTTCCTGATGCAGGCGTTTGGTCTTCAGCTGAACATGGAGCTGCAGTTGGCGTCGCAGTTGTCTGAGAAGCGTGTTTTGAGGACGCAGAATCTATTGTGCGATATGCTCCTTCGGGAGTCCCCTACTGGGATTGTCACTCAGAGCCCTAGTATAATGGACCTTGTGAAATGTGATGGAGCGGCGCTTTTCTACAAAGACAAGTACTGCCCGCTTGGCGTGACCCCAACTGAGGCCCAAATAAAGGATATTGTAGAGTGGTTATTAGCTTTCCATGGAGACTCGACGGGGTTGAGTACTGACAGTTTGGCTGATGCTGGGTACCCCGGGGCGGCCTCACTTGGTGATGCGGTTTGTGGGATGGCCGTTGCTTACATCACCAAGCGGGACTTCCTGTTCTGGTTCCGATCCCACACAGGAAAAGAGGTCAAATGGGGAGGTGCAAAGCATCACCCAGAGGACAAGGATGACGGACAGAGGATGCATCCACGTTCTTCGTTCAAGGCATTTTTAGAAGTTGTAAAGAGTCGTAGCTTGCCTTGGGAAAATGCAGAAATGGATGCAATTCACTCTCTGCAGCTTATTTTGCGGGACTCATTTAAGGATGCTCAGGCAAGCAATTCGAAGGCTGTTGTGAATTCTCACCTTGGCGATCTAGAGTTGCAAGGGGTGGATGAGCTCAGCTCGGTTGCGAGAGAAATGGTTAGGTTAATAGAAACAGCAACTGCTCCCATATTTGCCGTGGATGTCAATGGCCGTATCAATGGATGGAATGCGAAGATCGCAGAATTAACAGGGCTCTCCGTGGAGCATGCCATGGGGAAATCTTTGGTTCATGATCTTGTTTATAAGGAATCGGAAGAAATAGTGGACAAACTTCTAAACAACGCTCTAAGAGGTACTCTTTTCACTTAACGTTTTGATTTCAACTTATTTGAAGAACATTATTGACTATTTTGATATCCATGGGAATGAATGAATTTCTATTTTATACTGTATTCAGAGGTACAGTCAGTTGGTTAGGCCCTATCCATTTGAAACAAAGTGAGCGGTTAGTTTGGAAATGAAAATGAATTGCTTTTGTTTTGCATTATGCTGTATTTGTTACAATATTTGTGCATACATGTTTCAGTTTAAGTTAACTAAAGCCCCTAATTATGATTCTGTCTTACTGAGAAACCTAAGCATCTTCTAACGAATTTAATCGGATGATGGTAGATCTTTAAGATTCTTTTTTCATTCAGTTGGTAGGATTATATAAATGATGTTTAGTTGCCTTACTTTTGTGCATATCAGAGAAAGAGGGGCTAATATATGTTTCCCAATGAAAATTTTGAAGTTGATCTAAACTTGAAGGAGTTAAATTATGGTATAAGATAACCCTAACGAGCATCCTAGTTTTCGCGATTGCTAATATATACATCCATGTCTGTTCACTCATGTATTACTAGATCTGTTTATAATGTGCTTGCCATGTTTCAACATGGCTGGGAGCAACCAACAGGGAACCTAAAATTTATAATATACTTGAACATGAGATTAGTACCCGAGACTCAAGTCATGTATAAGTGGAAAAATATGCTCTTTATTGTGTTCAATACTTTTGTATCCCCTAGACTGTTATTTTTTAAGGTAATCCTTTCTTATTTAACCCCCGAAAAGAGCTTTCTTGTTTCATATGCTGTATAAGGTCATAAACCTTGATATTGGTCAAACTTTGCATCTTTCCGTTTACCTGCATATATATTTTTTTATTTTTGTCTATCAAATTGATAATGTAACATTAACAACTTAAGGGTTATATCACTTTGGCAACATTGCCAATATTCACACATAACTTTTATTTGAGCAGGTGAGGAGGACAAGAATGTGGAAATAAAGTTGAAGACTTTTAGATCAGAAATTGATGAAAAGGCCGTGTTTGTCGTAGTTAATGCTTGTTCTAGCAGGGATTATACAAATGATATAGTGGGAGCTTGCTTTGTTGGTCAGGATGTTACAGGGCAAAAAGTGGTTATGGATAAATTCATCCACATACAAGGTGATTACAAGGCTATAGTTCACAGTCCAAATGCTTTAATCCCTCCCATATTTGCTTCAGACGAAAACACATGTTGCTCCGAATGGAACACTGCCATGGAAAAGCTAACTGGGTGGCCACGTGAAGAGGTCAATGGGAAGATGTTGGTTGGGGAGGTTTTTGGCAGTTGTTGTAGGCTCAAGGGCCCAGATGCTTTGACAAAATTTATGATTGTTTTGCACAATGCAATTGGAGGAAAGGATACAGACAAGTTCTCATTTTCTTTCTTTGACCGTGATGGAAAATTTGTGCAAGTTCTCTTGACGGCTAATAAGAGGTTAAACATGGGTGGTCAGATAATTGGAGCATTCTGCTTCTTGCAGATCGCGAGCCCAGAGTTGCAGCAAGCTCTGAAAGTCCAGAGGCAACAAGAGAAGAATTGCATTGCAAGAATGAAAGAGCTGGCATACATTTGCCAGGAAATAAAAAATCCACTAAGTGGTATCCGGTTCACTAACATGCTTCTGGAAGCTACGGACTTGACCGAAGATCAAAAGCAGTTTTTAGAAACTAGTACTGCTTGCGAGAGGCAGATGACGAAGATTATAAAAGATGTGGACCTGGAAATCATTGAAGACGGGTAAGCTTTTACTGAAGCTATAGATTTTTATCCTTCTTCTTATATGATTGGGTATAACATTTGCTGACAAGTGACAATGAAAGGAATTGCCTACTAATTTTAATGAACAATATCAAAAGGTTATCAGTTTATATGCCATGCATGGTTGTATGTACTAGTCTGATATATATGCCAAAATTGTAACTGAATAAATCAGTAGGGGAGGGAGGGTTGGACCTCGGTTGCCTATGACCCCTAAGTTTTTGAACTCTATATAGCAAACTAGTTATGTTTCAGAAAATTTATCTCTTGTGTCCCCTCCCTAGTAAGTAATATTATGATATATAGCCAGTTGGTCATTTCTTACACTGGCTGCCTTTGGAACCATGGGATGTCTTGGCCAAAGGCTTTGCATATGTAAACTTTAAACTCCATTTATGTGTTTTATTCTCTCTAAGATAGCAAATCTAGTTATAAATTTATGTTGTCTTACTAGTCTTGTTTTGAACATCTCCAAATGCATACTCACGATTATTATCTCACCTAAACCTCCAAATATGTACTTTCCTTACAAGAAACCATAACCTGGCCTATTTCCTTGGCTTCAGTTCATTGGAGCTTGAGAAGGCTGAATTCTTACTCGGGAGTGTCATAAATGCTGTTGTTAGCCAAGTAATGATATTGCTAAGGGACAGAAATCTACAATTGATTCGTGACATTCCAGAGGAGATAAAATCCTTGTATGTTTACGGTGATCAAGCGAGACTTCAGCAGGTTCTGGCTGATTTCTTACTGAATATGGTGCGCTATGCTCCATCTCCAGAAGGTTGGGTAGAGATTCAAGTTCGTACCAGTTTTAAGCAAATCTCTGATGGTCACATGAATGTGCAGCTGGAGTTCAGGTACCTTACACTCTTTTCTCATGGTATTCTTACTTATATGGGGGTTGCTTGTACTGGTAGGGTGAAACCTGTATCAATCATACTTACTCCTCCCAATTTCTTGTAAATGCTAAAGCCTATACCTTTTCAAACTGAAGTTTCTTTGATTAGTCAATCCTTCTATGTTCCTTTAGATCTTGTTGTTATTACTTTTTAGTATGACTCAGACTCATACATACAGTTATGGAGGTTTTCACATTACATGTTGAGCTTTGCCTCCATGTGTTCCAGAATAAGGTTATATGTGCCTTTCACCATTCTTTTTCTCTAGAAAGCTTTGCCTAAGATATGAAAAGGGTATATTTGGGTTGCTTGCATTGATGTTTTGTTGTATTCAATAAAGATTATACTTTTGAGCATCTGTATAATAGTGATCAGGAAGAGTGGCTATGCTTATCAGGTCAATGAAACAATGGTTGATCCAGTTAGAGCGCCTCAATTAGTCTTACCTTGCGTTAAGAAGCTTGCAGTTGGTTTTGGCTGTGCTCTGGTCATCTTTTGTACTGAACCCCCCTCGATTTACATAAACAGAAGAATTTGAGGAGTTTGCATTTTAGAATTAGATACTATCTTAGTCGTCGTGTTTACATTTAGAAGCATATCATATTTATGAGGAATTGATAAAAGTGTGTATATTTAATTTGTTTGAAGGATGGTGTGCCCTGGCGACGGATTGCCAGCTGAAGTGGTTCAAGACATGTTCCAGAGCAGTAGATGGACTACTGAGGAAGGGTTGGGGCTGAGCATGTGCAGGAGGATCTTGAAGCTCATGAGCGGCGAAGTCCAATACATCCGGGAATCGGAAAAATCCTATTTCATAATCATCCTCCAACTTCCAATTCCAAGGACTTGAACTTGAGGTACCACCATTACACCGACTAAAAAATTCATCTGCATTACCTGTTTGTTTCATGTGCCACGTCCATATACATACAGGGGATGCTCATTTGGTTCGAACCAGCAACGACAGGGCCTACATAGCTAGCTCATCAGGTTGGTCTCTACTAAGCGTTTTCCTAATATCTCACTGATTTTCAACTCTGCTGCCATATCCATTTATATATATGTGCACTCTGACTCTGACTCTACTCATTCATCTGAATATAAGCTATTGTAATTGTACCATAAGATTGTAAAATAAACTGCTCCTTATATTTGCTGAATAAGAAACCATTTCTACTACCAACTATGGGTTTTGACATGTAAGTAACAGAAAAGTAATAAAATTGGTTTTTAAGATGTTTTCAATATTTCATTACATTGGGTCACCTATAATTTTTGTGTATCAAATAATCATTCATACTATCCAATTGGAATTCTTGACTGTAATTCTGATTGTTAGTTCTTGCAATTTCTCTTGTGATTGTACATTTTGAATGGCTAAATTGCTATTTGTCAAAAGCTTTCTATCGAGTTGATTTTAAAACAGTTCGAAATTTGACTCCATAAACTTAATTTACCGTTATGAAATGTTACACTTTCAAGTTCATTGTGAACAGTAAAATGTGTATAATACACGATTGTAAGCAATAAATTCTCCTAAATTAAATAAAGAAAAAAGACAGAAGCTCCAATTTGTAGGAAAAACGATAAACGTACTGTAAAGTGATTTGAATTAGAAACGAGAATTAAGAACTTGTAATCCTTGAAGAAGACCCTTGACGATGAAACGACCCGTTCGAGAGGCGTCGGTGTCGTCTTCATCTTCTTGTTCCTGTGTGGTACCAGTCAAGTTGATGTGATTGAGCAGTACATTCTGGCAAGGGACACTCGAGCTACACAGTAATGTCACTGCAGATTGCTTCTGGTACGTTCCCGTTATGTTTCTGAAGTGAATGTCACTTATGTGCACCAACGATGGCTAATCACAATCAGAAGAAGAAGAAAAAAGAATTAACCATGTAATAAACATACATACTCATGCTGATATGGCTGGTCATATATACAAAAAGTCGAACCTTTTTAGTTGGATTTATTCCATTGAAAAGTAATTGAAAAGTCAAAAAATACCATAAAAAATTACAGTAAAGATTAAAATAATTAGATTCTTGTAAATAATTTTATTATTAATTTATTTCAATAATAATTATGTCATTTAAAAAATAATGATCACGCGATCAACACATGACTCATGTATAATTTGTTTTAACGAATGGTACAAAAAAATTAGTTAACTCGTCATAAATTTATAATTAAAATATTCTAAACAGTATGAACTCTCACTCTCTCCTATACAACACCCCAGTTGTTGAACATCAAATAGTTTAGGGTGAGGTCGAGGATTTGATCCCGCTAAGGAGAGTGGGGAGGGCTTTATGGGTAGAGATAGTGTTTGATGTAATTTAAACAAAAAAACAATATGATAACAGACACTTTTTTGTTGTTGTTGTTGTTGTTGTAATTATCTCTAATAATAAGAAGAGAAACTGAAGTGAAGAACAAGCTTACCTTGGTAGTTTTGCAAGAATGAGAAGGGCAATACTCTTGATCAATGAGGATTGGGTTGGAGACATTGATCATGTGAATGTCCTCAAACCTCATATCTGAGGCCATGCTTGGCTGAGCTCCTGGCCATGTCTTTATTCTCAGCCCATTCTGTGTTCCATTCACTGTGCAGTTACTCACTCTCACCCCCTTCACATTCTTCTCCCCTCTGTGCTTCCCTAAACTCCCCACACTGCACCCACCAACATTCCATCACCATTTTTAACTCAAGTGTGGGGATTGCAGTTAGTTACTTAATAGTTATTACATTGTGACATATGAGATTGAATTAGGTTTTGCGATCCTGTCCTTGCCCCGATGAGATTGAGAATATCAGGTCATGTCTAGATATTTGGACGGTGTCTGTCGGGTTTGGCATGTTTTGCCTCCCTGAAATGGGTAGTGTGTTGTCTAGATATTTAGCTAATGTGCATTGGCCGAAGTGAGTCGGCTATAATGTCAGTCAAATAATACGACTGTTTTTAAGTTATGTATGGGATATATGTTGGTCAATGACCAAAAAGATGTTGAACATTGACTTTTATATAGTTGATGCAGTGTAAAATGTCACATCGAGACTGATATGACATTAACTGTTGACCGTTGAATTGACAATAGATTATTTGGTGTGTCGGGCCTGAGATGAAATACTCGACACATTAACACATACGCCAGGTACACTAGAGCATAGTTGACGCAAGTGTTAGTGTACCCGACAAATGCTATTTCCGTCAAGGGGAAATATGGTTTCCCTTGTTATGTATCATCCTGCCTCGATTGGATCGAAAGTATTGGGTACCCGCTGGGTTTGGGATATTTTCCTACTTATATATAAGGATAACAAAAGAGTTTTTAAACGGGTTTTGTGATTCCATCCCTACTCAGAATGTCAAATTTATATCAGATTCGAAATATTTTGTTTTGTACCTGATCCCGTGGCCGGGCCCACAATTGACGTGGGAGACGGAGATGTTGGTGCTACCGGGGCCGATGGAGACGCAGTCGTCGCCCACTCCGATGTGGGAAGAGAAAATGTTGACGTTGGAGGAGTGGCTGACGTGGATGCCGTCGGTGTTGGGGCTGTCCGCCGGAGCCGTGATGCTGACGTCATGCACCCGGACATTGTTGCTCCCGTGTATCCCCATGTTGAACCCTTTGCTGTTCATTATGTGTATGTTGCTGATCGTCCCATGTAACACGTTCCTTAGTTTCAATGACTGCACCACCAAACCCAAACTCAACGCCAACTTAACTAATTAGTTAAAAGGAAAAGTACGGATAACTATCCTAGTTATACGTTATTTTCACTTCGCTACATTTGTGTCAGCTATACCCAAATTTTATAAATTTTTATCTGTTAAGATTTTAAAGTGAAAAAACGAAAATATCATGAGTAAAAATCTCATTTTAAAATCTAAAAATTGAAAAATAGGTTTTTAGCTCTAGAAATAAGATTTTCTTAGTGAGAGAACATTTTAGACTTTTCACTTTAAAATTTAATATCTTTCCATTCAAAAACTTAACTGGTGAGAATTTATGAAACATGAGTGTAGCTGGATGACCCAAATTTTACTTGAATTTAACTTAGTAGAAATGAGAAATGGCGTAGGGGTGAGCATGGGTCGGGTTGGACAGTTCATGGATTAATTTTGGGCCCAACCCAGGCTTAGTGGGTTGACTATTTTCATGTCCATTCCCGGCCCATGAAAAGTGTTGTCCGTTGGACAAGTGGGCGGGTTGAGCCCGGACGGGTTCCGGGTTAGTCCAAACTGTCCATAACATTCAAAAAACATATTGTACACAAAAACTAATTGCAAAAATAAATTATGTTAATAATTTATTGTTAATAACATTTAGAGTAGTTTACATGAAAATTGTATTTTTTTGAACATATTTGTTAAAGAAACTAAAAATGACACTTTTAACATTAGTGTGGGTTGTGCGTGTTTAGTTAGTTAGTTAAGTTCATTAGGCCGGGTTAGTTCGGACACCCCACTTTATGTCCGTAACCCGGCCTGTGATATTTATATGGTGCCCGTTCCCGGCCCGGGTCAGTTGAGACTATGAGTGGACGGATTGGTCCGGGTTCACGGGTTGGGCCAGGTTGTATGGACATTTCTGCTCACCACTGGGATGTTATCGGTATTTTCACCTTAGTTAAAATCAAATCCAAATGTTTCAATTTCAATGAGACTTACAATAGGGAAGGTGCCACATTTAGTGTCCTGGTGATGGCATGTAGACTGTGTCCAAGCCTCTTGTCCTTGTGCATCCAATACTCCTCCGCTGATTTGTACTCCTCGGAGGTCCTTGAACACGATCCAGTCCGTCCTCTTCGGGAAGGCTTCGAGGCTCGCCGGAGCCTTCAGTGTCCCCACAATCACCACCGCCGGCGACTGCTCCCCGCGGCAAGGCCCGCTCAATAGTATTGGACCAACGAAGTATGTACCTTCGGGTATGTACACTGTTGATTCTGTTGCTTGACCACATGCATCTTCCCATGCTTCTAACAATGCCTGGTAAATCACTTTAGTTGTATCAATTTAAATATCGTGGCATAAATCCAATTCCAACTTGTTAATAAATATCGGTTCGGGCGGTCGTCTAGGCGCTGGTTTCTACAATACTGATCAAATTTTATAAGATCGGGGCGGGTTAAATCGGTGAAACAATTTTCTGGTGATTATACATGTTGGGTACGACCATACCAGACTAACGATGTCTGACGCACTGCACCCAACACACGTGTGGTCGGGCCAATTGTACACGAGACATCTTGTATCGGGTCAAGAATACCTCTTTATCTGTCATTTTTGGTGTTGTAGAAAACAATAGACACTAGTCGGTCGGAGAGGATATTCTACGAACTAATCAGAAAATACAGTAGATTAAAGGATTAACCGGGATAAGTCAGAAACTTTTACAACACTGATCACGATCTGCATGCGAGTGAAGACACACCGGGTGATTATATATTTTAAAATTTAAAATTGTAGGTCGGTCGAGCTATATATACAAAATCCCTCCCCATTTAATGCACCCAGCAATGTTCGAATCGCGTGCCTCAAACTGCTGTGGTGTCCCCTTGAAAACGGGTCTGCAGTATTTTAGTCAGTATACATCTTAGCAGTTAAATAAAAATGTGCAAGATTTGAAGAACCGAACCGTGGTGCAATTACTCTTCCCATCAGCCACAGCACCATAGTTAGTGACATCAAATGCTCCTGCCGCCATAGGAGCTTCATGACCGGAAGATGGCGCCGGAGCGGGCGCAGGAGCGAGCTCTTGACGAAGATCAAGAGACGCAAAAATGTCACGACTTGGAGAAGACAACGCAGCAGTGAAATGGAGAAAACAAAGACAGAAGAAAACAGTAGCACCAGCCATAGCTCCCCTAGATTTTCTGAGACGTGGATTCATGGGCTCAAGGTTCATTTATAGCCTTAAAAAAAGCAAGTGACCTACAAACAAAATGTAGATGTAGTTTCGGGTGGGAGTTACTTTTCAACCCATTTACTACAATTTATTTACGTTGAGGGTTTTCAAAACTAAACCGCACCTTCAATGTGATCAAACTACTACAGAAGTAATTTCCACATATAAACAGTCACAGTACCCAGGAATAAAACTTCAGTCTTAAATAATAACTCTTTTCTTTTAATAACTAGCTCCTTAAAAAAGTAAATAATTATTTTGATGGAGAAACAAAGCAGCCAAATATGTGTAATGTGTGACATGCAAAAACAATTTATGATTTATTCAAGAACTAAGCCAAATTGTTCCAACAAGAAAGAAATTGCAACATTGTTCATTCCTACAACAACAACAGCAGCAGTACAACACATGATAAGGGAAACAGAAATGTCCCTCGAAACCGTCATTTATTCGGAAACTTAGCAGACATACAATGACAATGCAACTAGGTAGCTGCTTGCTCCAAAGCATTTGATTGATGCTGCTCATCAACTGCCATAGGAATGGACTTTGCCTGAAAGAGTAGCAGAAGCAAACGACACAAATATTATACCTCCGATCTGAAATCATCTGATATTTTAAATATGCTGATATTAACAATATAGGACACAATCAACAGCCAAAGCATCTGTGTTATTCTAATTTTGGTGTTAATTCTTTTCAGGGAAAATGGCAAAAATATGGCCTGTATCATCACAGTTTTGCAAGAGGGTGATGTAGAGGTGCTCTAAACTTTGAATTTTTTATTGTTTTTTGCAAAATGTGTGTATTTGTACAAAAATGACAAAATTGCTCATGATATTAAGAACTAATTTTTTAAGAAAATAATTCAACTAAGAAAATTACAAATTTTAGTTAAAAGATATTTTCAGAAAATCTTATAAAAATATTTATTTTTATTTAGAAAGTAATTCTTAATGTTAAGGGTAATTTCGTCGTTTACACACATTTTACACAAAAAATCAAAGTTCGCATCATCCTTTTGCAATTAACAAAGTACACCACACCCTCTTGTAAAAGTGTGATAGTATATGACATGTTTTTGCCATTTTCCCTTCTTTTTTATCAAAAAGATCTAATTGTATACACTAAGATTCAAACTCAGGACCTTTCCACTTGTTCCAACTTTTATGTTGGTAACGAAACGAATATATTGAGTATCGTTTTGAACATTATCCCATATTATCTGAAAAAGAAAAAGGCACAAGGATCACACCTATAAATTATGGGAAAGAAATATATGACTTACCAAACCACGGAACTTGAGAATGTAGAACATCTCAAGATATCTCCTTGTCTCCCTCCTCTCGAGCTTAGAAACATACTTCCAGAAGCCGTAGACCCCGGCTAGTGTGAGCAACCTCTCAGAATATATCTTCCATGTATACCTACAGAATAGCAGTGGAGATTAATTAATTATAAAGGGCACATAATTATTTTTGAATGTAGGTCCAAATAAAAGCCACACCTTTCATAGATTCTCTGAAGCCCTCCACCCGAGATTTTGTCCCAGTGGCTGGGATCCTTCTGGCATTGTTCAAAGAAATCAACCAAGCGTGACGCAACCTGATCAGGGTGATATGGGTCAATATGAAATCCCGAGACACCATTCTCAATTATCTCAGCAGGACCGCCGTGACAAGTTGCAAATGTTGGAAGACCGCATGTCATGGCTTCAACGACCGTAAGGCCAAAGGCTTCATAGAAAGCAGGCTACAGAGCAGATAAAAGGAACAGGTTAAGAAATTGTAAGGTTTAATGAGCAAAACAAGCATTAACATAGATATCTACACTGTGTACCTGAATAAAAGCTCCCTTTGTATCTGCAATGTAGCGATAGAGCTCACCATTACGAGCGCGGTTCATTTGGGCTGCTATCCATCGGCACTGACCGTGCAAGTTGTATTCCTTCATGAGGCTATGCATCTTTTCTATCTCACTCATTTCTTCTCTATCTCGAGACTTACTCACATCCATGTAACCACCAACCACAACAAGATTAACTAACTCTCTAAGCTTCGAATTCTTGCCATAGCATTCTACAAGTCCTGTTAAGTTTTTAACCCGATCAAGTCTTGCCATTGAAAAGATGATAGGCTTTGATCGATCACTCAAGAAACCACTGCGATAAGAAGATGAAGTATTAGAAACCGGTAATCATGTGGTTGAACTCCTAATAAACAGGTTCATGTTAGATCATACTAGTGTGCCCAAAACCTTTTGAACTGACGGCCATATGTTAAGAAATAAATAAAACTACAAGAAACTAGAAACATTCTGTGCATTTAATTTTAACATACAAAGAAACATGATATTTTCAGTAACATGATAGCATGTAGTCATATATAGTATGTGTCAGATCATGAATTTTGGTCATATGGAGCCCAACTATGGAAGTTCCTCTCCAACTGTTGGAGTATTGTTGCAGTTCAAGTAAAATTTTAGGAGTGAAGATAGAAGACCAAATAATCTCTGGTATTGAACTTGACAGTACTTACACATGCTCATCAGTCTGCTCTGGATCATATAAGAGTTCTTCAATTGAGCTATGTAGAGCAGTAAGCCTCTTTTCCTTGTCAGAGTATGGAAAATAGATACACATGTCTGCTCCTGGAGAGACGATGTTAAACTTGGGATCAAAAACATCAATTCCATGAACAACTCGATACAGCCCTGGAAGAGTGAAAGCTGTGTGGCTCTCATACTGTCCGACATTATTTTTGCTGAGACAAACAACAAGAATGTCATGAAAGTAAAGAAATAAGTTAAGCAGATAGCTTATCTAGTTTAATCAGATATTCGCGTTCACATAATAAATGTGGTATCAAAATGTAGACATTCCACCCAAAAGAAGGTATCAATTCAAGTTTTAATTAATGAAGCAAGTTAGCTCACCTTCCTGCAATTTCTTGGTATGTACTGGTGATTATAAAATCAGCATTATTCATAGCAATAAGATCAGCTGTAAATTGGCTGGTAAAATGGTACTTCTCTTCATGCTTTCTCCAATAGATATCAGAATCTGGATACTTCGTTTTCTCCAAAGCATGAGCAATGTTGCACTGAGACAGAACTCAATAAAAGTTAAAACAAGGAGAATACTGATCCATGCACTGTCTTTGAAGAATATTGATTAAGAGTTGGAGCAAACCTGTGTGATTCCTAGCTTATAAGATAGCAAAGTTGCAACAAGATTTCCATCACTATAATTGCCAATGATCAGATCTGGAACACCTTGTAGCTCGGCTGCAATTTCATTTGATGCATCCTAATTGAAGAGAAACAAATATATTTAATACAATAACAAATATCTTATAAAGCTTTAATTCACATAATGAAGTATATTCTTGTGTTATACTCATAAAATTTGACAAAATTATCTTCCTATGGCTTAACATTATTTTTACCTTGGTTTTCAAAAAACATTATTTTATACCTTTGATCATATATTCCAAATTAAATAAACTGATTGTTCGGTTGCTTGAAATTGCATAGGATCACCTGCCTTTCCTATCTAGTAAATGAACTATGACTTCTGTAGTGAATTTCTTAATGAGGGGAATTAGCTATAAAATGTCAACCTTCCCAGCAGAATCAACTGCATCATGATTCCATATATAAACCTTACCATAAACATAGTGAAAAAAATAAGTATAAAAGAGAACATAAACTTTTCCTTACATCTGCAAAAGTCTCCAGATACGGCCACACATCAAACCTTGATATCCATTTACGAAGGATACCATTCTCAGTTCTGAAAGGGACCCGCAAAATGTGTGTATGTTCTGTTCCACTGATTCTTTCTAGTCTTTGGTTGCATGTTGTCCCCTCTGCATCGGGTATTAGTCGGGTAACCTCAAAGCACAAAATCACATCATAAGATATAATATCAACGGGGAAAGTATGTACAATTATGAGAAGGAAAAGACCGAAAATTAATGTATTTGGCTTCGAGCTAAATAAAGGAAACATCAAGTAACTTACTATTAGAATTTTTGGGATAACATCCAGCCCTTGCTTTTGTATTCTTAGAAGCATTTCATGCTCCAAAGCGCGTACTTGATCGAGTATGTAAACAACCTGCACATAAGCAGAATGGTGAGAAACTCTATTCTGGGAAGAGAAAGAGATGTATTTGAACATTAAGAAAATCTATTTCAGTCAGTATATTACAATGTAAAAAAATAAATTCAGAAATAGTTCAGTAAAGTTAATGTTAAGAGTACCTGCCCACCGGTGTCGGGCAAACCTAAGACATTTGCTTGGCCAAAGTAACCATGTGGAGACACAATTACTACATTGAAAACCATAGGAATCCTTCCTAGAAATGTTTCCAGTGTGGAGGGATCGGGAGCCTGAAGGATATCCAAGAGAAGATGTACCATCTCAAGAACCCGTTCTGCTGTGTCTCCCCAACCTCTTTCGAACCCCATTCCTTGTAACCTTCAATTGGGAAAATGAACATAAAGTAATCAGTAAGTTACTCCATTTCAATTAGCAGCTAAACCTGAAAAATGAAGAATTGGCATGTTTAGTAGATACTAGTTCTGAGTAAGAAAAAAGACTGGTTGCTTACTCAAACTCAAAATCAGCATAAGGTGTATTTGGTGGGAGTTTTGAAAGGTGTTCTTCGGCCCTTGCCAATGCAGACTGAAGTTTGGATATGCTTTGTATCCTATCATTCAGCATCATAGCCTGCACAGTTAAATGGAAAAGTTAATTGAGAAGAAAAAAATCTGGAAGATGGAAAATAGGATAACCCATACAAAACACATCTGTAGTTTACCCTAACATGCATCATATCAACATAAGAAAATTACTTTACTGTCAGGAGAGGACATGTTTTTTCGATGAAATTCACAGCTTAAACAAACTTACATGCCCATCATGTTTGTGTGCACGAAGAAAATCCAGCAGAGGCTCCAAACTTTCTTTGTTACGGAACATAATCGAAGATAGGTGGCGATTGAGGAATTGAACTCCATTGCCGATGGATGATGACCGGGTTGGTCGAGGAAATGATGCATTAAATGGCTCTAAATCCAGCTCAAGCATGAAATTATGATTGCACCTAACACATATCGATTCATAACTCATTGGATAAAATAAAGATTAAAGCAAACTCGGGTTAAATACAACAAGTAATGCATTCAAGAGAGAACACTTTAGGTTAATTTAGTGGCAGCAATGAAAATGATTTTCAGATTAGAAATAATTTAACTACAGTGACAGAAATAGAGTTGTACAACCGAGTCACTAAGAATATATAGAAGAAAAGAGGGAGACTTCTTACTGCCCATCCACGAGTTCTTCTTTGAACCGAAGATATTCTGCTACGCTCAAATGGTCCACACTAAGTTCATAGACATTAACACGGACGTATTCCCAGACACCTGGTCTTGGACGAATTGCCAAAGCCACAAATGGAGGTAGCACTATAGCCTCCTGTGAGTACAATTAACAAACAATGAAGATTGGCAACGAAGAAGACACATTCATAAATATGCCATTCATTTGGGAAATATTTGGACATGCATGCAAATGCCATCCCACAAAAAATTAAACCAAGCTATCACAATTCACAAGATGGGCATTTAATTTCACCTGTGCAGATTGGAGGACTTTCATAAAGGGGCTATTGTTGAGCTTTTGTATTCCTTCGTCTTCCTTGACCATTTTGACCAGCTCGTCTAGCAGGTGATGTGATTGAAGTATCCCTTTCCCCTGAGCAACATACCTAGCAAAAATAGCGGAAACCCAACATATGTAAACAGTGTTCCGGTAAAACCCATGTTTATAGCTGTAATTTCAAGCAACAATTTCAATTTATTTGTGAAATCATAGCATTCCGACTTTCAAGTCAGCACATTACAAGATCTACATATGAAAAGCCACAATGAGTCCCAGAAAAGGCAAGCCTCAAAACACCATTCTACTAAAACTAAAACCCATCTACATTTGTAATTTAGAGCTCAACTTTGTCTCTTCATGCAAATTTCAAGGCATCATTATAGATCTGCCCATGCAAAACCCAGAACCTCATGTCTGAAATCACCTTCTGGTAAAACCCGAAAACAATTAACTTGAGGCTAAATTTTTCGTCTTCCTGTGAAGTCATGCACATTTTAAGTTGACTTGCACTGATCAAACCCATATACAATTGGAATTTCAAGCAAACATGTGCATTTCAAGACTTGGAGTGGATAAATATATAACACCAGCACATGCAAATGCAAATACTACTATAACATCATCAACCACTGAAGTCACCATTTTGGTAAAATCCACATACCATCATAAATTATGCAAATGCAAATACTATTATAACATCATCAACCACTGTAATCACCATTTTGTTAAAATCCACATACCATCATAAACTTATAATTCAAAGCTATAGGTTAAATTTGTGTGAGCTCATGAACATGCAACCCCAAATCCAAGCCACAATCGTAATTTCTGTTAGTCTGTGTGTAGTAAGGGTGGCTAAAATTGGGAGATCCGCACATGCAAGCTCAAATCCAGTCCAAATTCTACCATTATGTATTGAAAAAGCCCTAAATTCAGGAGAGCAAGGACATTGAATCAAAATTGGGAGGAGACCTGGAGAGGAGAGAGACGAGCTCGTTGCGGTGAGCAGTGAGAGTGTCCTGGATCCTCTCTCGCATGGTGGAGTGATCGTACCTTCCAGGCATGATTCTTGAGCTGGAACAAGATGATGGATAAAGGAGTGGTTGTGGTGGTGGAGATTGAAGGGAGGAGAGGGGTTTATATAGAAGAGGAGGTGAGGAAAAAGATGAGATCCGTGAAGAAAGAGGAACAGAGAGGACGAAGCAGCCATTGAAGGTGTTGGAGAGATTCTGAGCGAATTGAGGCACTTGGCACTGCTTCTCTTCCCTCGTTTTTTCAAACCAAAACTGTGGGCGGGCCTGGCCTGGCCTCCCTTTTTATTTTATATTTTTAAAAGAATTGATGACATTTTCTTCTAATGTATCAAATGTAAACTCAGAATTGAACCGATTCAAATTTAAAAATATTGTATAAAAATGCATTCAAATGGATTTTAAAATTTTTTAAAATGTCATGAACAATGAATTTGGGTTCAGATTGAAATGTGTCTGTTTGTGGCAGTGCTTCCCCAGTAGTGCTTCGTCTTCCCAGCGAGCGCGTTGCGTGCCCCCGCTTCCCCTCATCTCCCACCGCTGATGCCTCGGATTAGGCGCCTCCATGTCCTTACACTGCGCCTCTTGCTCCAGCACTAACCTCTCCTTCTTTAGCAAGATCGTGATCGATCTGAGATATGTCGATGTCGCTAGGTTTCGGTGGAATCGATGGGCAAGACAGCGGCGAGAGCGAGGGTGGACGCAGAGAAGAGGGTGGGAGAGTCGGTCTTGTAAGAGCTAGTGCCCTAGTACAAGTCTTTTATGTGTAATCTTCTGTTTAGTAATAAAAGACATTTTCATTATTATTGTGTTGTAATAATAAGTCAAGAGATAATTTCATCTAAAGTCATTGTGTGTGTCATCACTAATAGTAGAACCTTTAGATGCTATAAAATTATGCTCGATCAATCCCTAGTCGAATACTTATCCATAAGTGACTAGCGTGAGGATAACTTAAGATCAAATTCTACTGATCTAGGTAATGAGATTACCAAAGTCATATCACGGATATCATCTAGGAGATGGTATTGGATGACCCGACTTGGAGTATGGCGCATAGATTAAGTCACCAACGCATACTCCGTCGTCATGTGATCACTGCCTTAAGACCTTGGAGCGAGTGGCTCACATGCACGTCAGTATATTAGTTTGACATGCTTCAACGCTGCCTGTAACAAGGTAGTTATAACGGGCATCGTTAGCTATTGGACGGACTGTAGTGGGAGCGCACATTGCGTCCGGAGGGATTTGTTTCCCCACGGTCAGACGTAGTGAAGAGTATGGTTCTGGGCCCCTTGATGAGCATGATTGATAAAGTGTGGGGCCGCATCAATACATATCAGTCATCTCAGAATTCAAGAAACTAAATCGAATACATGAGGATGACGGCTCTATGCCTCATTCGATCTCATACGCCTTAAAGTAAACAAAGGGTCAGTACAGATGACAAAAAGGAGATATCAAACCGAATCGATACCTCATGGACATTGGGTAATCACTACGTCTTACTAGATGTCACTTGTGATGGATCAGGTGAAATGACGTTTCACGCCGATCTGCCAATGGGTCACGGGCCTACAGGGTCACACGCAAGTGGCAAGAACCGAAGCATCTCTACAGGACTCGAGAGGTCCAAAATGGGTGGAATAGAAGTATAGCCAACATGTGAGTGGTGATCGACACCTTGGTGATGTCGATCGGCGCACGTCACATAGGGTGTCGATCAACACCTTTGTGGTGTCGATCGGGCTGTCAACACGTGGGGGTGTCGATCGACACCTCTGTGCTCATAGGAGTGTCAATCGACACCATACGCGGTCGGGCAAAGCCCTAGAGGCTTTGGGTGAGAGCCTCCACAAGCCACTATTGAGGATATTTGCTATTCACTCAAATATTTCTTCTAACTCTTGCATTGGGACTAGAAGAGAAGAGAGAAAAGTGAGGTTCTACAAGAGGCTAGTAATTCTTGTGAGGGTCTCGGCTTCGTGACGGTTCAAGTCCGGTGTGTGTGCACGCGTAGAGAGCAAGTCCGAGGATTTGTTTGCGATTCGAAGCTCGGGAATTTCTAGAGGTTTCGAGAGGTAAAGTCTCTTCCTTTCCTCTGGTTAATGATTCATCTAGACGTTTGCACATGATCCTTGAACGGATTCGGGTCAAATTTTTTGTTTCCGCTGCGCTCAACATGCCTTGGCCAATATGAAGGTTTGTGAGACGATGAAATTGGTTAGGATTTTGTGGGTTTCCAAAGATTGTGGTGGGTTGGAGCAAAGAGTGAATCTCAACCGTAGTGGTGAGGTTGGAGAAGAGAGATAGAGTGTAGTGGTGAGGTTGGAGAAAAGAGATAGAGTGAGAGAAGAGGTTGAAGACGGAGGGCAAAATAGCCATTTCACTATTGTTTAAAATGACTATTATATTTTTATTTTTATATTTTGGAGTATAATTAAAATTGTATACTAAAATATAAATATAAATGAACCAGATATAAATAAAATTAAATCGATTCAATAATTATTTCTTGAATCATAAATAGTTTAGGCATATTTGGTATATACAAGTAATAAATGCATTATCCTATCAAAAATTAAAATAGGTATTACACGATACCTTTCTGTTACAGATAACTAATTTTGAAATTCTTAATAAATTCAATCCCGCCATTAATTTAGTAGTCTTATTCACTGTAGACGACCATTTCCATTTTAAAAATATGTATTAAATTAAAGAAGGCTTTTATGGTTTTACTATAAAATGCTATTGAAAGTAGGGGTGTTAAAAAAAAACCAAACCGACCAAAACCGATCGAACCGAACCGAAAAATGGTCGGTTTTGGTCGATTTTGCTCTTGGTCGGTTCGGTTTCGGTTCAATAATCAAAATCGATCAAAAACTGAACCGACCGACTCCGGTTCAAATTATAATGAATTCTCCAGTTTATGCTTCAATTTAGGGTGTTCTTCAATTTTTTTTTTGGGATTTATTAACGTTTTATTTTAGTTCGTGTAAAATTATTATACATAATTCCTCTAAAAACCGATCGAAATCTAATCATTTTTTGCTTGATTTATGATTTTTTTTGGTTTTGTGGCTGATTTTCGGTTCAATTCGGTTCAAACCAAAAATCGACCGAACCGGTCGGTTCGGGTTGACAAACCGACCAAATTTTTTCGGTTCAATTTCGGTTTAATTTCTTCAAGAACCGAACTGGTCGGTTTTGATCGGTTCGGTTCAAAAATCGAACCGTGAACAATTCTAATAGTGTTTAAGTTGACTATGCCCTAAACTTGAGATCGTTTTGTCTAATATAAATATAGTTTTATACATAGTGTTTTAAAAAAAATTATATCATCAAAATTTATTCATTTATAAAATCTTTTGACGGAACCTGAACGACTAGTAAATTAGTAAAAACAAATGAAAACCGATAAATACCCAAAGCACCCCAATCAAAACGAATGAAACCCATGAGTTTGAGTTTTTGCGCAGGGTCGACCAACGCCCTACGCCCAATTCCGCCCCGAACACGCAATATTTAATCTTTTAATTTTTTATATATTATATTTTTGTTATAATATATATATATTGTATTTAAAAAATTATATAATGTAATATTAAAAAATTTTAAATTTTTTATTTTTTAGGTCAGGTTTTGGATTTTGAAAAAATATTTCGTGCCTAATAAGTTTTGAGCGAGTCGTACACCAGTTTGAAGTCAGCGAGTAATTTGGTCAAACCCAACTTATTATTATCAGAGTGAATGATGACAACCTGTCGTGCCAAACTCAACTTGTTGGCCAAACCTGTTGTATCTAATAGGTTTTGAGCGAGTCGAACACTAGAGTATCTAGTTGAAAACGGTTGTTCTGTTATTTTAATTAATACGAGTATGCATTTTTTTCAACTTCAGGATGAATGATGTTTAAAGCATATCCGACTTTCTATGAAAGAGACCATAAGTAACATTGACAAGGCAAAATCTGTGGGAACAAAAATCATAATGATTTGAAAGCATTATGGCTAATTAGAGAAAAATAGAAAATTACTTACCCCAATTGTTGGCAAAAATAAAATAAAATCGGGACCGTACTCGAGAGTCAGCGTCACGTAGCATTGGTTTCTCAACTCTATCTTTTCCACGTCACATCCTTAGTTACGTATCAAAATCGGCCCATTTCGCACAAGCTAAATAATTGACCCACACACTCTCAATCAATCCAAATCCCTTCTCTTTCTTCGTCGTCTCGATTGCTACCAGGCGGCGATGGCCGGCAGAGACTCAGCTCACTGCATCGATCTCGACGCTCTGTTCCGTTACTGCTCCGTCAACGTTCCCGGCTTCCCTTCCACAGCCTCCGATTTCTCGCTCTCTCAGGTTCTTGAGCTTGCTCTTGCTCCGATTCCACTGTTTTCGATTGTCGATACTGATTGGTTTGGAGTGTGGTTGTAGTTTGGGCATGGGCAATCGAACCCGACGTATCTCATGAAGGTCGGCGCCGGATCTTCCGTCCGGCGCTATGTTCTGAGGAAGAAGCCTCCCGGGAAGTTGCTGCCGTCGGCTCACGCCGTCGAGAGGGAGTTTCAGGTTAGAGGGTTGGTCAATTTTGTGTGGCGTGTTTGGTTCTCATGAAAATGATTGACTGTGGCAAACTAGTATTTTTGTTTCTTATGATTCGATTACTGAAATGTTTAGCTGATAGTGAAGCACCCAGTTATTGTTTATAAATCCTTCATCAGTTGAGAGACTGAGTGAGAGTTTGATTACTTTGGTTGAGCATTGACCATTCCGTGATTATATTAACAGAGAGATTTCCAAGTTCGTGACATTGTAATAAAATGAAGGGAAAATTACATGTCACCACAGTGAACTATACATGATGATAATCCACCACTGTGAACTTGGAAGTGTATCACCACGGACACATATTTTAATATCTCAACATCTTTAACGGTGGAGACAGGCGGGCTTTGCTGGCGTCTTGATTTCGCCGGCGAGCTTGGAGATGGCGATTATGGAATTATTTTGATTTTTAATTAAAGGGAAATTTGGTCATTATGTAAAGTTATACTCTCACACGTGTGTCATGTGAATAAGAAATGGATGTTTTCCATCCATTTTGAACGGTTTTAATACTAAAAAGTTATTGACCGTGGTGACATGATACACTTTCAAGTTCACCGTGTGTAGCTCACTGAAGTGACGTGTAATTTCCCCTAAAATGAACTTTATCTGAGGGCATTTTGATTGCCCTGAGGGTATTTCCCCTCAGATAGGTAATTTCCCCTATCTGAGGGTATTTGCTAAAGCTTTCGTTGAATGATGTGACAGGTTCTCCAAGCGCTGGGAGCTAATACACAAGTTCCAGTTCCTAAAGTCTTCTGTTTGTGTACTGACCCTAATGTTATTGGAACTGCATTCTACATCATGGAGTTTTTGGAGGGCCGCATATTTGTAGACCCAAAGCTACATGTATGGCATTTACTTTGTCATTTTATTTCTTATGCTCAAATTCACAGCAATTTTCTAGACAGAATACTTGGTTATGACAGTTGCCTTTAATGTATCAATATCCTTAACCAATATTTGATCAGGGGGTCTCACCTGAGAGAAGAAGGGCCTTATATCAAGCAACTGCAAAGGTTCTAGCTTCACTACATTCTGTTGATGTGGATGCCATTGGTCTAGGGAATTATGGACGCAGAGACAACTATTGTAGGCGGCAGGTGTGTGAAGATGGAGTTTGTATGCTGTACTCTCTTTCTTATATTTTTGTGATGATTGAGAGTTAAATGTTTTCTTTAGGTTGAGAGATGGGCTAAACAATATATGAGTTCAACCAGTGAGAATTATAAGCCCAACCCCAAAATGCTTCAGCTTGTAGATTGGCTGCGAAAGAACATCCCACAAGAAGATTCTGCTGGAGCTGGAGGAATAGTTCATGGAGATTTCCGCATTGATAACGTGGTATTTCATCCCGTAGAGGTCTGTTGCTTCAAAATTGTCTACTCTTTCTAGATGCAGATGTTTCGGTATTATCAGAATTATACCATGCATCAATTTGCCAGTTCCTTAAAGCTAAAACGACATGAGTGGCACATCTGATATGGAACATCCTTAATGATGCAGGATCGGGTGATTGGTATTCTTGATTGGGAATTATCGACACTTGGAAATCAAATGTGTGATGTTGCATATAGCTGCCTGGTACTTCTCCTTTAAACCGACTTCAAATTTTGGCACTAGTCCACTATCTTGATGCTCTTGATCCTCATCACACATGTTATGCTTGCTTCTAACTATTGGTTTTGTATTTGCATGCTTCTGATTTCACATTATATCTTGTTCCAATCAGGAAGCTAGCAATAATAGTGTGACAAGTGCTTAGATGACAAGCCAATTGCTAATTTTCCTTCATTGCAGCCTTATGCTGTTAATCTTGACAGTGCCGCAGCTAGCAATGATAGCGTGACAAGTGCTTAAATGACAAGCTAATTGTTAATTTTCCTTCATTGCAGCCTTATGTTGTTAATCTTGACAGTGCCGCAGCTAGCAATAATAGCGTGACAAGTGCTTAAATGACAAGCTAATTGTTAATTTTCCTTCATTGCAGCCTTATGTTGTTAATCTTGACAGTTCCACAGCAAACTTCGGTGAAGGATTTGAACATGCAGGGATTCCGGAAGGGATTCCTTCACAGGCACAGTATCTGGCAGATTACTGCTCATCAGCTGTAAGATCTTTATCTCTAGTTTCCTGTATAATTTTCTAACGTGCTTTTACTCATAATACACGTACTCATTCTTTGAAAAAGGCATTTAGTGTGTGTTTTAATGCGGACAATGTGGATTTCTGGTCAAATTTAGCAGCTTTTATTTTATTTTTTACTATACCACTCTCGTCATTGTAAAATCAGAGGCAAACTGACATCTGCACTCACAGTTTTTTTATTTTTAATTCCATTGCTCATCTAGTATTTATGTTTACCCTTGATATATTGAAGTGAATAGTTGTACTAATATTTATATACTTGACTCTAATGACTCATCCTAGAATCATTTAATGTAGAGAAAGCCTTGGCCCGCTACTCAATGGAAGTTCTATGTTGCGTTTTCCATGTTTCGCGGTGCAGCAATCTACGCAGGAATCTATAGTAGATGGCTCATGGTACCCTTGTTTGTTGTGTTGATTCCATGCACAAGTTTTTCTGATGGGAATTAAGGGCATTGATATATTTTCTTTGCTAACTTCAACTGTGTAGGGTAATGCTTCGGCAGGTGAGCGTGCTCGACAAGCTGGAGAATCAACTAACGGTCTTATAGATGCAGCATGGGAATATATTGAAAGAAAATCAGTGCTTCCCGAGCGTCCTCCATCAGGTAAATACACCAGTTGTCAACTATATTGCCTTAAAACTTATTTATTCAGCGCATACATGAGAGTCGTGATTAGATTTGACAGGTGATAAATATGTGTTTTCCCAATGAAGTTTATTTCTACTTTAGACTTTACTTTGATACTCTTGTGTTTGGTGTGGCGTGATCCTAATTCCATTACTTATATGGTGTGCTTACTCAAAATAATTGCATAAGCTCTTTCTTTCTCAACTACCTAGATCCACCAGCACCAGATCAAAGTCTTTCTGTAGGAAGTGGGAGATTCGTTCCCAGTCAGAAGGTTCTGGAGCTGAGAAATAAATTGATCAAATTTATGGAAGAGCATATTTACCCCGCGGAAGATGAGTTCTACAAACTTGCTCAGTCCGATTCGAGATGGACAGTTCACCCAGCAGAGGAGAAGTTAAAAGACTTGGCAAGGAGAGAAGGACTATGGAACTTATTTATACCTGTATGCATCTTTTCCTCTCTTCAGTCCCATTTCCGAGTCTAATTCTTTTCTCTAGCAGCTGATATTTTGATTGTGCCTATTGTTGAGGATCATGTTCTTATTAGTTTAACATGTTTCACTACTGCTTCTTTTTCTGTGCAGGTTGATAGTGCTGCTAGAGCAGAGAAACTGATATTTGATGGGAGCAGTAATGGTTTAAGCAATAAGGGAAGCAATAACTTATTAGGTGCAGGCCTCTCAAACCTTGAATATGGCTACCTTTGTGAGATAATGGGTCGTTCTGTTTGGGCTCCACAGGTTTTCAATTGTGGGGCACCCGACACTGGAAATATGGAGGTAATCAAAGAAACATGGTTTAATGATGATTAATCACATGGTTGTCCACTTTGTACCTTATTTTCCAAATTGTTTACTATACATCAGGCATAAATAATATGGACTGATCACAAATTTGTAGCTCATTGTAGTGGTACATTTAGATCCAATATCTCACGTATGCTTTCATTTTAGGTACTGCTGCGTTATGGGACTAAAGAACAATTACATGAATGGCTTGTTCCCTTACTTGAGGGGAAGATCCGGTCTGGATTTGCAATGACAGAACCACAAGTGGCTTCTTCTGATGCAACAAATATTGAGTGCTCCATTAAGAGGTAGGTTCATGCAACGTTCTCATATTAAGGCTTTGTTTAGTGTAGTTGGATTAAATCTTCAGACCCTCCATCGAAAAAGGGCTTTGCGAAAGGGATAGAAAGTGTGACTCAAAAGTTTTGATGTACTTGGTTCACCCTAAGATAATTCCATAGATAATATATGCGCCGTGGTTGTACTTTTGACCCATATATGTATATGTATGCATTTTCTTGTGCAGAGAAGGGGACTCATATGTTATCAATGGAAGGAAGTGGTGGACAAGTGGAGCTATGGATCCAAGGTGTAGGATTCTCATACTCATGGTCAGTGCTCTTCTTTGCAAGTGTGACATGTTAATATTTTATGTTATCACATACTTATAGAATGTGGCTTCACAATACTCAGGGTAAAACAGACTTCACCGCCCCTAAGCATAAACAGCAATCCATGATCTTGGTCGACGTCCAGACTCCAGGAGTACATATAAAGAGACCGCTCACAGTGTTTGGTTTTGATGATGCGCCTCATGGTCATGCAGAAGTGGCCTTCGAGAACGTCCGTGTTCCAGCAACGAATATCTTACTGGGAGAAGGCCGAGGATTTGAGATTGCCCAGGTAAAGTTGGTCAATGAGTGATGACTTGTTGATTGGTTTCATATTGTTGCGCTATCTGGATATTTACATGTGCTTACATTCTTGCAGGGTAGGTTAGGACCAGGAAGGTTGCACCATTGCATGAGATTGATAGGCGCCGCTGAACGTGGCATGGAGATGATGGCTCAAAGAGCTCTTAGTAGAAGAGTGTTTGGAAAGTTGATTGCTGAGCAAGGCTCCTTCCTTTCTGATATTGCCAAGGTAATTTTCTTCATTTACATAATAATCACTTGGAGAATTTTCAGAAATTGAATTTTGTTGATAACATCGACCAAAGTTCTAAAACTAAAATCTAGTTGGCTGAGTTTTAAAACTCGTTCTTGATGATCTAGTTTTACCGAGTTTTCAATAGGTCAAAGTTGGTCAATTTCTACTTTTATTTGTTTGCATGCTCTATAATTTTTGTTTTAACCTATTAAATTGTTTGAACATATATTATTTTTGTCTCTCATGTGAAATATATGTACATATAAGATTTATTTGATACAAAACGAGTTTTGCCAATTTCTCCCTGAATTCTTAGAAGTCCTTATTTTTTGCCTCGCCGAGTTCTCCCCAATCCCGAGTTTTAGAACCCTGAGATCGACCCTCCCGTAAAATAATGAACCAAAGAATAAAACCGAGCTAATATGCCCCAACTCTCTTACATGTGTAAAAGAAAAACAAAGGACTTCATTAAACGTTAATGTAGGATCTTGTTCTAATTTGATCTGTGGTATATAGTGTCGAATCGAAGTGGAGGGAACAAGGTTGCTGGTTCTAGAAGCAGCCGCGCAGCTGGATCGATACGGGAACAAGAAAGCGAGGGGAATTCTTGCAATGGCCAAGGTAGCGGCTCCAAACATGGCGCTGAAGGTGCTTGACACAGCAATGCAAGTGCATGGAGCAGCTGGCTTATCCTCAGACACCGTCCTGTCGCATCTCTGGGCGACGGCGAGGACCTTGAGAATTGCAGACGGCCCCGATGAAGTTCACCTGGGTACCATCGCTAAGTTAGAAATACAGCGGGCAAAGCTTTGAACATGGTGGCTCTGGAGATTATCGAAATTTGTGTTGCGTGCGAATAAGTAGTAGCTTGGCTGAGGTAAATGCTTATGCCAATGCTTGAATAAGGAGAAAAGATATTTATATGGTTAGTTAAACAAAGAAAATTGGGATTATGGATAGAATTATACAAACCTGATATGTCAAATTATTATTTTAAAAAAGGTTTATTCGTATTTTAGTCAACTTTAACAAAAGTTAATTTACAATATAGAAAA
The DNA here is from genome assembly GCA_963920655.1 of Geranium rotundifolium. Lineage (NCBI taxonomy): Eukaryota > Viridiplantae > Streptophyta > Magnoliopsida > Geraniales > Geraniaceae > Geranium > Geranium rotundifolium. The sequence goes on along the minus strand of OY987316.1, from coordinate 5,916,563 downwards.
TAGCTTATATATGTGAATTGATAAACGTTTAGATTCATTCTATTAAGGAATAACCTCATTTAATTATGGTCTCCCCTGTACATATCTCAGGTAATTACAATTCCCTAATATTTTCGTTCGGTAATTTTTTTTCTCAAATAATTATATTTCGTTGTTATGTTACTTTTCAGTTAGTTTTAATATAAAATGACCAAAATACCCTTAAGTATTTAAAATTTTAATTTTTTATCATTGGTCTATTTTGTTTCCCCTTGCTCTTTCTCCAAAATAAGCATCTCTCCCTCTCTTGACGATGACCCTATCCCTAAACCCTCCAAAATCGGTTATATTGAAGGTCGCCGATCAGAGTTTCGAGATTGGCCTTGGCACTTTCCAGCCGAATAACAAGAACCCGCCAACGATGTTCTGTTGCCAGACGAACACCGTCGCAAACACAACGTTTCAAAGAACCATGAAGAGTGTCCTGTACGAGGAGAGAAATGTCGGTGCGCAACGTTTGAACTCGGCATGTGGTGATGGAACTGCCCCAGGTCCATCCTCTCTACTATCACACCCAGATACAAAGTTAAATACTAGATATTTAACCAAATCTAGTCACCGATTCGACGAAACATGATATGAATTTGGTGGGTTTTTGTCTCAACAATCATCTCCAACACAAAACATCATATCGTAATCACGTTCAACATAAGGGGTAATTATTGGTCATTCTCACGTCATTATCTCAAATTAAAAAAAAACTTAATTTTGCACTCATTCATATATTGTGCTCTAAAAGGGTTAAATCTAAAATGCCTTAAGTAGTTATGTTTTGAAATCAAGTTGCCCTAACTGGTTCAAATTATAGTGAAGATCGTGCCGGTGAGGGATGAGGCGGAGCAATGACACATTTTACAAATTTAAAACATATTTAAGGACATTATCAGTTTTTAACATCAAATTTTAACAAATGTTAATATAGTCTAATATAAAAAGGTTGTGTGAGAAAACTACAATTTTAGGCAACTCGCACTGATAATTTATTTTAAATTTCGATAGATTCAACTAATTATAAGCGTAATTATCATATGGTATCCCTCTAAATTATTAGAGTTTAATAGTTCATTTTAGTTCAAATGTTAACCTGAATTTAAAACTTTAAGCTCGAATTTAATTTAATATAATCATATATAAAAAAATTCAATTCAATTACTAGACTCAAATTGAACTTATAAATAAACGAATTTGACCTTAAATCTAATTTCATCTCCAACTAAACAACTTTGAGCTTGGGACACTGAAAGAACAAAAACCAGAGAGGGTATTTCGGTAATTAGACTGTTCGGAGGAGGAGGGTAGCGAGCGAAAGCGACAGAGATGAGATCAGCAGATTCGCGTATAAACCGCGTATACTGTGGGCCCACTTTCCGCCATCCATCTGATTTCTTCTTATTTTCTCTCTCTTTTCATTACAAAAACAGTACTAAACAAAATAAAAATTGCCTAATATATGCACAGTGACTAAAATAAATTAATCAGATACGAAGAAATGTTAATGTTCATCTGTTAATTTTATTTTCAGTAATTTTTTACTATCGTTGATTAAAATGTTTAAAGATACAGGAAAAATTGCAAAAACATATTTTATATTATCACTCTTTTACAAAAAAAAACATGTCATGTTCTTTTTGTTAATGACAAAAGTATTGTGAACTTTAATTATTACCTTATATGTAATTTAGAAAAATAAATAATTTATGTGTTCTATTATCAATCTGACTGTTAAAATTAGTTTTCAACATGAATAGTTAACTTTCATTTAAATAACTCTTTATATTTTTATACAGCATTCATAAAATGAAAATGTAATATTAAAAGCAATAATTTTTTTCTCTAAACCGACCAATCTAAATAAGTTTTGATTTTGTAAGGAAAACGAATTTTATTCAAGAAAAAACAATTAACATGACATTAAGCCGGACATCTGAAGTTATAGTTGGTGAGATAGACCCACACTATAATCTCAGTTATTGTTAGTTAAAGCATGTGTGACCAATTCGTGAGTCACTTTATTATCCATGACTGTATGCGTATTCTTTCCGTCCCAGAATACGCATACAGTCATGGATAATGCTTCTGAACATATTTCTCGTTTGTTTCCCTTGCCGGACATGATCAACCACCATGATGCAATCTGATTCGACTACTACTTCCTTCAATTATTTCCTTTTCCCCATGATAAAACTTCTCTAACGCCTACAACCTCCACCTATTCGGAATGGAGATGTCCCGAAAACCATCTAGAGAGAGCTCTCACAATACGACCCTCAGAATCCCTACATACAAGCCCTATGTTCCAGAGCTCCCTCTCTGCATCTATTCTACCATCAACATTTATCTTCAGTTTTCCGGGACTCGGGGGCCCCGTATTTTTGGGGACTCAGCTACCAGTTTATATGTTCCAGAGGATCCTGCTCAAGGTTCTAAAAAACGCTAGGCGCTAATCGGCGCACAACACTTCAGAAGGATTAATCGGATTAAACGGGAATTAATCGGATTTGTATTTTTTATTATTTTTAATACATAAATGAATTATAATATATAAAAAATAAACAATCTCACAAATGATTAGTTTAGAAGTATAAATCAATTAAGAATAAACCAATTAAACCAAACGCCTGAGACGTTTTAGGTCTAAATGTGTAAATTGTAATTTTCAATTGTTTTTTTTCTTTAAATAATAGGCCTGTCTGGGCCTACTAATCCCCGCTTAGCCCGCCTGGGCCGATTAATCGGCCGCCTAGCCTGCCTGGGCCGATTAATCGGCCGCCTAGCCCGCCTGGGCCGATTAATCGACCGCCTAGCCCGCCTGGGCCGATTAATCGACCGCCTAGCCCGTTTTTTGGCCTCCACCGTTTTTGAGCGCTCGACTAGTGAAAAACGGAACGGCAAACCCCAAATGAGCGCCTAGGCGCCGCCTAGACCGTTTTTTGGAGCACTGAACCTGCTGAAAGTTTTGTCGTTGTCCAAGTTTTTCGGTGCCCTTTGGACATCACTGCCACTCTTGCCGGATGGAAAGCTTTCGAATTCCAAACAGCTTGATTCTTCGCACCCCAAATCGCCCAGAGAGTGATCGCCCACAGCCTTGTCTCGTCCTCCCCCTCCACCCAAGAGCACCAGTTGCTCATTAGGTTTGGTCCCATTTTTCCTCGAATACCTCGAAGGAGTCTGTCCCCCTAAATAGGGGAAACTACTTTACATTTGAAGAAAATATGATCAGATGTCTCCTCTGTATGACCACAAAGGGAACACTGTGTGACTATTAGGAGACCCTTCTCTACTAGACGTGTCCTGGTCGGGAGTAGGTTGGACATTGCTCTCCAAATAAAGATCCTGACTCTGGGTGGGACTTGCAATTTTCATATTTCTTTCCAACCTAATGTTTGTGCTAACGGTGCAAAAATATTTTCCAATTGACAGAGACCACGGTAGGAACTTTTGATAGTAAATTCTCCCGTTTTGTCCACGTCTCAATACCAGTGATCATGTGTTTTATACCAACTAGAGATGATGAAGAATATTTTGTTACTCGATTGATTGTCAAACTGTTTTTAATTCTTTTTTTGAAGGAATCTGTTTTTAATTCATTAATAATAAGTTAATTAACAAGTTAACAAAACGATCACTAGATATTAAATAGTTCGAAAAGTACGTTCCATAAATAGAAAATGGAAAGGGCAAGGGCAAGGTGGTAAATAGACATGGCGGTGAGATATTGAAAAGTATAACGAGTCGTGGAGCGGAGAAATTGACGCAGTTTTGTCCGGATCTTTAACACAAATAAAATCTCCTCACAGTCGTCGTTTTTTGTTTTCGTTTTCATTTTTGGTATCAGAAAAAAAAGAGCAGAGCAGAGCCGATTCGCAGAACAAAAATGGCTGATCAGCTCACCGACGATCAGATCTCCGAGTTCAAGGAAGCCTTCAGCTTGTTCGACAAGGACGGCGATGGTTCGATCCCCTCTCTCTCTCTCTCTGTTCTTTCACATCTCTGTTTGTTCCTGATCCAGTGTTTGTTTTCGTTCCTATTTTGGCGTAAGGCTTCGTAGATCGTTGAGTTTCGGTCGTTTTCGTGTTTCTGTTGATTGATTTGTGTATGAATTTGGATAAGTAAGGAGAAGATCTGGTGATTCGGTGGTGGTCTATGAATTTTCTCGTGTAGGCTGTTATGTTTCTGTGTTAATTTGATTTATCTGAGTTTCGATCTGTTGTGTGAATTTTTTAAGCTAAAGGATTGTATCATGTGTTTTATTTTCTCATAAATTTGTTGTTAATTTTATAGTGAGTTAGATTGTTTTCTTGTTTGATATTGAATTTGAATTTAGTGTTCATGTGTGGTTTCTAGAATGTTATGATTATGACTATAGATGTGATCTGAGGAATATGAAAGGAACTGGACAATTTCTACATAATTGGAAGGTTGGAACATTTTCTTGCATCTGAGTTTGTTTTGAATTTTGAATGAAGATTTACTTTAGTAATTGTGAACCAGTGTACCGTGGATGTATCATTAATTTCATGTGTATATAGATCTGCAATATATGCTGTGAAAACTTAATTTTAGAGATTTTCTAGTAGAAAAAAGAAGTATCGATTTTGATACGTGCTTTCTCAGAATGCCTTTTTTGTTTAAAAATTTATGTAGCATTTTTAACATATCCGGAGCGGTTATACCATAATTACTCTCTTTACTAGTTTACTTCTATTGTAATTTTACTTAAATATTCATTGTTTGTCCCATTGCTATCTGATATATGATGGGGTTAATCGTGTTGCATGTGATGCCTTTTCCTTACCTGCAAGTTTGTTACTTGATCTTATGATTTGACCAATTAAGGTGTTCTCTAAGGGACTATTAATTACTTGACTTGCTTTTAACGACTTAAATCTATTATTGATTTTAGTAATTGGTTGAAATGTAGAAGAGAACTGTTAACACTTAATATCCTCTGCCTGTGACACACCTGACCAATAACAACTATTTTTCTTGAAGAGTCACAACTTCAGTTAGGACCACCACCACTTAGATGCGTGTTGTTGATGAAATCACGTGGTAGCAAATTTGTGTTATCATAAATAACTAAAGTGTTTCTCTGATTAAGAAATCTCCCTTTTCATCTCAGGCGGGACTTTGTTTGGGGTGATAGTCTTGATTTTTGACTTGCTTAATTTTCATTCAGATATGATTATTTTTCCTTATCTGAAACATTTGATATTATTGACTATGTCATTGCTGGATATTTGGTTTGAAGTAACATTTTCTGTAATGAATAGGTCGGGAAATTCGTCTGTTAATTTCTCATAGAAGGAAATGAATTGATTGATAACAATGTGTGTATCTCCCTGACTTAATTCATGAATTTCACAAATTTTGAAGTGCTCCTGTGAATCTAAAAGATGTGAAGTTTTTGTGCTAGGTCCACTTTCATTTCCGCACATCACCCTATTTCCAATCATTCTAAAAATCAGAATTAACAGTTGACTAGATGATTTTAAATTTCACTCATTTTAAAATTTTAAATTAACAATACTATGAGATGGTCTGGCAATGAGTGAGAATCGAAACAAAGTTAAATTTACACAAATTAAGGTGATTTTTGTTCCCAATTCCAAACTCTTACCGCAAACACAACCTAAATGCATTATATGTTGACATTCCAAATGTAAACAAAAGATACTTTGCAATACAACCTGAATCTAATAACTATGGAACTCGGATACCATAGATCACTGTTTGTTGTTACATATTGTGAGCATATTTAAACTGTGTTCAGTTAATGGTTGAATAGGATGTGCACATTTCTGACACGTGAAATGTGATCTTGATGATACCATCAATGTTCTTTTGATGCAGGTTGTATCACCACCAAGGAGCTCGGGACTGTAATGAGGTCATTGGGACAGAACCCTACTGAGGCAGAGCTCCAGGACATGATCAATGAAGTGGACGCAGACGGCAACGGGACCATCGACTTTCCTGAGTTCCTAAACCTCATGGCCAGGAAGATGAAGGACACGGACTCGGAGGAGGAACTGAAGGAGGCATTCCGGGTGTTTGACAAGGATCAGAATGGGTTCATCTCCGCAGCCGAGCTGCGCCATGTGATGACAAACCTGGGGGAGAAGCTCACTGATGAAGAAGTTGATGAGATGATTCGGGAGGCCGATGTTGATGGTGACGGGCAAATAAACTACGAGGAGTTTGTGAAGGTGATGATGGCTAAGTAATGACCCCCGCCCTTACCTATTAATACTTTAAAGACCAACAGAATTTGGAACGAAAGAAGGAAAAAGGAAAACGGATTGACTCTGGTATAATGAAACATCCCCGTTCCCTTTGTTACAATTTATTTGATGGTTTTGAAGTAAGAACTCTAAATGTAGTGTTGTTGGTCTAACAATCTATTAAGTTTTTAACTGTCTTGTGACTTGACTATTTCTTATGGAGTGTGACCGTCTCTATGCTCCTGTGAACCTAAATACCCGCTTGTTTTATTAGTATCTTATATTTCATTCAGATTATGTGCATATCAAATCTCAATACAGGCGTTTTCATAATTGTTTGCGTCATTGCTCTGTATTGACATTATTCAATACATGTTGAGTCAAGACTCTGTGTTTGTGAACTTGAGCTGTTGCAGTTGGACTTTGGTTGGGTCTGCTATGGCCCGTTTCGTCACTTTGCTGTCAATATCTTCTCGACTTTAATTGCCTTTTTGTTTGGAAGAACAACCAAATCCTTCTAATTATCTCCTTTACGCCTCTCTAAAAACGACACTAAAAATCCAATTTAGAGACTCTTAATAAACTATTCAATCTTGAAATTCGACCTGAAATCAAGAGCATCAGCCTGGACGCATTGTTAATCCACCACCAATTATATTAAAATGGAAGAATCGATTTCCCAAGACAAGAAAGGGAAGCTGCAACAGAAGTACAAGAAAATATATACGCTTTTTTTGTTGGCTCCGTGATGTAGGGGTGTTCACGGTTCGGTTTTTGAACCGAACTGACCAAAATCGAACCGTTGAAGAAATCAAACCGAAAAAATTCGGTCGGTTTTTAGTTTGAACCGAAAATCAGCCACAAAACCAAAAAGTTTCATAAATCAAGCAGAAATGACTAGATTTCGGTCGGTTTTTAGAGGAATTATGTATAATAATTTTCCACTAATTAAAATAAAACGATAATAAAGCTCAAAAAGAAAAATTCAATTGAAAAACACCCTAAATTGAAGTATAAACCGGATGATTCATCATAATTTGAACCGAAATTAGTCGGTTTGGTTTTTAATCGGTTTTAGTTAATTGAACCAAAACCGAACCGACCACGACCAAAACCGACCATTTTTCGTTTCGTTTTTTAACACCCCTACCCTGATGAGTTACCGTCAGTCTTCGAATTCAATTTGTAGTATTGGCTTTGGGACGAGTAGTAATTTGCATCGTTGGGTCCGTGATGAGTTACTAGCAGTTTGCAATGTCGGCCGCAATACGAGTTGTCATTAGCACCATCGACCCTGAAATGAGTTACAATTTGAACTATTAGTTGTGATACGTGTTGCAGTTTGCATCGAGACGAATTGTTTTTCACCGTCGGCCTAGAGATGTTTACACTTTTATGTTCTCACCTTTACAAGTTGGATACTGACGATGTCCATGCTCCTACTAGTTGATGACCGACCGTCCACTTTCTCTTGGTTGTGGACCATTGTGATAGCTCCCCGCTCTTCCCATCCCCCTATAAAGGGGGATTTTACATTGTTATCTCAAATTCGTAAATTTCTCGCTCCACAAGATGATCTAAAATATCATTTATGTGTAAAATTTGGATGTATATTTCGGGTCGAGATTCACAACTGACAACTCAAAATTATATACATCATTTTTATTTTCAATTCTTTTCACGTGGGATCAATTTCTCTCTCATATTTATACATGTGGGGTTTATTTCCCTTCACGTTTCGCACGCATGGGCCTATACTTCAACAATATCTCTTCTAACATCTCCGCTTGACTTTTTCGAGAAGATCTCCCTTAGAGAATACTGAAAATTCTGTCCACTCACCTCACCCCCTACCCGTCCTCGAGCGTTCCCAACATTGTCTCACATAGGGACACAAAACCATAACGCATAAATTGATCCAACTCTCTCTTACAACCTAAACAATCAGATTCGAAGTCCACCCTTCTACCTCTCAAGACTTGACAAACCGAGACACAACCCACATGGGTGCACCATAAGAAACTCAAGATCTTAGGTTAGATTTTTAGTTTTTAAAGTGCCGCCCCAAGTTCCTGTCTTTTTCCCATTGAACACCAATTCTAGCATCCTACACTATTCTTCAATCAACCACCAAGTTTATGAAGTAGGAACCGAAGCCGACCCAGATGTTACTGGTTTTCGAAAACTAAAATTGAGTCCAGACCGATTTCTTTCGGTTTCAGTCGGTTTTTTAATTTCGGTTAATTTTGAGCAGCCCTATCTAGCATTGTATTGTATTGGGCATTTTCTAGAAAGAAAAAAATCAAAACAAAATCCATGTCACCAAAAATTGGGCCAACCAAACAACAATTTACCACCCGACAACAACAATCCAAATAAACGCGAAGCTTCGTTGGAGGCCACATTTCCGGAACACCCTCGGTTTCAATCCCTCGCCGGTTCACAAAATTGAGGTGCGAGGAGCTCCATCTTCGAACCCACGAGCCACCAAATCGAGAATGGCTTCTGGGGCTGGGCTGGTCGCGGCCGATTTCGCCTTCTCCTTCATGTGGGCATGGACTGGTGCGTTGATCAAGATCTATGGCGAACCCAAGGGCGAGGTCATCAGGAGCTCTCTCTCCATCGTCAACATGTTCTTCTTCGCCTTTCTGGGTGAGTTCATCAAACACGCCGCCTACAATCCCCTCACCATCTTCTCCTCCGCCATCACTGGCGATTTTGCCCAGTTTCTCTTCACTGTTGGTGCTCGAATTCCTGCTCAGGTTTGCTCCACTACCCACCAATTATTTTGTGTTTTTGAGTTGATTCTGTGATGTGGTTTTGCTTTGTTTCCTGAATTCATTGCTTATGGAATGAAGGACATTTGGAATTTTGGTCCTGTGTGAGTAATTGCATGATATTTGGTTCTGTTTGTTTGATTTATGTTTGTTTTCACCCAAGATTTTGAGCACCCATAAAATATTTTGTTTTTGAGTTGGGGTTTTTTTTGAGTTTGTGATATGGGTTTGCTTTATTTCCTGATTTCATTGTATATGGAATGCAGAATTTTTTTGAACATATAAGCTTTATTGAGTGAATGATATCAATGATTTACAAGATTTTTGGTTCTTTGTTGATGATATGAACGTCTTGTCACATAAGACAATTCAATTTGGGAATATAGTGATTAGTATCTTGTTATGGTCTCTGTCATTAGAAGCACATTGCATGCTTTTGTATGTTCATTTTACTAACCAAGCAATTCCCTAGACGGGCATGGAATATTATTATGGAGAGCCTAATAATAACCTCAATCTTTTGATAGAAGAAGGTAGATACAATTGACTTGCTATGTTGTCTGGAGAATATTTCAAGACGGGTCATAGGATGTTTTGAAACCGCATTCCGGGAAAGTTTATTGCTTGACATAAATCATATTCACCTCTTCAATCTGTATTTATGCGCGCTATGCATCCATATAAATATTTTTAAATTGTTGGGGAGCCACATTACGGTTTTAGGATTTTCAAATGATATAGGAAACAACACTAAATTTTCCATATGTGCTTCTTTGCTCTCTTTTTTCCTCGGGTGCAGCTAAAATTTAAGCTTCTTTGCCTTTGTGTTTCCAGGTATTGGGATCAATAACTGGGGTTAGATATATTATTGCGTCCATTCCTGAAATAGGGCAAGGGCCGCGCTTGAATGTTGACATCCATCACGGTGCTCTGACGGAGGGGTTTCTGACATTTCTCATTGTTATAATCCAACTCGCCCTAGCCAGGAACATCCCCGGAAGGTTTTTTATGAGAACTTGGATCGCAAGTGTTTGCAAGTTAGTTCTTCAACTTCTCGGCTCGGATCTAACTGGAGGAGTTATGAACCCAGCATCTGTAAGTAACTAAAACCCATAAAACACTATACAAATTTTCAATGAACTAAACCTTTTGGATACACGTAGGTGATTGGATGGGCGTATGCGCGCGGGGACCATATAACGAAGGAGCATATATTCGTGTATTGGCTAGCCCCGGTAGAGGCCACGCTGTTAGCAGTATGGACATTCAAGTTGCTTTCTCGGCCGTGGAAAGCGAAGGAAAGACCCAAATCTGAATAAATCTCCAAACTCGGTGATAAATCATCTAATTCCCTGACGCCGGATAATTGTAATGTAAGTAATTCTGTAGATGTAAAGACAGGTGGGTTTGTTCAATATGTTTTGTTATGCATGTAAAGTAAAGGCTAATCTGATTTGTAAGCTTCAGTTTGTTCAGTGCATTTAGAGATTTTGTTGAAATGGAAACTGACTTGAGGCTCATTAGATGAAATGGCAAATATTATGGTTATGACTGGGTTTGGCGTTCCCTAAACGGCAGGATTCCATAGAATTTGTATGGTTATTATTTAACGTAAATGAATGCTTGTTTGTGCAATGGATAATCGCGATAATATGCTATATCGGATCACGTTTTTGTAAGCATTGTCCATGTATTGCAAAAATTTAGCTTAAACTATGTAAATGTTCTGCAGAGTTTGGCAAACTCCGTCGAAACATATGGAAAGTGGGCTATGACACCTTCCTTTTTTAAAAATGATATAATTGTCATTGGAATACAAAATAATTTAAATTTTGAATGTAATTCCTTGATGAAGAATTTAATAAAGTATTAATTAAAATAAAAAATAATTTTTATCCTTTAACATGTAGTTTTTAAGTTTATTTTTATGGTGTCACTACTGGTGAAAAAGGAGAAGTTCACAATAAATTTACACAAAAAACTCCAGATTTTGCAATTATCTATTTGTGCAATAAGGGGAAGAGGAATGAGGTACAAGACACTTCAAAAAAAAGTTCCAATTTGTGTCCTGAATATGATATCATAATGATTACTTAGCAACTTGAAAACACGAATATTTCATTATGATTTTGACTCAATGAATCATAGTATGTATTTATATGGTTTTTGAATCATAGCAAATTTATATTTTCCTTTTCATGATATATACACAATTCATCAGATGTAGCCTACTCATTACATTACTCTCTTCCTCTTTGATTATAAAGGTCCAACTTCCACACCATTCATTTCCTTTTCCAAATATGGTTTTGATGAAAAATTTGCATAAAATACCTATCAACTTTACATTATCTACATTAATCAATTCGAGTTGCAACAAATCAAATCTACTACTATTTTCTGTTTCTTTCTGTACAAACGAGCTTTAGAATGACTTCACTCCATGCCTCATTTCATTTTCTTTCATAATAACAAGCAAAATCAAGAGCCTCACGTTTCGGCAAAGCATTTCAAAGCTCGCAACCTTCTCAATCTACTGCTGTGGCACCTAAAATACTCAAACCTGTCAGAATAAAAACATGAATCAGAAGATATGTACTGACTGAAGTTATCATATGTCATAACCCAGCTGGGTTTATTGCTTCTCTAAGAAATCAGTATGAAAATGAAGCAAGCATTTCTGTTTGATCCTAGTTACAGTGATGTGTCTGTGAATAACAGTGCATCTTTCAAACTGAACTGGTCGCATTATTACCGTTTGTACTGTAGAATTTGTATCGGAGCTGCCGTTTTCTTTAGTTACAGTAGCCCCCTCACCATTTTGATGCGTTTCTTGGAAAGAAATTAAGTCTCCACCACTCCTCGTAGGAAGGCCATCGATGTCACTGTAATCCAAATTCTGCAAAATCTTTGGAAGCGACATGCTACCACCGTCCTCGCCCATATTTTGTCCTGTTTCAATGTCATATCTCCTTCTTGAAGACAGATATGAACGCATGGAACCCATTACAGAGATGTCTTCCTCGTTGACCCACGCTCGGAAATTCACCAATGAACGAGGAATTCTGGTAAATAGGAGCTCTCTAAAATTCTTTACTAATCCCTTACTATATGGATTTTTGCTCCTGTCATATCGGTACCGGAAGTTCTCATAAGTTGTCTGTGAAAAGGCAAAACCCAGAATAAGAGAAATGAAAGTTTCACCCTCAACATGCGAAACTAGATTCCATACTTTAGAGGAATGCCAAAGTTTGATATGACCTATAATTTTACCCAAATGGCGGGTCACGTGGGATGGGAATGAATTATGAGGAATTATATGAAACAAATTACTTTCTCGATCAATTTATTCCACTAGCTCCTAAAAAAGGAGGTTACAAGAAACTTAAAAAAACTGCCAGGCACATGTAAATAAGCTTTATGACTGTCAATAACCTATAACCTAGAGACACATAATATGCATTATTTTTTGCTTCTGTGCACCTACTTATTGTATCGACATTTTTTTATACTAAGTTTGAAAATGAAATATAATAGCATTATGATGAGCACAAAACTAACCTGGTTGGTCCAGATCAGATAGATATGTAAAGCTGTGAGCCCTCCCACAAACCAGACGGTAATGAAGCAATATACGATAAGAACAACTGACAGGATGTCTTCTGCCATGACGGTATATATGTCCCCCTTTTGTTGAACAATATTGACGCAAGAGAACGCAAAGATATACATGCACAAGACAGTTGACGAGGATATGAAGCATATAAAGAACGGATAGTTGCGCTGCAATTATCAACACGGAAGAAATTGTTTAGTTACTTGAAGCAAACAGATAGCTTAAACTCATCGACTCTACAGCTTCAGTTTTCAAGGCTTTGAACCAATTACTAACCTCAAATAATTAGCTATAAAATAAGTGAATTACTAAAGTAATGGCTGATGCGATGACAGGAGCATGAACATGGAAATATACATTTTTCAGATACAATACATGACATCTATAGCAGTGGATTAATCTCCCATTCGATAATCATTTGGAAAATTATAATTTATTTTACATGATTTTATGGACTGAATTAAGAAAGTTCATGAACAACGTTTACTTGACGAAATATTTGGTACAATCCAAATCTTTTAACAAGCCCAAGAAAATTCCATCATACGGGGGGTACTAACACCTTTTATTCTTTTTCTCAACATAAGGTAATAACGATATGCAAGTTTTAGGTTGCCATAAGCATGTTTTGGCTCACAACAAAACTAAGTTAACCTAGCTTTCAACACCGCATTAATAAAGAAGTCTTGCTCAGAATTTGTAAGAAGTACCCAAAACAACCAAGGTCAAACTGGCATGAGGTGACTATTGCAAATCTACAACTTTATTTCTAAAAGAACTTGAAGATAAGAGGGGTTTACTTACTAAAGCAATACACTGACCCACCCACGGGCAGTGGTGATCGAACCTCTGAACGCAATTGTTGCAGATCGAACAATGAGAAGCTCGAGGTGGACGATAGAGCAAGCAGGTTTCACAGAACTTCACTTTAATAGTCTCACCATTGACCATCATATCCCTTGTCCGTGGCAATCGAAGATGAGAGAGTTTGCCACTCACCCATTCAATAGATGGGCTATTAAGAGCATATATGTCATCTAACTCCGGTGGCGGCTTGGAGTTTCTAGGAATTATTCCCGGATCTCTCCCCGATGTCAGAAAGAGGAAAGTAAAAACCTGCACGAAATTACCAAAGAGTCGAGTCAAGAGAATGTTCTGTAATCATAATTCTTGTTTACACCAACACTTCGTTTTACCCACCAAAAAACTGATGATCCATGCCCCAAATAGTATGGGATAGCCAAATCGAGGATCGTAATGTTTGACTGCTACTAGCATCTTTAGGCAAAATGTTAATGCCGGAACTCCGATCAGAAATGAAGTTATATATAGTGATGATGCATCGGGACCAAAAACCAGTCTACCGCCACAAACAAATTTCTGGCATGAGGAAGAGAAGCTCCATCAATTGTAGTCCATAATCCATATGATAGCATACTGTGCAATTCATTCAAAATCATATACAGTAATCATAGGTCAATCAGTTACACGATATTGCTCCAAAGAAGCTCAAGAGCATCAATATGTTAACTATCCACATAGTGAGGTCCGTGATAATAAATAAGCTTCTACGTTGTGCCATATCAAATGCTACAACGAAAAAACAAATTCAAGTAGGAATGAAAAACAGATTCCCTTTACAAAGTTTCTTGAACAAGGACTCCGTCACTTCAATGACACTTCAATTCAAGTACATAAAAAGTTTCCTCGAAATCTTCTTATGTTATTCTGGTAAGTACTATAAATCCTGTGCTGCCAAAGAGATTTGGAAATAACTTTTGCAAGACATTCCTGATGAAGCTAATCAAACACGGAAATTCTATTCACATGGCATATCATGATCAGTTGGAAGTTTGAAACAAACAATATGGTTTCCATTGCTTTATTCATATATTCACCTTTCTAAGATACAAAATGAGACTAGGGAAATGCAACAATTTAATAACAATAACACCAGGAAAAAAAAAGCATATACAGATGAATCGAGAGAGATAAATTACATTGTTACCCTTCCAAGCTTGATACAGCCTCCTGGGTTTGCCTCTAGTTTTGGAAGAGAGCCTTCCTCGACTAAGAGAGCCTCGGCTTTTGCTACCATTCATCATCCTGTTGTCCTAATTCTTCTTACGAGTCATCAAATCAGAACAACAAGAGGATCTTAATACCTGTTCTCAAAATGTAAACACCACCACCAACATAGAAATCAGATCTTTTTTGGGGGGTATGTGGTGTTTAGGTTCTTCTTTTCTGGGTTGTGATTGTCACATCAGCAACCTCTGTCTTGACAATTTGTTTATCACAAAACCCAGATGCCTCCTCCTCCTCAATCAATCAACTTCTACAATGTCTCTTTCTCCTACCCATAACTCAAAAATCTCTCTTTCTCTCTCTCCTACCCATATCCCAAAAATCTCTACCTTTCCCCTACCCCCAAGCCAAAAATCTCTCCTTCTCTTACCTCTTGCTGGTGGGTTACTGTGACCATTGGCTATGGTTCTACCGAGTTTTCCGCAGGTAAGACCCACCACCATAGACTATATACCAAAATACAGAAATAGAATAAAATACTTAAAAGGGTATAGAGTATCAAGTTTTATCTATTATTTTAGAAATATCCTCAAAACAACCTATAAATTATTTAAAAGTAGTTTTGCACCATTAATACAACAAATTAGTTCTTCCGTAGATTAATTAGTAATTTTTGTCCAAAACCACTAAAATTGTTGTTACTAATTATACATGACTGAGAAGCCTTCTAAGCTTGAGAATGCATGGGATCCTAAGACCTCTAACCCCAACCCTTATCCTTAGTCCTAAAGACCTCCAACTTAACTTTCACCCCACCTTAAGACACTGGGGCATACACAGTGAGAGCCACACTTATATAACAAGGACTTTTGGTTCGCAAGAATGTCTTTTTCAGTGTATGGGAAATAGCCTCCCTTTTTCTGTACCAGTTTGGGTAGTTGAAGCGGAATTAGGTGCTGAAGGGAATACTTGAGCAAGACTCCACAATGTTTGACATTCAAAACTCTAGATTTATCAGTCGACCAAGAAGGAGGAACATGATCTTCACCAAAACTTTGCTCCATAAGTACAATTTCGGGTAACAAAAAGAAAGCAAATTTTGCAAACAAGTTCTTCCTCACAGACCACGAACTTCTACTACAAGTAAGACAGCAGCCAATTACACATGAGTAAAACAACAAAAAAAGTGCAAAATTAGCATAAGCGATGCAAATATGTTAAATTAGGTCAGGTTTTCAGGTAGAAAATGGGAACCCTGCAACATGCAAGAACATACTATGAAATTGAAGCAAAAACTGGGAACTCAAATAGAATCTCTAATCCAAACACCATAAATCACAACAATAATGTAGGAAGACACCCATGCAAACAAGTAGATGAACTAACTGTTTGGTAGCTGAGAAAATATTATATTAAATTGGCTCAGAATTTCCAGTAAAAATGGATCTTCAGACATGGAATAGCAATCGTATTAAGTAAGAAGTGAAAGCAACCACTAACAAATTTAGCTAGAATCTCCAACTAAGATGAAAAAATTGACATAAGATCCTACAAATGATAAATGCCTAGAAAATTAGAGATGCAGCACAATGGGAAAATATCTTGAGCTGTTTGGTAGATATGAAAAATACAGTGAAGTGAGGTAAAATAAATTGCAAATGGTGTCAGGATTTAATGCATTTGGAACTAAATAAGCTTACCCAGAAAATAAAACTCACAAACCAAGCCAAAAACAACAAATGAATTATAAAATGTAAAACTGCCCAAGTGAACTGTTTGGTAGCTGAGAAAAATAGAAAACGCAAATGGGTGTCAAGACTTGATGTACGCGGAACCAAAAACAATAGGCTCAGAACATGCAACTCAAGAAAAATCAAAACTTTCCGTTTCCACAATTTCAATCAACAAAGTCCTGAAGAAGCCAAAAACGAGAGCAATAGAAATTACCCGAGAGGAGCGCAAGTGAAAGGGACAGAGGTCAAAGCATGCCTCAAATAAATTTGGTTGAGAAAGAATAAAAGTTAATTACTTTCCCAGAGATTTGCTTTTCAAATTAAGCTATGCTTGAAGTAAAAGGATGTTTAGTTCGAGCTCATTTGAAGCTAAAAACAAGTCTACAAATTTAAGTTAGATTCGTTAAAAAATAATCAATTCGCCTTTGTTCGTTTATTTTTTTTATTATAAACATTTAGTATTAACATTAAATAAAATTTTATTTTGATAACAAGTTAACTCAATCTCCTTAAATCTGATAAAGATTTGAATTCGATTTACTTATTTAATAAGTTTAATATTGAGAAAAATAAATTGATTTAGAATCTCAATTGCTTTCTTAAATAATTATCAAGCTGTTAAGTTAATTATTGCATATTTCCTTTTACTTGTCACTTGATGGTGAAAAAAATCATGATATACACCACTTTCTTAAACTTGCTAAACAAATTCTCAAGTATTCTATACAAATTTTAGAAATGGATCAAAATTAATGATCAAACTGATCACTTCCTTCATAAAGGTTGAACCTTTCTTTTTCAGTGAATATTGTGCATATTTCTTTTCTAAATTTTATGTACTTGTTTCACATCTTGTAATGTAAAGAGTTCAGGTCATTCTATGATTTGTTTGTTTTTCAACATTCATCTTTCTTTGGTACACCATACAATATATATGTATACACAAGAAAACATGTAAACATCTTGTACAGTGACAGTTTTAAAACAGAAAGCAAGAGTAGAGATTTTTATTCAACAAACAAGCAAACATAACATAACACCATGATGAAAAATGTCAAGAAAGCATAACAAAAACAGTCAAAACTGTGTTATGGGTAGTAAAAGAGACTGAACCATTGATTGTCATTTTTACCCAATTCTGGAGTTATCTCTGCCAAAAACAAGTGTTGTAGCCCAGTTCATAGCCACATAGACCCTATTCCTCCAGCTGATGACCCGCGTGAGGTAGGCCGATCGCCAGACAAGCCAGCTGATGAATCCTGCATGCGACATCCCTTTGGCGTCCTTTGAGGAGCGAAGATCAACGAGCGCCTTGTAACGCCCAACCGATGCCATGCTTCCCATATGCTTGTACTCGAAGGGCTCTCCCAGAGGGATGTCCTTTGCACTCCAGGCTCTGCCTCCTTCTGCCTTCCCTATCTTGTTCACCAACTCCACCAAATACTTCCCTTCCCTTTCTGCTACCTGTAATTAGTTGTTCCATGGAATCATATATATGTCAATCACTAATTTAACAAATCCAAAAATGCGTGTTCACTTTCTTTCTTAAGAAGCTAATTACGGTAAAATGCAAATATATCCTTCTTTTCAGTAATAAGCATGAGGGAGATAGGAGGGTAGGAATTGTTCTAAACATATCTCAACTGACCAAACCGAATTGAAGCGAATCAATACAGTTCAATTTCGGCTATAAATAAAACCGAAACAAAACAGGCTGGGCTTTGGTTCACGGGACAGTGGAACTGACCGAAAATTGATCGGTTTTGGACACTGGCCCATTTTAAATCATCCATCTTCATCAATTGAGCAATAAAATACTGAGCAAACAATAAACAGGTCAAAAGGTGAAAAATTAATAAAAATCAATTCAAACAATAAACAGATCAAACCAAACCAAAAATGGACAATTTTAAAACCGAACCGAAGAAAAACCGGTTTGATTTCCCTTGAACCGAGCTGATCAGTTCGGTTCCAAACCGAATCATGAACACCTCTATTAGAGGGTATGGGGGAAGCCAAGTAAAAATGATACGAATCCTTATTTTTTGGCTGTTTCGGGTAATACACTGGTGCGAGAAATTTTTATGACAATTGGAGCTCAACAGCATCACAAATCTGTATCCAAACTGAAATTTTCTTATGTGGTTCAGAGCAAAAGTTACCATAACAAACAATAGAACAATCTGAATTCCTAACTACATTATCAAGCATATTTAATGTTGTATCATCTTGAAAAACATGAGAGGTTTTTCACCTGAGCTAGTGCTGGAAGCACAGGTCTCCCTGTCTGTTCAAGAAAGCCAGCACAGTCACCCAGTGCAAATACATCTTCCACAGAAGGAACCCGCATCCATTCATCAATACCAATCCTGTATGTATCACTCAACAACATCCATCACCATATACAACAACAACAACGAGTTATGAGAATAAAGTCTCATACCTTCCACCACTGGATTTTGGAAGATCAAGTGACTTCACAAACTCTGAAGGACCAACACCAGTAGACCACACCAAGAGGCCATAAGGAACATTTGTCCCGTCATTAAGAACTATTTTATTTGAATGCACCTCCTTCACAACCCCTCGCATAAGTTGAACTCCAGACTGCCACAAAAAACTCCAAACCTCAAAACTTCCATAAAATAGTGAATCATACTTCTCTAGTTAACAGAAAAGTTCAGTTACCTTTGTTAAATGCTTTGTTGCATATTGGCGAAGCCCGATGTCAAAGGATGAAAGTATCTCATTTGCCTAGCAATGAACGATATTTTATTGAAACAGTTAAATCTTCTTTCACAATACAGATTAGGATATAAGGAGGAAAATACTGCCAAATGTACCTCTATAAGGGTGACTCGGACATAATCTTTAACGTGAGTGTACCTCGAGCGTACATCCCTTACTATGAAATCGCTTAGCTCACCACTAAACTCCACACCTGTAGGACCACCTCCGATAACAACACAGTGTAAAAGACGCTTCTTTTCTTCTTCTGATAAGCCTGTAAAGTAATGATGATAAGTTTCCACCAATGTTACAGTTTAATTTAATAATATACAAGTTACAGCTCTATAGAAAATCAGTATCTTTCAAATAATGAAACCATAAGAAAATCACATAAGATACGTTCAGAAAAGAAATCAGCATGAGCATTGTCCTATCATTTTGTGATCTTCGCTAGACCTAAAAGATATTCTTAATAGAAATCTTATAATTATAAACAATGTTTACCTGGATTTTCAGATAGCATCAGATTTAGGAGAAGCTTCTTTCTTATTTCTTGAGCGTGATTAACTTCCCGGAGGAAAAATGCATGTTCCTTCACCCCCTTGATACCAAAAGTCAAGGGCTCAGCTCCAGCAGCAATGACGAGCTTGTCATAGGCAACTTTAAATTTGTAAGGCTCTTGTGCTAAGTCACTGTCATCGACTGTCTCGCAGTACACCTGATACGCAACATAACAAGGTTCCATTATAAACTGGTAAGCCAATGACGATGAAAGCAACACAAATTGCTTAGCTTCAATGATTCTTTCCTCATGAATCAATCATATTCCAAAGCTTAACAGAATCATTTAGACGTGTACAAATGATCTGTTCTGATCTCCAGGTTGATTAGTTAATCAAATAGCACACATTCATAGCCCATTTTGTTTTCGGATACTTACAAACATTTTTCAGAGTGATTTGAAAACTATGGACCGATAAATATATGCTTTATTACTATGTCTTCATGCGAGGGTGTCTTAAGAATTTACTCACTTGATGTTTGTTTGTGTCAATGGCAGTGCAGGATGCAAGATAAAAGTACGAGTTGGGATCCTTGGCCAAAGCAGACTGTATCTGGCTGACAGGCTCAGCCACTGACCGGAACTCAAGTGTTCCAACACAAGTCGAGGCAAGCAAAGGAGTGAAGACCATGTGGTTCCTTGGCGAGATGCAAACAACATCGTAGATTTTGGTGTCAAGCCCCTTGAGGAACCTACACGCGGCCCATCCCGTGCCAAGGACAACCACCCTTGGCTTCTCGCCAGGCTGAGTCGGTTTTAGTCCCGGAAGATCAATACACTCTGAATCATCATACTCCGGGATGATCCTCTCCACGACAGGAGACCTACAATGTGGCATTGTCTTCATCCCCCGGATCCAGGAACCAGCGTGACTCACCTGCCTGATCCCAGAGAGGTATGAAAGATTGCGTTGAGCAGTAACATTTTCAAGGGTGGGCGAGTGGGGTATCTTTCCTGATATGCCATTATATAAACCTTCCTTCTCACTTGAGGTGCCAATGGCCCCTCCCGACCTTCTCAAGCTGCTCCTTGCAATCCTTGAAAATGCCATGATAAGGATATGAGTTTTAGATGCAAGATCTGATATCTGATTATGATATTCTTCTTTGAATAAAATGTTGCTTGCTAAGCTCTAGAAACTGCACTTGAAAATGAGACATATGAGCTATAATATTCAACACCAAGAGGCATGGAGAGGTAAAGACAAGAGATCAAACAAATGGGGCATAGATCCAAACAACAACAAAAAGTTTGTTGTTTGATTACAACGATCTTTCCAAGACCCATAAACTAGCAAACATAACCCAAGTTAGCTCTCGTCCTCAGCTGATGGAAGATACAAAGAAAAGCCTCATGTACAAATTCTAAACCAAACTAAAAACACACAAAACTGCCTTTACTAAAACACAAATGGGCATATCCAACTCAACCGATCAGCCTTTCGGGAAAACTTTTGAATGCCACCAGGCGGATTGTCCTACACTAAACAAAAGATCTAGTTTTCATCAACTATGGCTTGCCACTTTTGTAGTAACATACACCAAACAATTGGCGTTTCATATTATCACTATAATTGAAAGAAAAAATCATTCACACTACTACACCACACACAACTGACACAAGACCTTGGCTGTGACTTCACATACACATGAAACAAACAAAAAACGGGCAAAATCCTAATTAGGTTTATTTATGCTGCAAGTGCCTGAAACTACAGCATTTTGACCTAAGAGGAGGAACCCATCTCCTTTTTGTCCAGATACCCAACAAAATTGCACATGATTAACCTGCAACAGTGTGGAAATCACAGTAGCAAGCTCAAACCCAGAACCACAATGCCCTATTAGACCCATAACCAAAATTGGGCAAATTTAATTTACTGAAAATCTAAAACCAATATATAGATACCCAATAAGCGTTTCACAAAAATAAAGCAAACCCACTTGAAATCAACCAATATTTATGCCTTCAATCCCATTTTCATGCAGCTTTCTTAAACAATCATAAAAAATGGCATCTGGGACGCAATAAATACATATAATAAATAAATAAAAACAAAATCAGTTCCCATTAAAAATCAACAGTAATGGTAGTGTCCTGAAAACAGATCTGAAACGTAATGAAATAAGGGATTTACCTTTTTTATTCCATTGAACAGTGAGCTAGGTTCTTGGGGAGTGTCCAATATTTCAGGAAGTGGCTTGTTTTGTAGTGTGTTGTGCACAAGCTAATAAATATTCAGAAAACAATAATAAATTAATTATAAAAATCGCTCCCGACTTGGAGCCCAAGTTAAGGAGGCTATAGAAAAGGTAATCATGCCGTATACTCTGGGCCGGGGATGAATGTGAAGTTACTTTTCTACCCCCACCAGTTTGGTATATTAAAAATACCCTTTGGCAATTAGCACTCAGATTGAGGGGCGTACACTTTAAACCACGAACCAAATCGAACAGAAAATCATGAATTATGATTAGGTTTTGGTTTTATTTTTAAGTGAACCGATCAATTTTGTTTTAGTTACGATTTATACAACAATTTTTTTTGGTTAATTAGATAAATCGAATCGAAATTCCACTTCCTTTATGTCGCACTCAAAATCATCCACATATTATGAAGTGGCTCTTTTTTATTCTTGCAAACGACATCGTTTAACTCCACATAAAACTTTTACATATCTTTCAATTTCGTTCACCCACTACCACAACAACCTTTATTTTACCGTCTTCTTCCTTTTTACATTTACTTTCTGATTTTTAAACCTTACCTTAATACAAATCGGAATTAAACCGATTCACAACTAAGGTAAGACAAATAATCAATATTTCTTTCCTATTTAGATTTCTGGAATCGTTTTATTTTAACTATTTAAAGGTTTTTAAAGTTAATTAAATGAATAGATAAAAAATTTTGGGCTTAAATATCAAGCCCATAAAATTTGGTTGGTTCGATTCAAAATAAAAACTGAACCAGTTCTAGTGATTAAAAATCGATTATTCAATTGTACTCGATTTTGGTTTATAAATTATAAAAACGATAGTTATTGGTTCGATTCCACTTTCAACTCTTTATTTTGGTTAACCGAATTATAGAAAATCCTCACTGGCATACCGTGTACACTTAAATAATTTTTTCGGTATGTTTTTAATGTTAATAAACTTTTCTCATTATTTATCTTTCTACACTGTTTAATTTTCTAAATTCCCATTTGTACTATTATTATTTTTACTACAAATATTATATTAAACGAGTAAAAGTTTTTGTTGCAAGCTTCAACTAACATTCAGCAAAATATACGTCTCATTTAACTCAATGAACATTTGTTATTTTACTTTTGAACTTGTTTTTTTATATATTTTTAACTATTCAAAAAAAAAAACTATACCAATCAAAATGTAAAATATAAGTTCTGATACTCGAAAAGGTTTGATAATTATTTGATATAGAATCAAAGTTCAATCTTAAATTACCTTAAAAAAAAGTTCAATCTTAAAACTAAAATAAAAATTAAAAAAAATGGTAATTTAGAAGTGTGCATGATGGTTAATAGATTAGTGATATAAGTGGGCAACAATTTAGATTCTAGATGATACAAACCAATAAATGTTATAATATTTAATAATTGTGCATTGTAATCTGGTGGTTAATTATCTCCCTGATAAAATTATCATATTTTATTCTTGATAATATATTAAAAAAACTAATATTTTCTATATTCATATCATCAATTCAAATGATAATCTCTTCTTAATGTTAGGTGATTTTTCTATTTATTTTGAGTTTCTCTTTCTCACGTTTGAGAATCTGAATACAAGGCCGGCTCAACAGTTAAGTTACGGCTTAAAGCAAAAAAAAAACATTTATTTCTTGTGAAAAAAAGACTACAAATTTAGGCATTTATTTTCATAATTAAGGGGACTTTTATTTTCAAATATGGGCCTAACCTATTAACATATTTGGACTTATTTTTAAGTGGGCCTAAAGTAGGTGTTTTGCTGCTTTATGGTTAAACCGGCCCTAAATCCGATTCTCTTTTCTAATAAGTAAAAATAACAATGCTATGGCCTATGAGTGAGTGGCAGTGATAAATAGGTACCTTAATAATACCTATATATATATATATATATATATTATTCTTAACAATTACATACTGCTGAAAGATGTATGAATGGAGTGTGCCAATAACAAATTGTACAGTTTTACAAATATTCATTCAACTCTCACTTCCCTGATCTTCATGCCTGAGCTATTTTCGGCTGCGTAGCAAATATACGGTTGAGCGTGGCTGCCAAGCGGATCCCGCCTTGAGCTAGCCTCTTCTCCACAACTGGTAATCTCGATAGGAAGTAATCATCTACGGCACATAGAACGATAATCAATCAGAACACAAGGCCATATAAGAAATAAATAATATTAGGATGTTACCAACAAATGCAAAATTTACCAGCTTTCTCTAGTAACTGTTGATGGGATCATTTTATGAGACAAAAAACCAATGAGAAGTTGAGAATTAGAAAAGGAGAGAGCGAAGAAGTGTACCTCCTAGAGTGCTTCCGGGTGTGGCGTTTCTGTAAGCATACTTGCATGCTAAACTGATGCTTTCAGAAGCATACCTGAAAAGGTTGCATTTTGATCTCAACTGCTTCATGAAATTATAATTGTTTCTTCAATCTAGGATGGATAGTCGGACGACAAAGTAAAGAAGGTTGTTTTATCAACCTTTTGTACTATGCATGAGCATGCTCATAGAATGCGATTTCATCCATCATGATATCATTCATCTTTTTTAGTTATGGATAGAGGAAGGATATATACTTACGGATCTGGACAAACTGTGTGATCATATCCACACCTTTCCCATGATTTAATGTCATTGGACCAACCACCCTATTACACAGAGAAGGAATGAACAAAAGAGCAATGTAAATCACACATTCAGAAAAACACATTTTCTTCCATTGAAAGAAAATACAATAAAGTGGCGGGTGATATTGTTTTTTTCAAAAACCATTGGTAAATTTTTGAGGAACCAACTTTGTATACATCACTCTGCTATGGAACTTTATCTCTGTGGTGCATCAGAGAAATGACAAATTGGGTTCTAGTGTTTTCAAATCAACAATAGTGATTTACAGGAACGTCAAAATATTGCATTAAAAACATAGAGGAAATGAAAGAGTAAATCATACTGCAATGTTTTTCTGAACGGCTTCGATCATGACCGCAAGACTTGAATTATAGAATGTCTTCAAGGCAGAGTCAATGATCATGTTATCCCAAACCTGGAGCAGACAAATTTCCATGAATATTACAAGAAAAATTTATATGTAATTCCAGAATCACTGACAGTTGATACAGTTCTAGAAATAATCAGCTGCAATTTTACGGTGGCAACTTATTTTCTATGGACTAATCAGTATTTCATATGCTACTAATTAAGAGCTATAGCTTGAGTAACTATCAGGTAGAGAAATAATTGGTCACGGAAATGGAGAAGCATGCACTATGTATTGTTAACATAACTGAGGTTTAGCATGTTTTGTGCTACCATTATCTTATTGTGTCCATGCAAAAAGTGTGCATGCATTCTCGAGTAACTGGACATAAACACTTTTTTAAACTACTAAACGCAAATACTTCCTATTGACTCACCCGCTATTTATCTTCGGCCCTCAGTCATATATCAATTGGCAAATATCTAAAGAACCAGAAATGATTTATGGTGATTGATGAACAAATAATTTTATATCTGCAGTCACAATTATCTCTTGCAAAGATAAAACACCAAACCAGGATAACAAACTTACTTCCATAATATTGAATTAAAGATATCTGGTCCGGATTCATAATTCAATAGTAATAATACAGAGGAAAATAAAAGGTATCGGCTTTGGAAGCTATTAATCACTTACATGATGTAAATTTGCCTTCCTACGGTACCAGTGTACTATAATTGTGTTCCCACCTAAATCTCCAGTAAAGCCAACATGAAGGGGCTGTCATAACAAAAGCAAGAAATTTAGTTTCTTCCCTGCGCAACTGAGGATACAATATTAGGTTCTCAAGGAAGTACAAGTAGACAAGTGAAACGAGATAATAAATAAGATAGCACACTTCAAAGTGATAGGGTAACAATAATGGCTCTGCAACTCTTCTTTCCTCAATGAAGCATAATTCAAAAGCAT
Source organism: Geranium rotundifolium (assembly GCA_963920655.1). NCBI lineage: Eukaryota > Viridiplantae > Streptophyta > Magnoliopsida > Geraniales > Geraniaceae > Geranium > Geranium rotundifolium. The sequence goes on along the minus strand of OY987316.1, from coordinate 5,890,669 downwards.
TGTTGCCAATGGAATACATCATATTATACCAAAATGTTCTGATGGAAGAAAAATACAATAGTAAGGACAGCAAAAAAAAGTAAAGTTCACAACTAACTACCTTAACATCATAAATACACAAAGATTTCTATATCATAAGGCTAAAGTAGCCATTATTCTCCTATATTCAAAAAGAACACATTCGAGGTAAATCTATAAATGGTATCTCTATCAAAACATAAATAGATCCATTAAACCTTTGCTCAAATCCTTTCATCAAATTAACTTGACAAACAAACTCGATATTTTTAGTAATCGATCTTCAATTTGTTGCAAGAAAATCTAGCCCATCCAATAAGTGCAGCCACTACTCAGAAATAAGACATGTGATCCACCAGAAAAACAGGTAGTAGGGATTTTGTCACTTTTTAAACAAAAATTACAGAGTTTTAAAGCAGAACAGCAATGTGGAAAGGGGTTAAATACTTCATAAATTTCATAATACTTTGCCATTGATAGTTTTATTGAGAGTTGACTTGGGAGATTTAAGAAGCAAACCTGATGGACATCCCCAATGAAGTGTGATAAAAACATTAGTGCCTCTGTCAGATTGTCTGCAGAGAGAGACAGTACCTGTTATATACACCATATAAGTTGTATTGTTTTCTGGAGACTGTAAACTAGCAACCTAACAATCCTTACAATTTGATTTTAAATTGGAACCATCATAGCCCGATGTGAGCTGCATTGTATAGTTCAAAATCGCTCCAGTCACACATCTATCTTTACGTCCAGCAGAATCATGGCAATCTCCTACAAGAATAATCGATACTATCATTTGTATTTCCTTTCTGGAGTGTACTTGTGAAACAAATATCCACAAATCAAACCCACCACATGATTAAATCATATGAAGACGTCGACAAACAGCTAAAAGTTCTAGGAAAAATGTTTTCACACCCGGAAATGAAATGTCTACCCATGCTTACACAACCAAAATAGATAACCAGACCTGCATAAAATGTATACCAAACTCACATTAAATAGAGATGTCTCTTGCCTTATCAATCGTATCATCCATATTATCAAGGGCCAAAATGGACTATATACAGATACAGTCCTTGTCGAAACTAGAGGCCATAAAGATTATGCGCCAAACCTCCATAAGGAATCAAAGACCACTCGTACAAAACAACGCAATTCATTGCAACGAACTATCAATTATACACTTAAAATCTAGCATAATCCAACAAATGACGAACAATAGCGAAACTTACTGCAGTACTTGTAATTACACAAGAAATCAGGAGTGTCAATAAAGTGCAAAGCACTACTCCAGTGGTAATGGAACCGAATCTGATCCGGCCACGAGCACACAGCTGCAAGATCACCTCCAGCAGATTCTGGGAGCAACTCTTTCACTCCAGCCAAAGCATCTTCACTGAGATACGCCTGATAACAAAAAAACACTCCATTATTGACTCAAACCCTAATCTTTGCACACAAAAACAATCAAAATTCACGACATCTGAGCAATGCCCATGAAAATTGGAACGAATTTAAAGAAGAAGCTGACCTCTGCGATCTTGCAAACAGCGTAATGGCCATCCTTTCCCCAACTGAGGATCAGAGGCGTGAATTGCAGAAGAACAAGTGCCCTGGCGAGCCACGCGAGCTCGGGCCTATGCATATTCGATGCAGAACCAGGTGCTGATGGTTTTTTGCTGAATCGGTGAAGTGTGGGTTGGTGGCTTGGTGCCTTGCTTTCTGTTTGGTTGGTGAGAAAATTGGGAGAAACTAGCGGGGAAGAAAACAATTCACGAGCCTTTTCAGTTCAAGATCATTAAATGATTACTTAGCTTCTGCTTCTTCTCAATATCTTAATCACAATTTAATATGGATTAGCGGTTGATTTATGACAGGATTTGGTTTTCCAGCACCATTTTTGGTGACAACCATGTATAAAAGATGATTGTAACCATATAGTTGAGTCTCGTACTGGCTTTCATGTAAGATTTATTAGACGATCAATAATTAGTCGTTTATATGATGGTTAAAATTATCCGTCAAGCTTCTGGTTGTGAGTTTATATATAATTAAATAAAATAACCACATATAAGAGGTAGTTGTGTTTTCATAAATAAATTTGTCTTACATTAAAATAATAAAATAGTTGAAAAAATAAAATAAAAAGAGCTAAACTTGCCAAATTATCTAAACAAGTGAAACCGTTCAAGTTTGGGGTGATAAAATAAATTAAACTCAACAAGAATTTAAAGTATCTATTTTAGTAGGGCCAGGGCTTAATATATACTTGTCATATATATATATGGATAATTTAGTCGAGGTCGTATCAACATTGGAGTATCCCTTCGCGATGTATTTTTGCATAACATGATTGTATTTGTTTTTTTATTTTATATTTAATTTAGTGTTTTAAAAGAATTGAAAATAATTATTGTAATTTTCTTAAATTTAGAAACGACTGAGAAAAAAATATAAGTTTATTTTTCAACAAAATAAATATACCATGAGATGTCAAGTTTTATCGAATCACCATTACATAAGTCAAGTTTTGGAGCATTTCTGAACCTTAGCGAGGAGGTGTTGTGATTGACTGATTAGTAGTGAATTAGATGTTAAATGTGAAAATAATTTCAGACGGATTCGATAACTAAAATGTTAATCTGGATTTGTTTCTCTTCTTTATATATGTCACATCCTTGTAACAATCTAAATGCGAGCCCTCTTTCTGTTGGAGATTTCAGGTTGTATCGTCGACGACGTTAGACGGCTATTTGGTAGGACTTGATGTAGTTCTCTGAGCAATGCAGATGATGCTAAAACAACAGATGAAACTTTCTATTTCCGTGGAGAGCACTTGAAAAAATTCAAATCAACAGCATCGAACAAATTATACTTTTCTCTTCCAGTTCCAGACCATAAGAAGCAACTTCCACACTGCTGAGCAAAATGACATACAAAAAAAGACTATGTAGCTTCAATCTTCAATCACAACATAATTGCTAATGGATACACAACTTCACCACCACCAAAAACTAATGACTTGTCTACTACTAAGTGTTCCATTTCCTACGTTCTTCCTCTCTTTTTTGCTTATGTACAGGGCCTGAACAAATGCAAGCTGTTATGGGTGAATTTACAAGTAACTGTCCCTGCGATCGATCGACACAACATTTCTGCTTCTGATCTTTAAGTATTAACAGCGGCTGATGGAGAGCCTGGCACTTCCACAGGTACACTAGTCGTTGCAGTTTCGTCTTCATCCAGGCTGATCACAGGGGGAGCAACACTATTGCTGATGAATTCACCTTGCTGCGCTGAACTTCCATTGTCGACCGGGGTTGGTAGTTTCTGCTGTTCGAAGCATTTGTCGGGGGCGTTGTTGAGCAATTTCGCCATGCTGTCGGGATCTGAACCGGGTGACAGCTCCTCCTCGCGCTCCGGCTGGATATTCAGGTCAATCTGGCCCTTGAAAGGTGACATTGACGATTTTACCTTGTTGGGGTCATCGTCGGAGCCATCACTCGCCGCCTTTTTAGGGTCTGGGCTACTGTTTCCCATGCTGGTACCTACCGAGTGGTCGTCTTCCAGCAATTTTTCACCCAACAGCGGCTGATGCTGCTTTTTGCGTGTAGTTTCTGCTTCTTTCTCTGATTGCTTCTTCTCGCGGCGCATCATTAAGGTGCGGAAGCGACGCTTGACTGTAAGGCACACGTTGCATGTGCACGTCTGCTTGTGTTTTGGGCCCTTCCCGCTTGGAGGTTGAATGCACACAATGCACGAGCATCCAGGTCTATGGCGGGGGTGCTTAGTTGTGGTGGCCTGGCTTGCTGGTGTTGCCTCGCCCTCATCTAATATAGCCAAGTTTGCAAGAGTGTCCAGTCCCTCCGGGAGATCAACATTATCGAGGTCCTCTTTGGGAGCCTTCATTTTCCTAGGAGCAGCTGGCCAAAGACAATCACAAACTGATGGAAAATTTGATAAATTGGGAATCAAATACAGGCATCACTATAACGTTCCATCAGGATTATTTTTATATGGAAGTGGAAACAATCATAGGGATAACACTATCCATACGCTATTTAGAAGAATTTCATTTCTCAAAATGTGTGTATGTATTTTTGTTCCCCGCTAGGGAACTTTTTCTGGTTTCATCAATAAAATCTCCAATTGATGAGCAAAAAGAAAAAGGGGTAACGGAAGATATTGCAATAACAACAGAATCAAAGATCTAGCACAATGCAAAACTATGAGCCTGTTTGGACTACTTCAAGCCATATATGCTCATGTGACCTTTGGACGTGAGAAAAATGTAGAACCAAGGATGTTTCAAGCAATTCATACCTGAATTACATGACGGCAACAAATCTTCAAGCTGTTCTGAGGTCAATTCTTGAGCTGTTGAACACAAAGACCTGGTAGGAAAGGAGTATATGAACATTTTATCAACAAAATGACAAAGTGCAAGAGCTATACATCATAGTTATTTTATTCTGGTAGAAAAGGGAAGGATAAAGGCAAAGGTTAACCATACTAAGAAACAGAAAACATGCTACTGTTTTATCAGAATGGTAGCATATTTGTGTGAATGATATATTTTAAAAAATTATATGTATATCAACTACTTGAAGTGCCTCTGGTAAAACTGATATCAGCCTTGAATCCAAGATTTAATAGCATGTCAAGGAAACCAAATAGCAGGGTGAACTATTCTACGATGTTTTGGAAACCACTACCACATTTGCACCCAGCAGCGGTATAGATGGGCAAAAGTGACCTATCATTTATCCTAAAATGAGACGTATGGTGGACTCCAAACAGACCTAGAGCTAGAACCAAAGAAAATGTGCACAAAGCTCCAAATCAAGATGGAAAGTACATTGTCATACCTTTCTGGATCCCAAGAGTTATCAGAACAGGTCCATCTTGGGGGAAGAAGCGCATTTGCAGGCAATTTGCGCCACTTAAAACAATCCTCACATTGAGCCCATTGAACCTTTTCACTGACATAAGTTAAACATGATATCAGTATTTGCAGGCTCCAAAGTCATGAGACAAAAATACATATGTGGCCTTCACAAAGCCAATATCACCGGACTGAATTTCTAATGATACAGTTGAAGCGTGACAAGATTTACAGAAGATACTAATAGTGCAAACAAAAAGGGGTTTGAAATAACTTCAGAACCAAAAAAGAAGATACTAATAGTGCAAACAAAAAGGGGTTTGAAATAACTTCAGAACCAAAAAAGAAGATACTGCCACAATATCAAGCAGAGAGTACCAAATTTACAGAATTCATTATCTTTGTATTGATTCTTTACTATCATACACTAAATAGACAATTCAGAATCTTAACAGGATCCCGGAGTATCCAAAACAAGTAATATACCCCGTATTGTCAGCTCCCAGAATTGTTGGCTTCCCAAGTACTGGTGCATCCTGCCATGAAAAATATGTCATCAGGTCTACATAAGCAATGACTTTACCTCAATTTGGCACTTGAAGGCTCAAAAGCCCATGGTCTGGATAAATATGTAGATGACAGTTGAACATGTTGGTTGTCCGATAGCAAGATATAATGGCAATAAACATCACTGAAATTATCATTAACAATATCAGGTACTTTATGATTTATATTAATTAAATGATCAGTACGGTCCAGCTGCCAGGGAAAAATGAGATTTTTTTCAGATTACAACAATGTTTCAGAAACTAAATCATTATAACCATAAATGGAAAGGTAACCAATGTTGTGGGAGAAATGGCAGAAACTTGATATAATACATACCAGGTCAATTGTTCTTATCTTCATACCTGTGCTTACAATTGATTATAACAAAAATGGAAAGGCAAACCTTGGTTCAAGTAAGAGAGAATCTAGTAGAGTCAACCTGAGAGCTCAGAGTTCAAGAGTTAAGAGTCTAGTAAATGCAATGTAATGCACTTTATTCAAGGGGGAAATTCATGACAATACAGTTCCATTTTTTAGCAAACATAGATGAAACAATACAAGTTTAAAGACATTGGATTTCATATGCCAAGGAACTTTGGATGACAGCACAGAGAAGTAATTTTGTGAGCAAGCTGCATAAGTAATAACCATTTCTAGAAAAGTATGTCACTGTTTGAGAAAAGAAGTTAATGTGCCCGAATATAATAATTGGTCATACATACTTTTGCATATGAGAATGAAGTTTTCATACTGTACCTCATATTCCTCAAACTCAAAGCCTTCAATCACTACAACACTAGGAATGTGGTTGGGAGGGGGGCGCAGCAATCCTTGGGCTTCTTCCCAAGTGAGCTTCAGCTCTATCAGATCTTCATTGTCAATTCTTAGGCGCTTACTCTTTACAAACAAGACACTGTTCTTTCTCTTCCTAGGCCCAGAAGATTTAGCTCCAAGTGCTTCCTTGGCTATATATCCAGATTTATCTACTTTGGACCATGAACTAGGATCTGTGAATTCAACCTGATTGACAAATGAAAGACTAAATGATCTCGACCTACCTTGCAAATGAAAAATGATTCAACCAACTTCACCAATTTTAGTTTGAAAATACTAACATCTCCATGTGGTGCAACTCCATTTCCACTTTTAGCTTTTTCGTTGTCCTGTCAATAGATAATAGCGTGTAACCACGATCAGATTCAGATTAAACTATACTAGTCAACCAAAATCAAATATTACTATTTGCTAAAATCTCACATAGAGCCAGAATGTTTTCCAAATTACATATGTAACCGTCAATGCCAACACAGAGCTGGCTGAATTATAATTTATCTTTATCAGACAGGCTCTCTGTAGTGTGTTGTACATGCCTCCTAACAACAAAAGAACTAGTTTACATTTCCCATTATCTTCCTACAATAAACTGCAAAGTGCAATTTTAGCTGTTTTGTTGAAAACACTAGTTTGTTAATGGGCAGTTCCATTGGCGTACCAATTATCGTTCCGCCTAACCAAAGGGTAAGTATCAATCGCCCACTTGGATCATCGAAACCTTAACTCCCGCTCGTACCCTGGAAACCCTAGTCGGGCCAAGCGGGCACCTTGGAACCAGCATCATTGCACCTACCACCCACCCCACGTGGACGGACATGATAACCTCACGACACTTCAACCCAATACACGCCTATGACCGTATCTAATATAAATACCCCTTCCCGCCATTGGACAAAGGGATCTCGGCAATAAACCCCTACTTTATATATCCTCCCACGGGAGGACATCCTCTCATCAAAATACCACGTGAGCGCCACCTAAGCATCCAATATATAACACCAATGTACTCCGACCCCGTCCATATCCTTCCCATGCGACAACAGTAAACTTAAAAATATAATTTTCTAAAAGGCCTGTACCCTAAATAATTTGGCTCAATTCAAAGATCTCATGCCCTTTTCTCATCTGTGTCATGAAGTAATAAACCACAATAAAGTTACAGAAGTATATCAAAATTGTGTCAAAGAACATGTGTTTTAAGAAATGACGATATGAAACTTTTTACTGAGAAACCAGATGAGGAGGCCTAACCATGTATTGAATAAAGATTAATAGACGATCATAACTAAATGCATGTCCAGATGACATGAAGACTGATCACATAAAAATTCACTTTATGTAAAAGCTCTCAGATACAGTGCAGAGTTATGTGGTCAATGTACAGCGGCAAACCTGATCAGATGGTGTAGCTGAAGCCTTTCTGAATCCCATCACCAATTTTCCTTCCGGCTCTAACCTACTAAATGTTACTGACGAAAAAAACTAACTTTCAGTTCCAAAACAAAATATATCATGATTACAAGCATACAAACCTCTTACATCAAGATGAGCTCATTCACAGAAAGTTGACCACATTTAATAAAAAGCATGTCTATGTAGTAGCAGGATAGTCAAACTCAAAGAAAGACGCGATAATAAGGTATTTCTTTCATCCAGCGATATAATCTGCTTACCTATATCACCTGCTTGAAGTTGCATGGCCTGAATACAAGGAGTAACACCCTCCAGAACATACATCCTACTATTATTGTTGGGCCAGAATCGGAATTGAAATATCCATTCCTTTCCCTTTGCATCCTGTACTTTAAGGGGCAATCCTTCAGGCTGAGATATTGGTGGAAAGTATGCCTGTGTGATGTTAAATTGGTGATTATCATAGGGAGGAAACATGAGAAATAATAACTGGCAAATAAAACTCAGAGAGGATATTCTAAAAGTAAATGCTAAACAAGACTGCTAAATGTTTGTAGAGCACTGTTCAAATTCAGACATATGATGAGCATGTAGGACTGTATGAATAATTTGAAGAAGCAAAATGTCGTTCAGGTCATTGTAACAGTTTCACGGATTACTAGGATAAAATGCAAAAGGCTTCCATACTAGAAAAAATAACTGCTAGATGATATGAATGTAAAATTTCGGTCCCTTCTAATTGCTAAAGATACTGCATTTCAGTTAATAGTGAATTATTTTCCCAATATTATGACACTATTTTTATACATTTTGTAACTAGTACTGATACCGTAATACAAATAATACAAAACAGCCACCGGCTGAGCTACTATTGATGAAACCCTGCCAACAAATAGCTTTTTAAGAAAACCAATAGGAAGACAACTAACCAATTTACAGGATCTAACACCATAATGGAGAAATTAGCCAACATAACATGATACTCAATTTTAGAAATGTACTAATTTACAAAGATACCAGGTCATGAGTCTCTGTCAACTACTGAAAGGTTATAGTATGAAAATCATACATAGCATGATATTACTGTCTTTATAATGAACCATTCTTCCAGTTTGCCAGATAAGAATATGTTTATGCTATATAAAAGAGTATAACTTGATCTATAATTGTATTATTAGGACTGCTAGAATTTCTCTCATGTTGATCTCTCTTTCTAAAACACCTCTCCCAACCATTCCATGAATATAATTAAATTAACCATTCTGTTAGGATATAAAGTTCTTTTGAGAATGAATTGCAAACCAGAAATAAATTGATAGGTAGTTGCACAATGACTCATCAAATTATATCTAGAAAACAAATATTATAAGCAAGGCCTACTATAAATTCAACATATTATGTTACATGAAAAAAAAGCAGACATAAATAAGATATTGCATGTCAACATAAAGAAAGCATAATTGTCAATATTTATTTGCTTTGATTTTATTATATTATACTTTGGGATTTTCCTGAGTTTTAAGAAGGTAAAGGTTGTTTCAAGTTGCGGAAATCATCACAGATGTACTTAAACGTTGACCACTATATATACAACAAAGACAGGAAATTAGGGTTGGGGAAAATAAACAAACATGTTTTCCATCTAATGTACAAAACTAAATAACAGAAACATTGAACATTGCAAAAGATCACCTCAGCACATTTTTTTGGAAGCACTAAACGCCCAATCCGTCCAGCATCACTAGCACTTAGCATTTTCTCAAACAAAGGAGTGATCACGGAATTTGAACTTACATAATGTCAAGGCTTTATAATATTCACAGGAAAAGGCAAGCATAACTTCAGATGCCAGTGCTAGAGCTAATAGGACAAGAAAAAGTATGGAGAGAAATCATGAACTCAAATCTGGAAGTGCTGAAAAAATATTCAAAAATCTAGTTCAATTGATAATTCAAGGTATCAAGAAAACATAATGGCACTGAAGGATACTCTCCAGAGATTTGCTGCAATTCTTGATCTGTTATCCTAGGCCAGTATCGAGGAAGTAATTGGTTCCTACCCCGTGCATCTGCTCGAGGCCTTCCATAGCGTATTTGAGATTCACCATATGATTCAACTCCACTATGTAGGTTACCATGTAACTGCTTTGCTAGTGGAGATGGAAGGGTTGGGCGTAGATGAGTTCCAGATTCCCCAATTTGACCATTTGTTTCATTTGTTGATGTATAAGGTACAGTTGAACCAAACTGTGGTATGGATGGATCCTCCTTCAGCAAGGAGGATTTATGAGATATATTCATACAGGAAGTAGGTTGCTCCTCGCTGTTGATACCTATAACAAAATGCCACATCAGATGTGTGAACTGGCCTGATAGTCATTTTAGTAGACAGCTAATTTCCAGTACTAGCAGGGCATGGTTAGCCATAAACATTCTTTTGACCAGCAGACACTATTGTACAGAGAATGTAGTGATACCTGTTTTACCCTTCTCATATATTTCAGGCACACCAAACTTCAGGCTTCCGTTCATAAATCTTTCAGGGAAATCCTCAGTTGTCTTCCTTTCCAATGAAGAGGACAGAAACCGTTCATTGGCATTATATCTGTCAACTCCAGCTGATATATCAGCATCATAAGGTATTCTTGGAAGTGTTTCAGGCTGAGGAATAGGAGAATTGAATAAACTGGGTGCTTGCCGCCATGGGACAGGTCCTGATCCTGCTATCTGCCTCCAGTTCTTCGTTGGAGGCTCTTTAAGTCTCTCGGATAGAGGTATATGAAAAATCAGAGAAGACGGCCATATTGTGCTTGGTGCCTGGATGTGAAGTTTAAACATTTTCACTCTCTTGTAGGATCAAGGAACATAATTATCTAATGCATATGCTTCACATAACAAATAATAGCAGTAACTTTTAAAGGAACAGTGTATCTGGTGAATTTAAAATCTTTCAGAAGAACTCCAGAGACAACTTCATATCAAATAAGATAGTGGAACTCCAGTCATCTTTCCCTCATATGTTCAAAATAAACAATGTATCTGATGAAGATAGAAAAAAATTGGAAGCACTCCACACAGTTCATCTCAAATAAGATGGCAGAACTCTAGTTATTTATTTGCTTAGCCCTTCCCATATTTATTATAAAAAAAAAGGTAGTCACAACTTTGCTCATCATGAAATATTATCTTAGGGCATGAGTTGCCTAAGTAAATGCAAGGAAACAGAGATAAGCTAGAACCAAAATGGCACTATTCTATTTTAGTAAGAAGAGAATAAAATAATAACTTTTAAGTCATTGACAACCAAACACATCCTTACCACAACGATGTTTTTCCTTGCACATGTCAAGCATTGAACTCCACCAGGATCCAACAATATATAAACATGAGCCGAAATAATACATCCACAATGAACCCGCTGTAAGAGGTTAAACAAACCAAAGCATGTAACATGTAGGATGTATATTTTGCATTGTAATATGAAACAAAAATATATATAAAACGAACTAGAGTAAATCTCTGCTGACCTTCCCACAAGACTCACAATTCCTCCAACCAGCTATATTTGAATGAAAAGTTTCACAGAATCTTCCCTCCTCATATGTAGAACTAAAAATAACATAAACAATCAATTTTACAATCAATAGGGTATCAAGCAGCAGCCAAGACTATAAGAAACAGAATAATAGTATTAGGCTGTTACGTTCCAAATATATCGGACCGTAAATCGTCTACAGAAAAATCCGGTTCTTAAGTGAGAAAATTCTGGCAAAAACTGCCACTAAATATACCTCCACGTGTCAATTGCCACCATGATACGATAGTGAAACAAACATATAAAAATAAAAATAATAAGTTTGTCATTTCTGGAAACTAGCCTGTCATCCCGAAGAAGTCTCAGGTCATAGGTAACAGCACTATACTAAAACATGTTTAATAGTCCCGACCCGAATTCAAGATTAATCAAAACTTTAGAAGAAACCATAGTTAAGCATGTCTATTATCAAGATCACCGTTATCAATATGTTGAAAAAGGTCATGTATGGTATAAAGTAAAGCCAAAGTTGACTTAAACAAATATATAGCAAGAACAACCTAAAAAAATACATCAAAATGCATACGTGATTAAACAGATACACTAGATTTTTCCCTCAATTCAATATTTTTCTATTGTTTTCAACTCCCAGTCTCCAAACCATTAAAATCCAAATCACCAACATATATAGCAAGAACATCCTAAAACAATACATTAAAATGCACACGTAATTAAACAGATACACTAAATTTCTCCCTCATTCAATCTTTTTCTAGTGTTTCAACTCCCGTCTCCAAACAATTAAAATCCATTAATTTCTAATTTTTTGAATAATCCAATCATCAACACACCTCAAACAAACAACAAAAGAAATAAACATACAAGCATCAACTCAAATTTCCAAAAAGAACACAAACTCCAGGTTTCCCACAGCTACACACTGCACAGCCATAGCTTAAACCTCAAGAACCATGAACAATCGCCATATCCAAAACTCACACTCCAGGCACTAGAAATCTAAAAACATTCCAACTCCACACACCTATAGACCCTCAAATTGCAGAGAAAGTGTAAATTAATCGATTCAAAAACACGAAACGAGTCAACGGGCGTAGAAATTGCTCACGCGCATCGGTCGCAGAGCTCGGCGCAGTCGCCGGAGTGCAGACGCCAGCCCTTCCTGGGCCGTTCCGGCTTCAGGTTAGTACAGTCGGAGTTGAAGCAGACCTTGGACGACGACGACGAAGAAGAAGACATCACAGAGCAGCCACTCCCAGACCAAACCCTAGAGCTCTGCTCCAACTGGAGAGCACTAGAATGGTGGTGCTCGCGCCTTGATCTGTAACGCGAACGGAGAGAGAGAGAGAGGGCAGTGTGGTGTGGTTGAAGAAGAAGAAGAGGGTTTGTGGGTTTGGGTTCGAGGAATTAAATTATTAATGAAATGAAATAATTTGTTGTGATTTAAAAATTATAGAAGAAGACACGTTCATGTTGTGTGTGTGCGTCTGTTACTTGTTGTGATAGTGAGCCATTTGTTTGGCGTCGTCATTTCTTCTCTCTCCTCTCCACGCTTTTTCTTGTTTTTTTGTTTTTAACTACTCTCTTGTAGCTGATTTTTGTAACCATAAATTTTATTATTATCTTTTTTGAAATGGATAATTTTTATTTTAATTGGTGTGTAATTATTAGTTCAAAATTAAAATAATTTATTAATTTATAATATAAATTTATTTTGTCATTTTATACAATTGTACAACAATCATGTTGATGTTTATCTTTTTTGAGATAACTTGTCGACTTTATTATATAGGCATATATAATACGAGCTAGGATGTTCGTCCTCCAAAATATAATCGGGACCAAAACTCACAGTCAGAGCCCAAACAAACCAAAGCAGCCCACAAATGATATCATGTATATTGAATCATTTGATAGATAATACATAAAATATTGTTAGTAGTTATTATAGATGCATGAAATTACTTTTTTCATTTTATTTTCCATCTAATTAAATCAATCATAATAATAAATGAATAATAGCTCTCTAACCAGATAATTAAATATGGTTAATTACATTATAAATATGTATTCATCAAATAAAAATTGTAATTGTAGACTGAAAACAAAATTATTGATCAGATACTACTTACTATTCTGGCATAGTAGCCCATCTATTTTTTTTTCAAGACAAAATATATAACAAGGTTCGAGCCTCACAATAATATAATATAGGTGAATAAAAGTAAAAAAATAACTAGGATGATTAGGTAATATTTGAAAATTATTGATCGGATAATTCATCAAATAAAAACCTTGTATTACGAGTGAAACAACAATAATAATTAGTAATTTGAAGTTTCTTGAAATGTGGATTAATTTAAGCTTTAATTGGTATGTTATTACTTCATATTATTTTATTTACCCGAAACTTTCGGGTTCATTTATATTCTAGGTATTTACTGATATATTTTAATTTTGAATTAATTTGTGCTAATTTTTTAAAAAAACAATAGCATTTGTCAATTTATTTAATAGAATATTTCATTAAAAAGATTGTTGGGTCACGTAATGCATGCAAAGCAAGTGAGGAGGACATTGTTCGAGGTGGTTTTAGTGTCACGTGTGAAAACAAAATGAAAACGTGTCTACTATTACGTACGACGATGATGAGTTTGTGGGGCACGTTATGGATAAGAAAGGAACTGTGGGTTTCTTGCCACGTGTAATTAAAAAAATAAATCGGTGTTCACATTTCTAACCTCTAAACTGTATTTTTTAAGAAAAATAAATATATTAAGTAGAAGCGTCAAGTTGATCAAAATTGGGGAAGACAATCTAATTAGATCTTAAAATGGCTACTTTGGTTAAAAAGTGAGCGGGTTTGTTTGTTGATCGATTATTGTTGAAAATTGTGAACGTCTTCTTACATTCGATAATTATTAAGTTGTCAATAGATGATATTTATAGAGAAAGTATACGACTAGGGTTAGGGTTTGGAAGAAAGCCCTAAAGCTTATTGGGCTTATGCTAACATGTCCCCTCGAATTTGAGATGGTGGTCAGAAAGTCGAGATTGAGGTAAACCAAACTCGATATGAAATATATAAGCAAGTTTTGGACGAGTGACGATGAGGTAAACCAAACTAGCAATGAGTTGTCGAAAGAGAAACATTTAAAAGTGACATTTCATTCGAAATAGTAAGTTTAACATTTGCCTCAATAAGAGTGGCAAAGTCAAGTTTAGAATATGTTAATTTTGCTCGAGAGATAATGCCAGCTACGTATTTGACATGTGACAGATGATAACTAGAAGACATTGAGGATATTTTTAACCCGATAAAATATATGAGAGTATTCATATTTTTCATCTCGAATTTTTGACTGAAGTGACGCTTGAGTTCTAAGATATATAAGGTATTGTATATAGTGATGATCATGTCATCCACATAAAAAAGAGTAAAGCGTGTTTTCGAAAATTCTTGCTAACAGATAAAACAGTATCGTAAAGACTAGACATGAACTTAAAGACAGTCATTTTTTCACTAAAATTGAAAAATCATGGTCATGTAGCTTGTTCGATACAATACAACATTTTCTTCAAGCGACAACATGTGTTTGAAGGATGATTCTACTCAATAGTTCAGGTCTTACATTAGAAGAATACAAAGTATTTAATGTGTGTGAATTTTCTTTCTAATGTGTTTCTCCTTAGTAAGATTCGGTTTTCCCTAATATATTTAGATAACAAGTTCGAATATCATGTCATTTTCTATTAAATGTTTATCGTTAGTGTTATTGAACTTGTTATTTATATATTCCTCTCATGTTTTGAATTGTAATTTCTAATATTATATCATAACTATAATTTATACATGTTTTGACTTCTGATATTAAAAGACACCCTCAAAACAAAGGTTAAAATTTTATTCAAAGCATAAAGATAGGAATATTTGTTTTGTGGGACAAAACAAACCACGTGCGTATAGGCAATATGACAAATGGTTGTTATAGAAAAAGCGTAGCTAAGGACAAAAAATTAAGTTTATTTAATTAATAAGATGATTTTAGGGATGACAGTATTTTCCGTTCTCGACGAAACCTCTAAATTCAAGCGAAAACGAGACAGAAAATCTCAAAATCTGAATAGAAACGAGGCGGGGACGGGTGAGATATCCCCGCTCCGCTCCGCCCTAATATATTATAAATATATATTTTGTAAATGTATATTTAATGAAAAATAATATTTTTTTGTTAAAATAACATTTCATAATACATGGTTAATGAAAAATAAAATATTTTAAGTATATATTTTATTAAAATAATAATTTTCAATGCAAGTTTTCTTAAAAATAAACATGTGTCTGACATTTTTTGGGTTGGAAACAGAGAACGGAGAATTTCTAAATCTGACGAGGAATCCTCGTCCCGGTTAAAAACGAGAAATTCTCAATCCGACTCTAATGAAAACGGGGACAAAAATTGACAAATCTGCCTCAAATCCACCCGTTGCCATTCCTAATTGATTTTATAATATGATACATTTAATTCTAAATCTCTCATATTTAATTAACATTTAAAATTTAGAGGTGTTAAATGAGGATAGAGAAACCGGAGTAACAGAGGAAAGGTGTAGAAACGTTATGGCAGAAAACAAAAGAGAGAAGTGATAAACACTAAAGAGAGTTACAGTGTTTGTTTCATAGGAAACACAAACAGAACTAGAACTAAGTCATTAACAAGATTAATTAGTGATCAGCGACGGACAGCCACTCACATGTACACACGTTTTTGTCTTTTTGGTTCTTCATGTTCCATGTACTAGAAATTAACTCCAGCTCAACAATTTCCAAGATGTTACGCCAAAATTAGTGGACGATAATTTTGTTAGAACATTGATGGTTGACAACAGTGGGATAATTCAGTGAGAATCTCACCGTGCCGTGAGAATTGTGAGGAGCACGGGAGGCGCGTAAAAATTAATTTTCAATTCCTCATTACACCACTCTCTCGATATGATAACACTTTTCTTTTTAAGGGATAGTTAGAAATCCGGTCCCATTTTGCCACATGGCGTCTCCTTTTATTTGTGACGGGGTGTAATGACAAATTTTATCAAAAAGATTTATTTTAGGTTGAAGTTTATTTTGGTTTTCTTCAAAATGTTGTGTAATCAAAGCCCGGAACTATGAAAAGAACTTAACAAATATTGATTCGTGATATATTTATCTATAATTAATTAAGTTTGAGCATGGTCATCTCGATTTTTGAAGTATGGAAAAAATTAAGTTCTTTTTATATGTAGAAAATGATAATTTCAAGAAGGTGCACTCAACTATGGAGCACTAAACTAAAAAAATTCTTCTTATTTTGTCCATCTATTAGCTTCCTATTAATTTTATAAAGATTAAAATTGCCTAATTTAGTTTTCAATTTTTTAAAATACATGTCACTTATCCCTCTTACTAGTTACTACTATCTCAATTTTCCTATTCTCCGACGGCTATCGTACTTTGGGTTGGATAAGACGGGAGAGGGTGTAATGAGTGGCCAACGGAGATACTACAGTCGTCGAAGAAGTAGTTGTCAGAGAAAATTGAGTGACATGAATTTAAAAGCTAAGTAAGGGCATTTTAGTCTTTGGTAGTGAAGTAAAAATAATAAAATGAGGAAAAAATTCAATGAATTTCCTAAAAAAATTCAGTTCAGTGGACTTGTTTAAGAACGGTACTTACCAACATCAGTGTATAAAAAACTCATTTAACACATACTTACCAACATCAGTGTATAAAAAACTCATTTAACACATATGAGGTGCCGAAGGATTTTACTTAAGATTGTTAATAGGTATTTAATTTACTGGTTTAGTGTCTAAAATAAGACAATATTAGATCATGGCACTGTCGATAAATGCACAAAAAAATTGGAGTACATATATACTGATACTTCCTTTATGTATAAAACTCAAGTCATAATAAATTCAGCTTAGTTCAGATTCAGTTCATAATTATGGGCTTAATTTTTAATCATCAAAACTTAAGAACAAAGCCAAACATGTTATTAAGATTCAAAAAAAATCCAAAACCTTGATCTCATACGTGACCGAAGAATAAAGGAATCGAACATCATCAACTCTGCACATTTGTGGTTCAAAACAAACTCAAATCTGAAAACCAACCTTTTTTCTGTAATAATTGATCCATTATGAACCATAAGAACCCTAACCCTGTACAGGAGAAAATAGAGTCACCATTCCTTGATCAACTGTGATCCCAAGCTTCCCATAACAAAATGGCGCCTTCTGCTCGCACCCGTACGTTCCCTTCCCCCTCGCCAGCACCTCCCCGTCCGAGTCTATGATCCCTTCCTTGCTCGGCTCGCTCACTCGCGCTCCCGGCTCCAACCAAAATGCTTTTACCTAGTGAACGAGCCACTTATGATATTGTAACTAACAGCAAGTGCGGGGATTGGAACCAGAGACCACCTCGTGTTTATAAGTGAGGCGATTCGAGATCCATCAACTACACCAATTCTTGTTGGCAAGACCATCGTGGTAATGGAATAGAGTTTAGAAAATAATTTTACCTTCAGATAAATGGCATGCGGTGATCTGACGTGACCTCCATCACTCATCTTTGTCATTAGTGCTAGCAACGATAGCCTTGGGCAGTCTTTGATGATAATCAGATCCAAACAACCGTCCGCGAACTGAAAATCAATAGGCGAGCAAGAAAGTAAATTGTCATCGACGGTAACAAATAACAAGTAAAGGAATTGTTATTCCAAACACACAAGAGACGGATGAACAGACATATGTAAATAATTAAGCAGAAAAAAAGCACTCCCTTGTTCCAAATTAAGTATCCTACTTTCCAAAATTTTAAGTTCCAAATTTAATGTCATTCCGATGGCAACAGGGCGGGTTCAGTGCGGATTCCTGTTGGATTGGGATACCAAACCCTCATTGGGTTCGGGGTATTTTGCTTTTGCCTCTCTATAGGACTGTCGGATTGGGGAAGCCAGGTACCTGTCAGGTTCGGAGATTTTTGTATGATCAATATTGCTTTCGTACGAGTTAGTTTTTACCACATAATTGCCTTGGTAACTGAGAGAACGCGGGGACATGATGGGAAAGTGGAGCGTTACACCAATCCCTAACTAATAGAGGGAGTAATAACAAGTTAATAAATAGCTTCTAAAACCAGCACAACAGAAATCTACCTTAGCGTCGGGTGCTGCCATGGTATCTTCACTCGCCCAAGGGACATTATGAAGCCAAACAGAAACAAACGGCCCGTTGATAGTTCTCCACTCCAAGTTCTCCAAGTTCACATTGGGTCCCGGATAGCCACGCTGGTGTGCTTTAACGGACTGCTCTTCATGAGGACTGCGTTCACCTTTGTAGCTGGTTGGCTCTCCATATGCCTCGTAGCCAGGTGCAGGGACAAAGGAAATGCTCCCACTATATTCCCTCAAATGCAATATGCGTTGCAACGCCTAAAGAATTAAAAAAAACAGTCAACATAAAGCCTCTTGAAACAAACTAGTTTCTCAAGAAATAATTATTAAAATTAGAGCAGTGAAGAATACAGCAAAAGAAAATTTACATAGCACGAGTATTATTGGAAGTTAAAAACACTACAATCTAACAGCTCATCAATCATACACAATAACCTGTCCTGTGCAGTTCTTCGCAATACATCAGTAAGTTATACATGTATAAAGATAAAAAGTATCAACATAAAAAATAAATATATCACGACTTACATAGAAATCCATTCGGGCACTTCCCATCCACCTGTACTTTTCAGATTCAATGTCAATATCTGCCACCAGACCTGGATTAACACGGGAATCAGTAAGTAATCTGAAAAACACCATGACAGTGGAAGAAAAAGAAACATAACATGCCATTAGACAAAAATACAATAACACTTCAGATCCATATTTGAGAAACTACATGCTAATAGCCACTTCAACAATAGAATCCAGAACCAAATGATGTCATATGTAACATTACCCCATGCTAGCATTAACACGCTGAAAAATCTGGTCCGTCCTTGCACGATAGTAGCTACATCCAGTGGACGCTTATGGCCTAAAGGCATGTAGAAAGATGCAGTCGCAATTTCTTTGGTTAAAACCAAGCACTAGAATAAAATACAGACAAACTCTGTTTTTAAACAGAACATACTAATAGACAACATTTTCAACCTCGAATAATAGCAAGTATAGCATTGGCTGGTGTACAGGGTTCACCAACTGAATCCAGAAGAGATTTGACCATGCCATTTCCTGTACCTGTCACCATATACACTAGTGTCATAATATATAGAACGCAACCACAGTATGTCTAATTTATAGCAATAACAGTTGTCAACTAAATCGTACCATTTCCAATTTTCATTTTTTCTCTTCTAATATTATTGTCCAAATTTTATATATGTGTGTGTGTGTGTGTGTGTGGTCCAGAGATGGGCATAGAAGCCCCATCATTTGAAAAAGTTTGATACTAAATCAAACATAAAAGAACAAACTGCAACGCTAAGGGCAAGGATAAGGAGTGAGAAACCTGCAGGTACAAGACCTAGAGGCATCTTTATGGCTGCAGCCCAATCTTCTCTTTCAAGCAATCCATTTACAACCTACTAAAATGTGCAACACCCATAAGAAAGAGCAAAGGGAATAGTATTAACAAATATGCGTGTGTGTAATTGAACGGTAAGATAAAGCACGAAGTTAGATATGAACAGATCAAACATTTATAACATTAAGTAATAAATACAATGCCAGTTATGACTCAAATGTTTAATTGTCTGGAATGCAATTTATCAATAAACTTTTACACCCGAAATGAAGCACAAAACACTAGAAACAGACCTCAACTAAAATCCCATCTCCACTGACACAGACAATACCATCAAACTTTGATATATCCATAGACTGGGCTATTTGCTTTGCATGAAGCTGGTGTTTAGTCTCTGAAATTCAAATGAAACTACAAATGAGTGAGGTCACATTCCTACAAAAGAGAAAACTAAAACCTGAGGTAATTTATATGGATAAGACAACATACCTTGCAAGGTGATCTCGACATTGGCATCCTCGAGAAATGGCTTCACTATATTAAGATATATTTTTGAAGCATACTTCTTCCCACCATACGGGTTCAAGAAGACAACCAACCTTTTGGGTCGACCTGTGATGAAGAAAGAATATTACGCTCTACCAACATCAACTCAGTCATGAAAACATAAAAACAAAACGTGAGAGATTCATATGATTTCTAAGATATCAATGATCAAAAACAACTTCCGTTTTTTTCTTGGAGCCATAATTACAAAATTCCAACTTTTGTTCCGTATCAAACTTCCTAACCAGTATACATCAAAGATCAATCACGTCTCTAACCAGCTGAAACATCACATTCTAGCACCTAATCAAGAAATTGAGTGCATTCTCCAAAATATTCAAAACAAACCATTTCAACAAAGAAGAGAGCCAGAAAATCCCTCAGGTCCCAAATGGGTACCTATGAAAAATCATTAAACAAAACAAACCCATCCCTAAAAAACAAAAACAAATAATAGCATTATAAAACAAAACCCACAGAATCTCCAATGCTATAGTGGCAAAACCACCAAAAAAAATTCAGATTTTTCCCATTCTCCTCCAGAAGAGTACTCAATTACTGAATTCACAAACTGTAATTTAATTTCCACTCCAGCCAAACAAGTCCAATACAAACAAAAACCTCACCAACCCACGAGCAGAGACAAATCACAATTACCCAGAGAATCGATGAACTCGCGGAGCTTGGAGCACCAAAGGGTCTTCGAATCCTCCGTCGTCGGCTCCAGCACGATCTCTCTCCTCACCGGAACTCCTCTCCCGGGGAAGCAGCAGACTCCGCCGCCGCTCTCCACGGCGGCGCTGATCCTGATCCTGGGGCCGTCGACGGCGAAGCCGAGCACCTCTCCGGCGACGCTGAGGGAGCGGCGGGCCCACCGGAGGAGGCCGTCGGCGGAGAGGGTCAACAGGACGAGAGCTCCGTTGACCAGGAGGCGGTCAGAGACGATGACCACCGCCTGCTCAGCTGAGTCGTTATTGGTTCGGTCCATCAATCAAATATTTACTGAGCGATTTAATTCTTCTATTTTGATTTGTAATTAATATCTAAGATTTGTTGTTGGGTTTGGGTTTGGGTTTGGTTATGGTTGTTTTAAAAAGGCTTTGTTTTGTTGTTGCCTAGAATTGTACGCCAACGCCTTGTTTGTTTTGTTGGGATCATTGTCACCGTAAATTGAGGGATTTAGACCAATTGGCGGCTTTTCAATTTTGGACGTCCAAACAACCCTCTAAAAATCGTAGAAATCGCATTTCACATTATTATTGTACAAATCACATTTCACATTATTATTATTGTACAAATCACATTTCATATTATTATCGAAAGGATTTTATTTATTTTATATAATAAAAATTTTCTATCCGCTAGAGCGCGTTCGAACAGCTAGAAACGTGAAATTTGACAACATGTGGCAGAACGAAAAGAAATTTTTTTTCCTTCAATCTCTCGTTACATCATTCCTCAATCAATAACACTTCTCCCTCTAAGTTATAAAAAAATACATGTCATCCTGTCACATGACGTCTTTACGTTGGTTCTCACACAACTTTTAACTCTCACTATAATGCATTTATATATACACACACTTAAATATTAAAATGAAATTCTAACTTTTGTGTAAATGAATTATTTTACTAATTAACTGTGTGCGTAGTGGGACGGTTTACGATTTTATTTTGATTTGGTTTTGGACTGAACTGATCAATTTGGTTTTTAAAAAGTAAACATTGGAGTTGAGATGATTTTATGAACTGAATTTTATGAAATTCTCATATTTTAAACCGTTCACTTATTGTTTGACTTAACGATTTTTGGTTGCATTTTCTTTGAACTGATTTTCATAAAATTCTCACATTTTAAATTTAGTATTTGACTTATCGATTTTCGGTTAATGTTCTTTTAGCTAATTTTCATGAAAATATCACATTTTGGGCTGATCTTAACTTATTTTTGCTTGCTCGATATTTGTAGGTCGAATTACTAAATATCGATGACTTGAAATGAGTCACGTGTTCAAATCGATTATATTTTGTTTGGTTCAACTTTTATCGATTCTTATTTTATAAATTAAAACCAAATCGATAAAATTTGATTCAGATTGGAAATGGACAACTTCAATTCTTTCGTTTTGGTTATTTTCGAACCGGTTTGGTTCTTTTTGGCCATCACTGTATGGTAGCATAATATTATTAAATATAAATAAGTGTAATATTTTAAAAACTTGTTTTTTCCGTTTCAGTTATTTTGGAATCGGTTTGGTTAGTTTTAGGCTACACCCAGGGGTGTTAAGAAAAACCGAATCGACCAAAATCGACTGAACCGGAACCAAAAAATAGTCGGTTTTGCTCTTGGTCGGTTCGGTTTTGGTTCAATTAATCAAAACTGATCAAAAATTGAACCGACCGACTCCAGTTCAAATTATGATGAATCTTCCAGTTTATGCTTCAATTTACAATTTAGAGTGTTTTTTAATTGAATTTTTCTTTTTGGGCTTCATTAAAGTTTTATTTTAGTTCGTGTAAAATTATTTTACATAATTCCTCTAAAACCGATCGAAATCTAATTATTTTTTTGCTTGATTTATGAATTTTTTTGGTTTTGTGGCTGATTTTTGGTTCAAACCAAAACGACCAAACCGGTCAGTTCAGTTTGACAAACCGGCCGATTTTTTTTAATTTCGGTTTGATTTCTTCAAGAATCAACCGGTCGGTTCAGTTCAGAAACCATCTTATATGACTGACTGGTTCATGGTGACGAATGACGATGAAACCAGAAGTCAAAGTGTGGTTAAGGGCAGTCTCGTAATTTACAAATAAATGGGTGGAGGTTAATCAATCATGGTCAAAATCGAATAGTCTTGCCTCTTGAGAACAATCTGGACATTCTTGATTCTTGACTCTCAAGCACAGCATGTCCATAGTTTATTTACAGACACGATTCATGGAACGACCAGAATAAGAAGACATCAACATGGACGATGAATACGACGTCGTGGTGTTGGGCACTGGCCTCAAGGAATGTATTCTCAGTGGCCTCCTCTCTGTCGACGGCCTCAAGGTCTCTCTTCACTTCACTTTGTCATTTCAGTACTTAATTTACTGCATCAGTTCTTGATTATGTTCTTGTTTATATTTATTGACTTAATCAAACTCTTAATGCAACAATCATCCATAATAAAACTAGCTATGTTTAACCACTCATATCATGTTTTTAGGGAAAAGTTTCTGACTGACTTTGATGTACCCAAATATTAATTTGGGATAATTTCAGATACCACCCTCACCAAATCTCACACAACACCCCTTAAAACCATTATTTTCACCAGCACCCCCTTCAAATGGGTAAAAATCTAAGTTGTCAAAAATTTATTGAAAAAAGACAAAAATACTCCTCTCCCTCACCTCTCCCTCACCATTCCTTGCTCCACCGGCCCTCCCTCCACCGTTGCAGGCGAGTCTCCCTCCGGCCAATCCCTTCCCGCCGCGTGTCCACCGTCCTGGCCTTCCAACACAAGAGAGTATGAAGATGAAGGGCGGAGGAGGGGAGGAAAGCGAGGCTGACAGTGGCGACGGAGGCGTTCGAGGTGGCACCAGGAGTGACGGTGGTGGAGGGGATTGGTCGAAGGGAGGCTCGCCGGCGACGGTGGAGGGAGGGAGGAGAGAGAGAGGGTATGGTGAGGGAGAGGTGAGGGGAGGGGTATTTTTGTCTTTTTACAATAATTTTTTTACAACTGAGATTTTTGTCCATTTTAAGGGGGTTCTAGTGAGAATAATGGTTTTAAGGGGTGTTGGGTGAGATTTGGTATATTTTAGAGGTGGTATATGGAATTATTCCTATTAATTTAACGTTTCCGCATAACTATGTGTTGCCGTTTTTCTCGTATTTAGTCACGATTCAAGGCACTGTTCAAAAAAGAAATTTGGGTATACTGAAAAGAACGATTTAAACTCGGGTAGTGGCATTTCCCCCTTTTTTGACTTGTCTATAGGATTGTAACATTTCTTTACATGATAAATTGTGTAGCTGATCTTACTCTTAATTTAGTTT
Source organism: Geranium rotundifolium (assembly GCA_963920655.1). Lineage (NCBI taxonomy): Eukaryota > Viridiplantae > Streptophyta > Magnoliopsida > Geraniales > Geraniaceae > Geranium > Geranium rotundifolium. The sequence continues at coordinate 5,866,257 of OY987316.1, read as the reverse complement.
GCTAATTGAAGTGCTAATCCCCATATTTGTGGTTTGGATCCATTTTTGTTGTTACCAAATCAGTAATGTTTATGTCATGAGGCAGGTCTTGCACATGGATAGAAATGACTACTATGGAGGGGACTCTACTTCCCTCAATCTTGTTCAGGTTCGGTCGTGTCACATTTCATTCAGTATCGTCGATATTTGGGGATCGCACAATTATTCGATTCTGAATGGTTTTCAGTAATTACAGCTTTGGAAGAGGTTTAGAGGAAATGGTTCGCCCCCGGCGCACCTTGGTTCTAGCAGAGCTTACAATGTGGATATGATCCCCATGGTCTCGATTTCGACTATCCTTCCCTTTGCTTTCCTCTTTACCATGTCCTGTTTAGCTCAATCCGCGCGCCTGTTGTTGTTGCTGATAAAAAAAACCTGTCTGATTTGGACAATTTTTCGTTTGGCCAGTTTATGATGGCGAATGGGGCTCTTGCCCGGATCCTCGTCCACACGAACGTTACCAAGTACCTGAGCTTCAAAGCCGTGGATGGAAGCTACATCTATTCTAAAGGGAAGGTATGTGTTTTTTTTACAAGTGATCCTTGGGACTATGTACTTGTTTTCTTTTTTTATTTATGTATGGTTGATTTATTTGATAGGTGCACAAGGTCCCGGCAAATGACATGGAGGCTCTCACATCCCCACTTCTTGGATTGTTTGAGAAGCGCCGCGCTCGCAAGTTCTTCGTATATGTTCAGGGTCACGAAGAGAACGTTCCCAAAACACACGAGGGGATGGACTTGACTAGAGTCACAACGAAACAACTCTTTGCGTAAGTGATCGCTCTCATCTCATTTGTCTGCATAGACTTGAAGTTCCTGTTTTCGTGTCTCTTTTGATGATTTTGGTTTGTTCTGTGCAGAAAATATGGTCTTGATGATTGCACTATTGACTGTATCGGTCATGGATTGGCCCTTCACACAAATGACTCTTACCTAGATGAACCCGCTCTCGACACTGTCAAGAGAATTAAGGTGAAAGCTGCTTTATAGTTTATAGATTATGAATCTGATACGGTTCCTTTTTTTTCACTGATTTTGTTTCTCATAATTATGTAACAGCTCTATGTCGAGTCTATTGCGCGTTTTCAGGGAGGATCGCCCTATATTTATCCTTTATACGGGCTAGGAGAGCTTCCCCAGGTAGCTTTTCGGTACTTAGTTCTCTATAGATACTACAGAAAATTATACTTCTACCATCGACCCGATTAGTTATTTTATCGCTCTTTATATTCAGGCATTTGCACGACTGAGTGCCGTTTATGGGGGTACATACATGTTGAACAAGCCCGAATGCAAGGTATTTATGTTACATTTTACGACATTCTATTCTCATTAGTACTTGTTACGACTGATCTCAGTCGATAACAAATTTTTCAGGTAGAGTTCGATGAGGAAGGTAAGGTGAGAGGCGTGACATCGGAAGGGGAGACTGCTAGGTGCAAGAAGGTCGTCTGCGATCCTTCATACTTTCCCAACAAGGTATATAGTTCCTTCTCGACCGATTTGAATTGATCGAAAAGGCAGTGAACAAGGAACGTAGAATTGCAATGTTGTGATTTTTTGTGCAGGTTAGGAAGGTTGGTAAGGTGGTGAGAGCTGTAGCTATTATGAGCCATCCGATCCCGAACACGGCCGATTCTCATTCAGCTCAGGTTATCCTGCCTCAGAAGCAGTTGGGTCGCAAATCGGACATGTAAGTTCTGAGTTTGCTCTAGTTTTTGGTAATTCAAGTAACCTTAAAATTTTCTTGGGTTTGTTTGGTCCATGAAGCTTCAAAAGTGTGCAAGAATATGTTACATGGTTTATAAACTGTTGAGTATGTTGATGTGGTAACAATGGTTTGTACCTGTTTATTAAAATGTGACTGTATTGGTTGGGCAGGTACCTTTTTTGTTGTTCATATTCTCTCAATGTTGCTCCAAATGGAAAATTCATTGCATTTGTGTCGACGGAGGCGGAGACCGATCAACCTGAGATCGAACTGAAGCCTGGGATCGACCTTCTCGGGCCCGTGGATGAAATCTTCTTCGATGCTTACGACAGATACGAGCCCGTAAATGAGCCTGCTTTGGACAATCTTTACATCTCAACCGTAAGTTCACTGTATATCTTTTTCAACCAACGATCTCGTGTTTATTAATTACGTGAGGTCTCTGCCACTTCACTCACAACCTTTTAGTTACCATAAATTTATTTATTTGCAGCATACTGATTATGGTTTTACATATTGATTTCAACCTTTAACAGAGTTACGATGCGACGACGCACTTTGAATCGACCGTCGTTGATGTACTCAATATGTATACCATGATGACAGGAAAGGTACAAATTTCACCTTTTGACTGTTAAGATTGATTGTGTATCCAGATGAAAGTTTTTAACATAGTATCTGAACTAAAAAAATACATTAGTGATAATAAATATACATAATTTTGATATGAGACTATTTCACATATTAGGTAATAGTAATGGATGTAATTATAATGTTATTATGTGTTTCATGTATACAGGAACTTGACCTTAGCGTTGACTTGAGTGCTGCAGAAGAAGAATGATGGACACAAGTGAAGATTTGTGCTTTGTTATGTTACAGATCTTGGATTTAATATTTGTTTGTGTAATCAATAATAGTTAATCGTAATTTTATGTAAAAAGTGTAAAAAAGTTTGCTATGACTTTATACAATTTTCAATTCGTATAAACTAAAAAAACGTTAAACATTTGTTAAAGATCATTTAAAAAAATATATATTTTAGTAAGTTCTCAAGGTACACCCTAACGGTTTCAGCCATACTCTCGCCGGCAAGGTATGAGTTTGAATCTCGTTTGGGATTGGGAGGATTTCATAGACACGGATGAGGACAAATCAAATTCAAATCGGGGTGTAAATACAAACCGTCCGAACCAATAGAATTTGAGTGTAAAATGGTAGAACGTGATGGACCCGATAGAAAGTAAGGGTGAACTGGTAGAACCACGAAAATGACCGTAGTAGAACTTCGCTACCACGTGTCGCGCCCTGGGACAAATCGCACACATGTCTTGTGCGATCCAACGGTTGGTAGAAGTTCAGACTCCCAACCAGGTTTGTATTTGAATGCATCCCTACGGATCTTATATTAGAAAAGATTAGAATTGCAAAAAGGAGACGAGAGCACACTGTCACTTGCAATTTACCTAAAAAAGTATATTTAATAGTGAACGGATCAACATATTTTCGATACGAGACTCTTCAGACACTCTTCATACACTTGTAAATAACTCGTCGCTTAATGTTATCGGTTTCATATACACAGGAATTTGATCTCAGTGCCGACTTGAGTGCTGCAGAAGAAGAATGATGGATAATTATTGCTTTGATATGGTTTACAGATCCATGGGCTTAATATTGTTTATCAATGTTGTTAGTATTCAAAACCATGTTAACATGTAAAACTGGAAAATACTTTACATAATTCATGTGCCAAAGTACTAGTTCCTTTTGGCGATACGATAACTGTATAATAAAAAAAATAGAAAATTCTTGTCACGACTGAATGGTACACACAACTTACAATTTACAACGGTGAACTTGAAAGTGTATCGATTCACAACAATGACAGTATCAAATGGATGCAATTTTATCAAACCTTGACATGCAAGTTATAATTTGGTGAAATCTTGATGCATGCATGGATTGATGATACCAGAACCATCCTTACAGTTTTCATGGTGTTTGTACTAACTATTCAACAGTACAAGGTCAAGGTCAAGGAGAAGGAGCCTAATATTACCAAAAACCTAAGATGCCTTTTTTGGGAGAATCTCTTTGTGAGCTTTGAATGAAAGAATCACATTCCATGCCACAGCCACAAAATTAGCTGCCAGCACCTGAAAATTTTGGCAACATAATAGATACATCACCAACAAACCAGTACTAGAAACTTTACAGAATCAATTATTTGAAATCTGAATTGGCTTGTGTCAATATTCAAACCTGGAATTGTTGCGGCACAAAGCGGAAGTTGAGAAATTGGAAAGGTATCCATAATTTCCAATTTGCAACAACAACAGCAAACCACTCCTATGAATCAAAAATTGGTCGTTAATACGAAGGCAACAAGAAAACTCTTATTACCACAATAATGTCATTAACAAATACCTGTCGAAGTTTGGGTACAACTTCATGTGACCTTCCTTCGAGTGTTATCAATGCAGATAAGAATACTCCAATAAATATAGGCGAGAACACAAACTGCACATTTTTTTAATGCGTGAATAAACCTTGACCCCGACTTCCGAATAAAAAATGTGAAGACATGAATATGGGAAATGCAGATCACCTGATCAATCACAAGGCGCAACACGGTACCGGATGTTCCAGGCAACGTTACCAACTTGCTCAGATACAAATACCTGAGCGGACATATAAGTTGGTGGATGAAATGTAAACAAAATTTCTCAAAAATAAAAAGAAGGGAAAACATAAGGAAGATTAATCAATGATTTTTATGCGATTTTCTAATGATAAGCTCAGTATCCAATATTCTTTGTCTCTGAGCAGAATAGAGGTTTTATCAGCTTATTTAATAAGTTATTCAATAATAGTAGCCCATAATGATGAGCTTGGATTTTAAATGTTAAGTAAAACTTCTAACACTACACCAAATTTAAGGTAGAAAACTGTAGATAAAAAGAACATGCATAACATGATCATCTCATGTTTTAAGCTAAGTCGCCTGTTCCAATCCCCACGCTGGTGGTATTGCAAACAGGAAAAACATTGCATGTGCTATGTTTTATTTTAATGATAAATCTTGTGTCCTTGTCCGATTAGTGATTGGTACGTCATGTTGACTTGCAGTAAATGTAGAGAACATTTTCCTACAAAAGCTATATTCTTGTCGCTCGTGAAAGTATACATTGGCCTTACTAGTACCATGGTTATTATCACTCAAAGATATAATTCCCAAAAAATAATATCATCAACTGTTGTGTTCATGCATAAACGTGATTCCAAAGCCTTACCAGAAGTGCAATGTAGGACCGACTAAAGTTAGCCCCAAGAAAGTACTTATAAATGCCCTTTTCATGTCCAGAGACGCCACTTTGTCAATCACAAGCTGTGGCACATGATAACCAAAAGTTCGTTTAAATCAGCTTCAAAAGGGTGTTTAATCAACTAGCTGTGCTCTACAATATATTATCCACGTTCAGAGCCAACAATGATAAATCCTACATCACATTTTATAGTAAGATTAAACTATATCAGGGAGTTGAAAAGGGAAAGGAAAAAACTGGCTGGAACAGGAGTTCGTAAACAAAGATAGAGGAAAGCAAATTGAAGGAAGAATCCATCAAAAACCTTTCCCTTTCAAAACACCAAATTTTGGAGTCCCGAAAAATGGGTTGAGGTTTATTTGGAAACCACTCACGGACCATTCCCTTCCTTGAAGAGAATGTCATACAAAGGGTGAAAACAAAACCTTGTTATCTGCAAACAGAACAAGATAAAGTTTTTTATGCAAGGGTGTCCGGCAGTGGCAAGTTAGACAAATATTTTCAACGGGGATAAAAAGCATAACAGAAGTGCACAAAGTATTTCTCTGATGATTACACATAACACCTAAGAGACAACAGATGATATCGTTCATCAACAGAACAGAATTCACAAAAAATATAGCACAAAAAAGATTTTTGATATGATAGTAGATATTAGAAAGCAAAACCTGGCATATCAAGTCCCCAAGTAAAGTCAGAATTGCAGATGTTACAGCTTTTGTCAACACTGGATACTTTTCAAGAAGGGCCAAATACCTGAAAGAGCATATACAGAGTTATTAAAACCGATTTGCTGCTCCACAGACTATGTGAGTTGAACAAATGACGAAGTATGGCACTTCAAGTAGCAAAAGGAATAACAGGATCAGGTATAACAGGATCAGGTATGTATAAAATTACGGGTTCATAAATTAGTTTTGCTATTGTGGATTGTAAATATTGATTTAAAGTAAAATAAAAATACTAAAACACACATTACTAGCACCTCAAATTTGGCACAGAAGCACGTGAGGTTTAGCTACACCTGACCTGAACAATTTTGACGCTAAACCATGTGTGCCTCACACTCCAGGAACTTGTTATTAACAATTGCTTGGGATTGTCAAGATTCCAATCATGGTGTAATAGCTCCATTCAAAGAATCAAATTTGGTTACCCGTTTCAACCAGCAAAAGAACTATTTGTATTCAATCAATAGACGACTTCATTCTAATCACAACTTCAGATATTTGAATGGAAGTCCCTTACTCCACCACCCAAAACCCAATAAAAAACACTATGCCACCTTGCTTCAAGAACCCTACATGTTTTAACTCAAAAGAAGCAGCACTCACTCCTAAAACATGAAGATAAAAAAAAACAATCATGCATGTTCTACTCCATTAAACAACAACACTCATATGAGAAAAGGAGCAGATTAAAAACAAGCAAATAATAAATGTCAAATCATGAAGTTCCAAGTTCAACAAAGTAGATTGTGACAGAACTTACCAAGCAAGAAAGGACCAGCCATCTCCATCCTTTTCAGGTCCATCCCCTTCTCCTCCTCCTCCACCACCACCACCACCACCACCACCTGAATTTCCATCACCAGACCCAAACCCACCAGACCCACCATCAGGAACAGCCGAAAGCCGAAAGTTACCCAAACCCAATGGCCCAAAACCAGAATCAGAGCGACCCAAAACCTTGGACACAGCAGAAAGTCCAGAATTGAGAGGATAAGAACATGAACGGCACGAAGTAGAGGTCCTAAACCCAGATATGTGAACTGGGTTGTCAGGAAATCGAATTTGAGGAGCAAGAGAGACGGGTTTGTGAGAGAGGGCAGTGAAGCTCTGAAGAAATGGGGATGTGTGAGAAAGCGTTGCGAGGTTTGCGACCATTGTTGCTTGGTGAGTGCGCAGGAAAAGAAAGTGATAGGTTTTGTGGAGGTTTTGGGTGTGAGTTGAATTTGAATACACAATGTTGTCACTCACAGTCACAACAGCCAAAACAACTCAATTTCATTGGAAAATGAGATAAATTTAAATTCAACTCAATTTGACTAATTTAATTTTTATTATAAATATACATTAAAATATTAATATAATTTCTTATATTTAATTTTTGTGCGTAAAAATGTTAAATTATTAATAATAAAAACGAATTTTGTGGGGGTTGTGAGTGTCTTGGAAGCTCTTTGATGAATTAAGCGTAATCAATGAAACTAAAAAATATATTGTTTTCAAGTAGTAGAGAGTATCTCAGGTAATAAAAGTTTTGTAACATGACAGCTCATAAGCTAGTTAAATTTGCTTTATACCAGATGGTGCAGAACTATATTGAGAGTTTCACTCTGCCGATATTTGTTATGTATATTAAAATGTTAAATAAGAGGCCAAATTTTCATGCCTATAAAGGCTAAAGTTGAGATAAGAAAAGAGATTATAAAATTCAGTATTTATTTGGAACAATTCAATAAGGGTAGATTATACATTTTTGTGTTAATTTAACTCAATATTTTTTGTGAGTTAAAGTTTAAACTGATGGATTAAATTAAAGGAGGTTATATTACGTGCAGAGAAGAATAAAATGAAGTTTTGGATTAATTTTAAGATTCAAGGGAATTAAGTAGAGTTTTAAACTTCCTTAAAAAAAATATTAGAGTTTTGAACTAGTCAGAGAGCATGGACGTAAATGAGCGAGCTATCATTAAACTCTAACCAGAATCGAACTCAAACATATACAGGTTTGATAGGCTCGCACGGCTTATTTCCCATCTTATAGAACCATAGGAAAGTTAAACTTCTGCCCAGCGTTCATATTACTAACCTTGCTAGCTAAGCAGACGCTTAAATTCCAGAAACACCTTGGCTGATCCGACTAGCACAAGAACGCGACAATACTCAGTGAAATAACCTCGATTACTCGTGAAGACTTGAGATAATAACAAATGTATAAATAAAGCAAATCGTCTGAGCATATAGAAGCTCATATCAACACACCAATCAATGAATAAACTTTACTTGCACTACTCTTGACATTAATCAACTGGTAAAGCAAAAAACCTTACTTGGGTTAGTAAATTAAGCTACCTGCAGTGAGAGTGGCTGTGACTGTGCGGCTGATCCTCAATCCCATAACCATCATTGTCTGATTCCTAGACAGATACTCAATGAAAACAAAACCCATATGCATAAGGCACTGAAGGGCGTACCCAGAGAGCCAAACCCTCAAAGGAGTGGACTTGGAGGGTCTCTCTCGGAATGCCAGGTTCCATATGAGAGGTCTAGAACCGCAATGGGTTGGTAGTGGCTACGGTGGAGCGGCGGAGCAGAGAAACATTAACCTCACCGCGCGCGACTGTGTAAGAGACGCTCCTCCATAATAGAGTTAAGAGAGTTGAGGAGCTCTACTGGGAGTAATAGTGGCGGAGGTTTGAAACGACGTTGTATTTGTATCTGGCAACTCTTTTATTGAATCTCTTATGAATTACTCCACAGAAAGAACTGACCTTTATTATGTGCAGCCAACCCATATTTTTCATATTTGCAGTAAATTACAAACTGAGTTCCATACAAAAGATGGGTGATGATGAACTTGAGTTTCAAGTTGATTCATATATCTACAATTTCTGTTCTGCAGAACAAACAGTAGAAAAGAAAAAGAAAAGAACTTAATTACAGGTTGAAGCCTTTGAAGTTCTCTGATTCGCTCCGAGCATCACCACTATGACTGTTACATCGTCGTGATATTTCCTTCTCCTCCCCGCCGGTACATTCATCAGCTCCTCCATACTGAAACCTGCCACCACAAATTTACCAGAAAACCGAGTTTATTTTACAAATTATAAATTCCACAGTAACAGCAAAGGGCATTCAGAACAAAAACCCATTTAATAACTAAGTGTTTACCTGCAGAATCTGCTGCTCTCATCACGAGCTGCTCTAGTAAAAATTTGGCGGGATCACCGGCAACATTGCTCAACATGTAAGTGTGGACGAGATTAACTGCTTCTTCGTTGCTGAAGAAGTCAAATAGACCGTCACTTGCAACAATGACGAAATGATCAGATTTTGAGATCCTATGCACGTTTAGTGATGGCTGTGTGGAGATATACGGAGGGCTTCTGAGGTTGCGCACTCGAAGAATGCCCATCAATGCATTATTTTGGTTGCTCTGCATTATAGGAAAATTATAACCCCAGAATTTCAAAATATATTCAAGAGAAATTGCAAAAAGGTACCCTATTATTATATGACACTTTTGCAAAAGGGTGTGTTATTTGCAAAATATGTGTATTTTACAAAAATGACAAAATTGCCTTTAGAATTAAGACTTTTATAACACAATTTTAACGATAAAATAGCATAACTAAAAAATTAAATTACAAATTTTGAGTTAAAGGTACCATACCTTCTTGAGATAACCAACACCAAAGGCACGAGTGACATTTAGTTTTCCTTTTACTCTTCCATTAACTATGGTCATGGGGTCATCGGGGTGATCAGATACGAGTCTAGTTCTTTCAGCTTCATTTTCAACAGTGTGACTACAGGTGAGCTGGACAGGTTCCAGTTCCATATCATCCTCACCGTATGTTGCCAAAACAGCTCTACTGTCCCCTAAATTAAGCGTGTAGAGATTCTGGCCGTGAAGAAGCGTGACCAACACGCAAGATCCCACAGATACTAAATCGGGCCGGTCTTCCATTTCCTGCTCAACCATGTAGAGGAAATCGTTCTCGGCCTGAGCGAGAGCTCGCTGCAGACTATCAAGCACTGCTTGACTGACCTTATAATCATCCTCTTTTGACTCTTCATCTAATAAATTGAAGTAATATAATACAGTCTCGTATAATGTCCCTGCCAGAAAGTCGGCCGCGTCTCTTCCGTTGAAACCGTCATAGATTGCGCAAAACAGCCAGCCATTTTCCTCCGAACAAACGGCTTGGACCCTGTCCTCACCGGCAGCTCCACCCGCCATTTGTACTTCCATGGCATTGAGATGAGACTCGTGCTCAGATGGGCTGCAGCTTAAGTTTGACATGCTGCTCTGGAGGGAAGTCGACAACATGTCCAGCCTCGAGAGAGATGGAGAAGAAGGAATCTTCCGGAATGATTTAGGCGAGTCCAGACTGGGAAGTATTTCTGCACCTATTAGGCCGTTGCAAATATTTGTGTTCGCCAGAGTGGCGTTGGCGCTCAAGGCAGCGCCAGATAAACAAGAGAAACTGCTGTTCTTTTTTATTTTTCTTCCAGGTGGGACATCACATCTGGGCAAGCCCTCAACTGAGCTACCTTTGCTGTTATTGCATTGATACTCAAAGCTTACTTTAATTTCTCCGTCAGGATCAATCATAGTTCCTTCTGTCATGATATTTTTCTGACACGGCGCACAACAAATTCTTAGTATAGAAAATGGCATGATATACAAATTGATAGGTAATCTGAAAGCTAGTGTTATTGTATGTTTGTAGCATCTCTGTACCGATCGAGTAAAATTTAAAGTGGTGACTAATAGGGGCATAATAGGATTATTCACAGTTCTCACAAACAAAGCGCACTTACTGATAATCAGTAAATACATGAAAATACTCATTTTATGTGATGATTCTATAGCAACTGTGTCTGTGTTATGATAGATTCTACAAACACGAACAAAATTGCAATTTGTAAGGGTGATAGTGTATGATATGGTCATTCAGACCAATAACAAGTAGTACTTGTATCATGTCATTTCAAGTAATCCTCAAATGTACGAGTCAACGACATTCACGTTAGAATTATTGAAGGCATGCCGAGCAATTTATACACCTACAATTATGAAATGGAGCCAGCCAAGACACTACACTGAACCATCAGCAATACATTTCAGTCATCAAACTAATTCTCCCTCCATCCCATAATAAACCAAATAAATGTCCCATTTCTATTTCAATAGGCTAATTCAACATGAAGTACGAATAATATCGTTTAAACAACTACAGTAGTGGGCACATGTGAGCACATGCCGGAATCACTAAAATTCGAACCATTCATCATTTGCTATTAGCTATATGAAACGCTTATTTGGGGGCAGAGTTCTTTGAGTAAACTAGAGTCGTTAATTATATACTCTATACGAGTCGAGGTTCAACAAGCAAGTAGCAGCACGAACCCACTTGTGAATACTCCTTGTTAGGCCTTGAGTTCAATACTCACACCCAATTCAGTGTTCTAAAAATCCCGGCTTTCCAATTAATCTCTGATTAATCCTTCAACCCGATGTATTTTCGGGTTAGTCCTCAAAAGACCCTCTCCGCCCGCCAAGCGATTTTTAGAGCACTGACCCAATTACTGATGATGGGAGAAAATTATCTTGTTTGGGTTTGTACTAATCATCACTAGGCTGCAACAAATTCATGTGATTAAAACTATCTCATACAGATAATGTCATTAATATCATCATCAGCCACAAAATTATCTCCTCAAATACAGAAAACACCCAAATTTCAGTGAAGAAGAGTGTTCTGAAACTGATCGAGAAGATACAGAAGAACAAACGCAATAAATCGGAACAAAATAGAATTCACTAAATAACACAGCATTACTACCAAACAGAAAATCATATAAAATCAATACTTGAAGAGAAGCGAAAGAGCATAAGAAGCAAAACCCAGAGCTCACCTTTGTAATTGTGATTGTGTTTTCGATTTCAGCGAACAACAGAAGAGAGTCGGAATTGGAATTGAATGGATGGTTGAGACTGCGCCAATTTTGGTGCTTTTTTTTATTTTTTTGATCTTATCGTATTAAAAATACGAAAATTTGATGACGTATTTATCCATATAATAACGCTATGAGCCTATAATAATAATAAATTGGAGAAAAATTACAGTACACAACAATAGTATTAGGTGAATTTTATACTTGTCAAAATTTTATATTCCATGTTAATTGGATCCACTCAAATTATTTACTCATAAAAATACATTTTTACCCTTTTTTTATTAATTTTAGAATTTTTAAAATCTTAACGTGATAATTTTAAATGTTTAATCAAATTGAAATGTAAGGACGGGGCATTCTAGACTCGAAATCAAGAAGCATGCCAAAACTAAAACTGAAAACTTGGGTCAGAGAACTATATAATTTTGGTTCAGTTATAATTCTTAAAACTAAGAATGGTCAGTTAATCGATTGAAATCAAGACCGACTTCAACTAACACATGAACTGAAGAAGAAGAAGAAGAAATGGTAAGAATGTTATTTTTTTTATTTACATAATTTACATTTCGGTCAATTTGTAAGAGTTAAATCTCGGCATTCAATTTTCGATATTATATTGTATAATTATAGTATTATATATTTAAAGTTTTTGCATGTAAATCGAGATTAAAATCAAAGTAATCAATCGAGTCATAATCTCTAACCTGTTTTTATAAATAAATAAGAAATTAAATTTTTTTGTCTGGTTCCAGAACCGTGCCGACTCGTAATGAAATTTATGGATTGGGTAAAAACGATACGCGCAGACGAAACATAGGCCCACCTGACGGGCCCACGGACGTCCTCAACTCACGAGTTGAGCAAATCCTGGTCGTCCTTTTGAGTCCAGTGGCAATCCACGTAATTAACCACAAACCCAGTGTCATTTCCCCACCGTCCGCACATGCTATAAATAAACCCCCCGAAAGCCACTGCGTAGCTTCCACTCACACTTTGTGTCCAAAAAGCAAAAAATGGGAACGACCAAAACCACCATCTACGGCCTCGCGGTGCTCTGCGCGATCCTGGCCGTCCACGCGTCCCCCTCGTCCTCCTCCGCCGTCGATTTCGTCGCCGGAGGGGGCTACCTGTCGAGATCGGAGTGCGGCGGATCCGTCGGGGAGTGCCTGCTCGGCGGCGGCGGAGACGACGGCGAGGAGTGGGAGAGCGCCCGGCGCATCCTAGCCGCGAGGCGGTACATCAGCTACGGTGCGCTGAGGAGGAACACTGTCCCATGCTCGAGACGCGGAGCTTCGTACTATAATTGCCGACCCGGCGCTCAGGCCAATCCCTATTCTCGTGGCTGTAGCGCCATTGCTCGTTGCAGGCGTTAAATTTAATTTAAATTAAATTAAATCAAATCGAAATCATTCCTTCCTATTTTTATTTTTATTTTACTGTATTATAATAAGCATTGGGAATTCGGAAATGATTGTGTTAATTATTTGGTAATGTAAGGATTTGTGACGATTTAATAGTTTATGTGATGATTTTCTTGTTTCTGATCATTTTCTGAATTTTGTTGTTGAATTGATTAATTGTGTGGTGCTCGATTCTCATCCGAATCGTGTATGTGGTTGACGCGAATCTCCGAAATTAGTGTGTTTTTTTATTGTTTAATTTTAATTTTAATTCAATGACGCGTTTGCGGAGTCCAGCAGTAGAGTGTAGGATTGTGAGTTGTCAAATTGAAAAGTGCCTAAAATTTTTATTTATGATTTGACATAAATGAGAAATATTAAATGCGTAACTGATTGACAAAAGGTCAAATGCTTAATAAATGAAAACAATAATATTATTATTTTGTTATTATGAATTTAGTTCAACTCTAGAAGGATGTGATTTGCACTTGCCTATATGTTTTTTTGGGACATTTTGTTTTAGAGGTTTGAAATTTTCCTTGCATTTTGTTGGATAAAAATTTGTTTTGAATTTTGTCTACGATATTAAAATGCTGTACGAAGGAACTGAAATGAGTCCAAGCAAAATCGAGATTATATATATTTTTTGAACAGGTGTAGGCTCGAGAGGGAGAGAGAGTGGAGGAGGGTGAAGAGAGGGTCGAAAGCCGTGATTTGAAAGTTTAAAAACATGTGCATCAATATTTTAGTCTTTTTAACATCAATTTTTAACAGATTCTAATGAAGATTAACGGAAAATGCAAACGAAATAACTTGTCAAGGTAGGGAGTGCTGAAGAAAATAACAATTCTAAGAGGTGTTATGTGAGATTCAGCATATTTTACGAGATGTTGTGTGAAACTATTCTCTAATAGAAATATTATCACTGAAAAGTTTGCCGAAATATTGATTAATTACAAATCGCATAATTTTTCCTTAATTTTATTTTTAAAATTTGTATTTGTTGACCTTATTTTACAAATTTGTGTGTTGTCTTTGTCTTCCAAATCAACATTACGAAGAATAATTCAATAAGTAAGTAACTTAGGCAGTTACCTTTCTATTTTTTTTTAACAATTGAAGGGCTCATTTTGTCATTTTTATATTGAAAATGAGAACATTTTGGGTCATAAAAGTTACTTAAAATGATGGTTAAAGCGATGCCAAACAAAGCTCATATTCCTTATCTCTCAAAAATAAGAAAAGGCCAAAAACGCAATTATCAAAAAAGGACATTAAATCAAGTGGGAACTCTAAATACTTGAAAGTGATATCTCAACCATCAATGGCATCTTTGGAGCTGTAATCAACGGCCATGATTGCGTTTCCTGAGTGGCTTGACTTGTTATATGTTACACAATTACTACCACATTACCTAAATGTAATAACTAAGTATTTGAATTTGTGGTGTCACAAGTCATAACTAATTTTTTTTTAAAATTAGATTACCATAAGTATGTAGAATTTTAGTTATGAAACTATCAAACAGACTTCATGTTATGTCGTTTTAATTTTAAAATGAAGTAATAATTTAGTACATTAGTTCATGTCAGTGAAATATCGGTATCGTCGGTAAGAATAATACTTTAAGAACTTTGATTGCATGGCTATCTCGGAGATTTGCGGGGATTCTCTATCTTCTGTGATGTAAGGTCGTTGGCGTCCTGGTGGCCCTTTGGTGGCGTGAACGAAATAACTGGCATAACGCTACTATCGAATCAGATTGTCAGGTCGTGGTGTCGAGAATTAATGGGCGAGAAGTGTTGAGGGACATACTTGGAGTTATTATTTGTGACTATATTAACTGGTGTAATAGGTTGGGTCCGGATATCTCTATTAGATTTTCTCGCAAAAGTGGCAATGGTGCAACTCATGTGCTTGCTCGATATGCTCTAGTTAATCCATATTGGAACTCGGGTGAGGGCTTTGTCCCACCGAACATGAGTGTAAATATAAACCGTGAATCGTGGGTTGTTTCATAATATATGGGTAATTTAAATAAAAATATCAATCATTTCGTAATTAGATTTAACTTTCTTTTAGTACACGTAATGCTTTAATTATTTATTCACTTTGATACACTTTGTAAATTGGCGACAATTCGAAGCCGTCAATTTAAAAAAAATACCTAAAAAATTAAATAAAATAACGAGAGCCTTGAGTTACATTATTTTGACATTAAAAATTATATAACTTTTTTGTCGTCGCGTCCATATTGCATACATATTTATTTATTTCCCAACATGTTGAATAAAAATTGATGTAATTTAATCAAAATGTATTTGTCATATTTAAGTACAAATTATAAAATTCTGCAAGTATGTAATCTTACATAGAAATCAGCTTGAATAAAACATTTTCACTACCAAAATGTACTTCAATATCTTAATTGTCTCGCATTATAAGTAATGAAAGTGAAAGATATAGTATGGACCCATATGAGGCCCGGCCCATTAAAGTTAGGCCTGCTATGCTGTTTCTTGGGCCTGCAAGATATTTAACCTCCTTCCAGTAAATGATTTCGCTCTACACCTTCTAGAAGAAGACATGGCATAATAATCAACACAAATGTTGGGTTTGTGACGATGAATCAACATAATCTCTACAATACTATGCAGTCTCAAGTCCATGATTGTTCAAATTCCAACTAAAAATCGGCCCAACCGTTCACCCGAATTGCCCTGCGGCTCGATAGACTTTACCTGCGAATTTAAGAGCGGGTTGCGGACTCGCACGAGAATGAGCGGATTGAATACATTAAAACTATAGTTAATCAGCCTGTCCGCACTACACAACTTCCAATCCGTTTAATCAATTTAGGTCAATACGTAAGGTAGCTCATTTAAATTATGAGACTCATTTGAACAAGTCTCCACATCCACAAACTAAACTTGATGACTACTGATCACCGATTTTTCTTTTCCAAAGAGTTTTTTCTCTCTACTAAGTTTACATCTTCTTACTTTGAATGCTCAAACTATTAAAAAAATTTGCAATTAATATGTATTGCTTTAATGAGTTTTATGCTTAATATGAAATTAATTTTTTTTTTGAAGTTTTATATTATTGTGAAAAGTTAGGCAGGTGATGTGAGTCGTCAACCAATTCAACCGCGAACCCGTGCGGTTTTTAGTATATCATACCCGCTATACTTTGGGCAGTTAACTTATCATCCAAAATCCTAATCGCATCTCTATGGTTATGTCAATATATCTTTATTTTAGCGATTGAACCACTCATAAACACTCCTACTCAAGTCTACAACAGTAATGACAAATCATGTTTTTTCTTGAGAAATTATTCTCTTGATGGGCATGAAAATAACACTAAGTGTAAGTTTGGGATACAATACTTAATTGATATACTTTCGTCATTTAGGCCACGTGATCACTCAACTTCAGCCTAATTAGTACAACCTTTGAAACTTATCACATACTCATATTTTTGTATTTTATGATTCGTTAATTAGTATTTTAATTTATGACTAAATCAGTCATTTTTAAGATAAAATCATAATTAAATTTTGACACCAATTTTAATTATAATAAAATTTGAAATAATATTAAAATTTGATTCATACACATTTAAAGTTAATGATCATTTGAGAGACATCAATTCACATGTAAGATGAATTACATATAAAATAAGAATAATACAGTCATTGCAGTCTTGCAAGGACACTTAGTATTCTCAGGGCTTTAAACAAAAATTCATATTATACCTTAAATTCTATAAAGAGACGATAAGTAAATAAATATACAAATAAATAATGGTCAACTTACTCAATACTCTCAGGTGTGGATGCAACACTTTATCAATACTTTTTTTACTTTTAAGTTATGTAATCTCTCAATTTAAAGCAAACTAGTCAAATCTTATAAACTTAACACAAACTCATTATTTTAAGCACCCGTTTTAAAATTTGGGGTAATTCTTGTCAATACCCCAAGTTTGCTTAAAATTTTTTGCAGTGCATGGATATCTAGGGAGAGAAAGAATTATATTAAATTACCTGAGAAGCACGTGGACTTTATGTTATGTTAAATTACCTGAGAAGCACATGGATTTTATGTTCCATGGCAGATAAGTTATGGAGGTTTTGGACTTAGAGGAGAATAAAAGAGAAGCTTTATAGAAGAGTTTGAGGAGTCCTAATATGATGAGAGATGTGAAATAGTTAAATTATTTTTGTAGTTATGTTTTTGTATATATGATTTTGGGAGGATAAGTACTGTGATGCTGATAATATAGTATATAAATACATGAATAATAAAGTAGTTAAGAACGAAGAAATTTAGAAAAATAAGATTGATACAATCTTTTCATGGGAGTTGCCACGTGGCCAACATTAGGATTTTCCTTATATATATATATTATTATTTTAAACGGGTCAAATTGAACCGGTTTGACTGAATTTGAACCGGTCATATTTCAAATCATAAGCATTAAGGGCATTTTAGTCTTTACACATTCTAAATCTGTTAGATTTAACATATTAGGTAGTTATCTGCAACTAATTAAACTTGGGGTACTGACAAAAAAAATTTCAAACTTGGAGTACTAATTTGAAAATGAGGCAAACTTTAAGTACTAACAGATAATTACCTCAAAAAACCTTTCGAAACTTGAGATACTGATTTGAAAATGAGGCAAACTTTGAGTACTAACAGAGAATTACCTCTTAAAATTTTAACGATCAAAATCAGAACCCAGCAAACTTAAAGCTGATGAGTAATGACCAATGATCATCTATAATCGAATCGAATAAGGATAACACAAACGAGTTCTTCGATTGTATCGCGCTTCACATTATATTTTTACATCGTTGTTGGATCAAATTGTATAAGCATTTTGGCTCCTTGATCAAATAAATTGCATCGAGTGCACACCAAACCTAAGTGGTTTATCTGAATGCATCCATCGACTGATGGGTTTAAACATTCGTACAAAGCTTTCATGCATCAATAACAGGCGACCTTCATTGCCTTGAGGAAACTATAATTGTATCTATAGTTACAAAAAACTGAATGGAATTACATTTCCATAACCAGGAACCCATCAACAACACAAGGTCTATACCCACACCAACAATAAACTCATGTATCGACCACCAACAATACCCACACCTCTTCCAACGTCTCGAGCTTTACCTCACGCGATAATTCAGTGACCAAAACGAATATAACTGCTGAATCTGTGAATCAGGTACAGCAAAAGCCTCGTATCCCTTTTCTTTTATTGAAGTACAGGCCTTCTCTACTGACAACAATCACATTCAATCAGTCAGCTCTCAATCTGAGAATCTCCTTGGCAGTCCTCAACCGAAAATATGGCATGTGCTCCTACACGGAAGATAAAAGAGTTCATACAGAATCTTAAATTACATTTGTCACCCAAACAATTATCTTTATCATCAAATGACTTACATTCAATATGCTTATGCTGCACGGAGCAGCATATTCACAGGATGACAATCATTAGGTAATACGACTATAATGGCATTTCTATTTTTAAATATTCATGGAGAAAAATATTTTGTACAATATAATCTTTGAGTTTTATCAATGGTTATTAACTTCATGCTTCAACAAAAGAAAATACATAATTTCCTAAAAACGAAACATTATTATGACTGTAGCATAATAACCATATTCTTAAATAATTGAAAAAATAAAACAAATGGTCACTAGACAGGTTAATTTAATTTTAGTCTACATATACAATAATACGAAGGTAAAAAAACCTAATGTCAGATAATTATTCATGTGGCTTACCTGGCTGAAACAGAGATCCTGCCCTCGGCTGTAAAAGTCAGCATATTTGACCATGAATACACCGCAATCATATCTGTTAACAACCCAACATTGTTTAAGAAAATATTTCAATGAACAGAAAGAAATCAAAACAAACAGTGCAACAAGGCAAGACTGTAAAACATTGAAGGAAGCACAAAAAATAGGCTATTGTGCTGAATAAGATACCCATGTATGACATAAAAAAGAACACAAACCCATTCTGCTGTTCTGGAAGATCTTCAACATATTCTTGTTCCCAAGAATGTACATCAATGTCCATGCCACTTTTGTCCTTCACCTCATCTACAAAATACTTGGCCTGGAAAACATCATTGATCAGTGCCACAGTAATAAGTGTTCAAGGGAGAACTTTAGTGCATGAGCTCCGGGACTTGAAATGATCAATCAGCAGCAAAGGTTGTACTCTTTGTAAGAACATACAATATGACTTATATCTAATGAAAAGTGTACACTGAGAAGCAAGAGAGTGACTCTGGGTTCGCTAAAAGCTATAGGTTTCCCATTATGCTACTCTTCATAACTTCTTTGGATGCAAACAGACACCAAAACATCTTTTTTCATACTGATGATTTGACACATTAAAACAAATTACAGTTGCTTCAACTTCCTTGGACGATAGTTTTTTTTTCCATTGCTGATTATAGTTGTCTTGTGAGACTAGTTTTGCCGCAATCATGTTTGACATCTTTCAGCATGACTGTTAGAATAGTTAATTAATTCGGGTTTCCTATTTGTGTTATGTTTCCTAGTTTGATTTATTTTTTATTGTTCCCTATATAAAGGAACCTCCTCTTGTAATTTATAATCAAGTTATTCTCAATAATACAATTATATTTTAGAAATTCAACAATGACCATAGTCACCACTCACCACACAGGGAGCTGGGGACGAAATGGTGATCAAGATGTTAGGAGATTATATTATTTGGATAATTGCATAAGCATGGCAGTGAGGACAAGAATGATGGTGATGCAGATTAACTTTCTACCATTTACAAAATCAAATCCATCCCATCAGACAATTAATGGCTCCGCCGTGAATGTCTTGAGCCAGAAAATTTTAGTTACTGGTAGTTTTTTTATCAGCAACTTAGGTAGTGGTAGTGACTTCCATTAAGTTTAACTGGTATTAGAATTCTTGGAATGGGACGAATAATACGCATACATCTAAGCGTGTTCCTACATACTTCAACAATGGATTATGACAACAACAAATCCAGTGGATAAAGTAGTTATGCATTGCTTACATATTCCATTTTTTGATGTAATAACACATAAAAAATATATTCAAGTTTCAGTCTCATCCGGTCTTATAAATAGAAGATCTTAATCAATGAACAGTTCAGTATCGTTTGGTTAAAAATTATACATATAAATACTGTATATCTAACTTTGGAATGCCATTGGGTGGGTTTGGACAAGTTTTCCCTCACCATTCAGCATGCCCATTGTATCCAATCCCCTCTACTTATATCCCATTAACCTATTTTCTTTCTCTTGACTTGCCAAATAATGCATTTATTATTGTCCTCTATCGGGTATATGCGGTCTAATGTTTGTTAATCATGAGTTAACAAGAACTGGAAAAGTAAAAGCAAGCTTGTTTGCATTGGTAGTAGAAACATTGACAATTGAATTGAGGTTAAAAGGGTATTACAGGGAAATACCAGAACTTTAAGCACTTGGGAATCCCTCCCTCCCAGTGAATCGAGATACTGGAACTTCTTATCTTTCTTATCGATAACTGCCAAGCACCAATGTATCTCCTTGTGAATAGGAACAAAAATCTGAGAATAATTGTAAAATGGATTTCAGGATCAATACTATGTTAAACCACAGTAACCACACAACAGCAAAGGTCTTTGCAGAGCTGTAGTGATTAGATTTGAGTATAAATGGCAACTAATAAGAGTCCATGGCTAAATAAATGAGCCAACACTCGAATTAAACAAAAATGCACATGAGGTAGAAAAACATTTTAAGGCAGATGGGATTGGCAGTGAAGAAGTTTTAAATTTTATGTTGTCAATAGTACATTCATTATTTTAAGGAAAAGACTCAGACAATTTTAAGCCTGACCATTCTTATGTAAGCAGATGGATAGGTAGAAAAGTGTGAAAGACGTTTACTTTGTCACACTCAATGAGGCCATATCCCAACTTCCTTTGAGTAGTCCATCTTCTGACTGATTTATAGTCATAGCCAGTCCTCCCACCTATCAACTGGGAACCAGAATAAAAGGAATCACCATCAACATTGAAGGACTACACTTACTTATATAAAGTCTCAACAAAGTGGGTACAAATACAAAGAAGATAAATTGCTTAAAACTATGATGAATCTCATTAGGCAATGGTGTTCAGAGTTGTCAAGTACAAATTAAGACTAATAAGCAAGGTGCAGTTTATACATCGAACAAGAATGAAGCTGAGCAACATAAAAGATAAGGGCATGTAAAGCAAGTACCAAACCTTTTTGTAAAAGAAAGTGTTGAAAAAATGGCATTTCAAGAACTTCTTTGGTTCTCTATTTTCCCTCTCCTTCAGCAATTCTAGATATACATTTATGACCTACAAAAAAAGGGCATGCACAGTAAGAAACTAAATTTCCAGCTCCACATGTTAGCACTTGTAAATTATCACAGCATCGACGTACCAACAAATCTTGCCGTGCCTTTTTTTAACTAATGATACAATCAGATAAACATAAATGAAGGAACTAAATTATAATTTTGAGTCTGACTTCTGCTCAAGAGCATTATGTTGTTAAAATTTCCCACATGCAAAACCCAGAAAATCACCTCATCATTCAACCATGCACATGGTCTAAGGCACTGCAACAATTCTCCTGTGATCTCAATATTGGAGTTCTCGTGAGTTACAAGTACCTTTCTTCTGTAAAGACAATCCAAGCAAGGTAACTTAATGATTAGATGTAAACATTGTACTGTAAATTTCAGAAGTAAACTTGAATGTAAATAAGTAAAGCAGGCATTCCAAAGAAATGATGAAATTACAAACTCATACCGATTGGAAAACTGTAGTGCACGAGCAACCTCATCCTCTTCCTCCTTTGAAAGAGGGACAAAAGCATCTTGGGGTGCCTTCTGATTCCAAAATAATGAAAGAAATAATTAAGTTAAAATGCCTTTATTCAACAATTAAAAACAATACCTTTTGAGGCCAAGCATCAACATATCTCCCTCCAAATTATTTTGAAGTAGCTAGTCGGCAAAAACATCATACCTTTAGTTTCTTCAAAGGACGGGCTCGGACAGCAGACAACCGCTTCTCATACAATTCAATTTGAAAACCCAAATCATCTAACTTTCTATTGTGCTTCTTCTCAGCAGACTCGAACAAGCTTTTGTACACAGCCAAAGACGACTCCGTGTTTAGCTTCAAATTACCATCTCTTAACTCTGAAACCACAGAATACGGCGATGCCTGAACAAGGCGCTCTACCGACTTGGCCTCTTCGTACAGATTTGGCTCAGAAACATCAACAGCCTCAAACCTTCCTTCTCGCCCATCTTCAATAACCTCAACCTCCTCTATGCTAGAATCACCCGATGTCGCCGCATTTTCAGGTTCACCGTCCACATCAATCACTTCCTCATCCTTCTTTATATACCGCAACGATCCCAATGCTTCACTCCTAGCCTTATTATAGTTAAAATTCAACCAATTTCCCATATCCTCCTCCTCCTCCACCTGCTGCTGAGAACTCGATTCAGCTCTCAACTTCGAATTCGGCTTCAATTCACCGCCTAAACCGATTTTTCTCAAACCAAATTTGAACAGTCTACAAGGAGCGTGTACCTCTCTCGGAAGCTTCGGCATTGATTCTGGGTAACGAGCGAACCTGGAGATGATGCTCTTAGACGCCACAATCGCCGATTGCTCTGAACCCTGAGGCACGGAGGAGAAGCTGGGCTTCTTAGAAACGCGAAAATCTGGCGAGCGGAGGTGAGATTGAAGATCGTGACTCGAGCTCAAATGCTCGTCGCTGCGCTTTCTGTTGCTTGTTAGGGCACCCATTTCACCGATTCAGAAACCCTAGAAACTCAAGCAGCATCCAGAGAAAAATCCATTTTTGGACCAGTAATCGATTCTAGGGCTTTGAAATTGGAGAGGTCGACGATTCACAAGAGTCTGAAACAGAAGTGGAAATTGAAATTGGCGACAGCGAGAGAGGTGTTGATAATTCTGTTAGGGTTTTTGCGAAAATCCTCTGTTCGGTCTCTTTGAAGAATGCTGACGTGGACGTTCTCACGAATCGCGTCGGCGTGTCTCGGGAAAGTGGAAATTTCTAGAGTTATTTTAACTTATTTTTAAGGGAAAATTCCACTTAGCTACCCTGTAGTTTACCACCTTTTCACTTATCTACCCCAATTTTTCATTTTAGCTTCTAAACCTCCTGAAGTTTATAACTTTTTCACTTACATACCTTAGCTTTTCATTTTAGCTTGTAAACCCCCTGAAGTTTACCACTTTTTCACTTACCCACCAATCTTTTCATTTTAGCTTATAAACCCCCTAAACTTTACAAATTTGTGTTACGACATCAAAATCATAGAGGAAGATACGTCACACGTTGATCACGAGTAGGGATGACAACAGGGCGGATTTGGGGCGAATTTGGCAATCTCCGTCCCCATTAGAATCAGATCGGGGATTCCCCATTTCTAATAGGGACGAGGATTCCCCGTCGGATTCGGGGATTCCCAATTCTCCTTTTCCAACCTAAAAAAATGTTAAAACATATTTATTTTTACAAAAATGTTAAAACATATTTATTTTTTAAAAATAAATATGTTTTAACATTTTTTTAGGTTGGAAACAGAGAATTGGGAATCCCCGAATCCGACGGGGAATTCTCATCACTATTAGAAATGGGGAATCCTCGATCTGATTCTAATGGGGACAGGGATTGCCAAATTCGCCCCAAATCCGCCCTGTTGTCATCCCTACTCGTGATCAACGTGTGACGTATCTTCCTCTATGATTTTGATGTCGTAACACAAATTTGTAAAGTTTAGGGGGTTTATAAGCTAAAATGAAAAGATTGGTGGGTAAGTGAAAAAGTGGTAAACTTCAGTGGGTTTCGAAGCTAAAATGAAAAGATGGGGTATGTAAGTGAAAAAGTTGTAAACTTCAGGGGGTTTAGAAGCTAAAATGAAAAGTTGGGTAGGTAAGTGAAAAAGTGGTAAACTACAGGGTAGCTAAGTGGAATTTTCCCTATTTTTAAACCCAACTAATGAAGATAAATTTCTTAAAATGGATTATTTGGGGTAAAATCGTACTTTAGCTAAACACATGACTCGTTTTAAGATCGGGGCCGACCTGGGCATGCTCGTTTTAAAAGTTAGGCATAATGACACTTTGTTACACTTAACTATAGCGAAATGATACTTTCATACCCTAACTATTTTGTTCTCTTTTTTAGTACCCTAACAATTTTTTTGTGACAACCTAGCTCTAAAATATTTAAAATGCCCTTGGTTTAAGAAACTAGAATTGAACCAGTCCAATTTGATTTATCGAACCAATATTGAATCGGTTCAATTTGTTTTATCAAACCAAAATTGAAATGGTTCAGTTTGAAGTTTTAATGACTAAAGTACCCTTATGGGTCATTCAAATTTTCAACATATGCCATTGGCAATGGAGATTTGAAGAGGAAGGAGGGGTCGAGACGGTGGTCGATGACAGCGTCGTCGCCGGAGTCTCCCTTGTCGGCGACAAGGTCTTGTGTCTTCTTCAGAAACGGAGGTGGTCCCTACTCCTGCAGACCCTCCAATGGCTTTGTCGAAGCCACCACCGTCGACGAACACGACGGCGACACCAACCCATCAACAACTTCTTCTTCTTCTTTTTCTTTCACTGTCATAGTCTCGTCGTTGGTGTTTTTTTTCTTTAACAATGGAGAAAACCCAAATCTCCATCACCTCCTCCATGGCTCCACCTCCCAAAAACCACCAATTGTCGTCAACGCTTCACTACTACATCAAATTCAACCCGACCTACTTGAGAAATCGCCACTTCCAATGAAACTCCATTTCAGGAGAGAGTTTCGAGACTCAATTCCTCAGTTCCATCAATGGGTCGGCAATTTTCGACCATAATTTTGAAGAACACTATCCACCCCCTAAATTTGTTTGTTCGGTTTAGAGCAAAAACAGTTTAAGAAAATGGAATTATTAACATCTAGTAAACTATCCAGTTTAGGAATTGGGGATTATTAACAATTTAGGAATTGAGGAAGAACACTATCCAATATGGCGGAGAAGATGAACGGTTGAATAGAGAGAGGGATAGAGAGAGAGAGAGAGAGAGAGAGAGAGAGAGGTGGAAGAGGAGGGCAAAATGGCCATTTCACCATTTGTTTTGAAATGACTATCATACCCTTAAATTTAATTTTAGATTTGAGGGTATAATTGTAATTGCATATTAAATAAAAACCATATTAAACCATAGATAAACTAAATTGAACCGGTTCAATTTTAGTTTCTTAAACCAAGGGCATTTTAGGTATTTTAGAGGTAGGTTGTCACGAAAAAATTGTCAGGGTACTAAAAAAGAGAACAAAATAGTTAGAGTATGAAAGTGTCATTTCACTATAGTTAGGTGTAACAAAGTGTCATTATCTCTAAAAGTTATACTAATGAAAAGATATAAATGATTGGAATCTCACAAATAAAGTATGAATACAACAAATTACATAAATTATAATATTACCCAAAGTTATGGTCAGATCAAATATTTACTTTTAACACTCTTTATCAATCACATCGAGAATGTTGAGATTGTGTTGAATCACCAAGAATAGTTGCGTTAGAAAAAGTTTCATGAAGTAATCAACTTTATTTTTAGTACCTTGATAGTGATTCAATGTCAAACTAAGTTAAAGTCAATTTCTAAATGTTTCATGCGTGCATAAATTATAAGATCAGCAACGAGGTATGTTGCACCCATGTTGTCACACTATAGACATGGGGGCCGATTCTGAACAATGTTTTCTCTACGTAAAGATTGTAACTATACCATTTATACAGTTGCATTTCCCAACGCCTTGTACTCTGACTATGTGCTTGACCTGAGTATTGTGGCTTTATGTTTGAGATTACTTAGTAACATGCACGTCAACACAAGTATGTTTATTTGTCACATGATCACTTGTAGCTTTAGATGACGAAAAATCAATATAACGTGGGAGTGGCAAAGACAACATGAAAAAATGGTTAATATGTATGGAGAGACCTATTTATGAGCAAAAGAAAAAAAGTCACATCAAACACGACATACCTATAAATGTATATCATCCTATAAAAAACAAATGAACTTTGTACTCCTTATTAATGGAAATATAACCCAATAATATATGTTGTTTAGAACGAAACTCAAGTTTGAACCCAATAAGTGGTCGAAGATTTGGTCAACATGCACAACCAAAAATTATAATAAAAGTATAGTCATTTGTGGTATAAAGATTCGATAGAAAGACACATGCAAATTAATAACTTTAATAGATGTACGATTAATGAGAAAATATCCAATAAGAAAAGCCTCATACTTTAAAAGACACCACATGCACAATATGCATGTTTACGTTCGACTATCCCACTTTGCTTACGAACATGAAGACATAAAACATGATGTGTAATCCAAACAAGACGGAATAATGAGTTAAGCTTTTCGTACTCACATCCCATGTTAGTTTGTATAAGATATATGTGTGTTTGTTAAATAATCCCTCAAAAATAGCTTGAAATTGTATACAAATTGCAAATGCATCGAATTTATTTTTCATAACGTACACCTATGGGAATTTACTAAAATCGTCAATAAATTGATATAATATTTGAACCCTCCAGAAGATTTAGTGATTGGCCCCCGTATATTTGAGAAAAAACAATCTATCGAGATGATGAGATTTCATTATAAGTATAAGAAGGTAACTTATAACTTTTATCTTGCTGGCACGCATCACAAACCACCCGAACCACCCGTTTATTTAAGTTTACAAGACACGGAAGATGAGTTTCGAAAAACTTGTTGAATGATTAGAGTGGACGGATGGCACAAACAACGATGCCACTGGTCCGATGGTGTAATAGTGAAAGCTGGCTTGTGATTTGGTGCAAGAGGATATACCACATGTTGACATTCGTCGCGTATAAGAAGTTCCTCAATGTTGACTTCAATTCGTAAATTATAAACATGTAACTGAGCAAGCACGTCATTTAAGGTGACACGTTTAATCCTTGTTGTCAAACCAGTCACCAAAAGATCATAGTTTGGATATATACCAACAAGTATGTATGAGATAGTTTCATCGTTGCTAGTTGTTGTGGCACTTGCATGATCTGCGCTTTAGAGCATGACACACTCCAAAGTCTATCACACGCTATAGCAATGGACACTAACATAATTAGGGAAGCATATAGTATAAAGATATGACAAAAGCGTGATTACGATTGATACATCCTTTTGTAATCATGTGATATATTTGGGTTCGGAACCTCAATTTCTCGGGAGTCCACGTTTTGGGTGATCGTTTTGGCGGGAGTAACGATCGACCCATTCACGAAGCCCATCAGTGGCTCCGCAAGTATGTAAGAAATTGCGTCATCCAAACCATGTAGTTCACCCTGTCAAGTTTCACAATGCTCATATCTGTAAGGGACGGGGGCGAGAGTTTGCTGGTTGTCACGACGAAAACTTTGATAGGTAGCGTTCTTATGCCATGTAAAAGTTAAGGGACAATTCCACTTCATTATACTCAAGTTACAAGTATACACGATTTTAAAATCAGTACCCCAATTTGAATTTGTTACAGTTATCTCGAATATTTTTATGTGACACCTAAGGTAAATCATACTGAATTTAACAAAATTAATTTGTAAAATGTCTAAAATACCTAAATGGTGATTCAGTACAAAGCCCATCACTTGATGACTTCGCAAATACAGAAGGAACTGCCTCTTCCACACTATGTAGTTCTTCCTGTCGAGTTTCATAATGATAATTATTGTGAAGGACGGAGACAAAAGTATTTTAGTTGTCACGATAAAAGTTTTAATTACTAGCGCTCTGATACCATGTAAAAGTTACTTTAATTACTAATGAAAAAAGAATAATTGTTGAAATCCCACAAATCAGTCTTGTTTTATCACTTACTCTATATAGGTGTTACATACCCAACAACTACAAATCCTCCTTTTTCTTGGGTTTAGCAGCAGAAGCTGAAATTGAGCACAATTTCAAGAGTTTTCGTTTGGTCACTGCCCAGAACCGAACCACACGTCTTTTCGTACTCACTAGCAAAAGGACGCGCGTGCCTTACACGCGCCACGAGCTTTATTCGACCTCACAATAGTGTGAGTGAAAAAGGCTGTGCGCTCTGTCTCTCATTCCCCTCTTGTTGGCGGCTCTACACTTCAAAACGACTCTCTCTCTCTCTCTCTCTCTCTATCTCTCGCTCGCCTCCGTAAACCCTAGCTTCTCTTCGCACACAGCAATGGAGGTTTCGTCAGGGCAAAAGCAGAAGCAGCAACAGTTCACTTTGCTCTCCGTCTCGCATCTCTCGTCCTCGTCGCCTCCTTCTTCTCCTTCATCGCCGGTGGTTGCTCGATTCACCGCCGGTTCCGGAGCCGCAGAGCTCCAGTTCCACCGAGAATCCGACTCCGGCTCCATCATCGATCTCGATCTAGGATCTACTCAGGTCAGGTTCTTCTGCCATTCACGTTTTTACCAGGAAAGAGCAGATATCATGTCATTAGCATTGGCGTTTCTGGTTTGAAATGTAACAAAACTGTTCAGAAATGCATAGGTTTGATCTGGAATTTAGAACTCACTGTAGGTGTTATTTGTATGTGAGAATTTTGCTCTTGTGCACTCTAATATTTGTTCATGCTCTTCAGATATTCAAGTTGGGGCCTCTGGATTCAGTTTGCATGTCCCAGAGTCCTAATGAGGTGAGGAATTCAGTTCTGTCAGTGTATGTTTGGTTATGACATGTTATGATTATTATATTTCTATGATAGTAGTAGTAGTGTTTCTGTGCTTACCAGGCTTGAAACTTCTATTTTTACTCTTGGTTTGCTTTGTGTAATCATTTATGATGGTTTGCGCTTTGCTCTTGAACCAGAAAACGTACTCGAGGGGAGTTACCATCAAATTTAAAAGTGAAGAGGATAGCAGGGCTTTCCATTGTGCGGCTGAGGAATGGAAGAATGATTCAGCTGTTGAAGGTGCTTCTTTGTTTGATCTATGTTGAAATCTTAATGCATTTCATGTTAAGTCACATATGAGACATTCTTTTGTCATCTTATCGTAAACTTCACCCATCTTGAGCATCTCTTCTTTCTTTTGTGGATAAGCCAGAAAACACATTTGTCCAATACAAATTTTCATTTAACTGGCGTTAGAGTTAATCTAACACTTCAAACAGTATCTTTCTTGCCATTTTGTTGGTTCAATAGCTATGCTTATTAACTTTTGTTCAGATGAATTGGAATGCAATATAATCAATAGACAATCCCCTCTCAATCACACAAGTGTGATTTTTTTAGATTGAACATCATTCACAAATTTCTTTATTGTGTTCTTTAGATGGTATCATAGAGGTCGCCAAGTTTCTGAAGTCATGCACATCCATATTGTATATGTATGCCAACAAATCTTACTGTTTCTTGATCTCTCTCCAGGAACAAGCTTACCCAATGGAGTTGTTTCAACTTCTAAAAGCAAGTTTGATGACAAAATAGAGCCAGCTTCTGCTAAGATGTATTTTCATTATTATGGACAGCTGTTGCATCAGCAAAATATGTTGCAAGATTATGTGAGGACAGGTTATAACACTGAGCTGTTACACAATATGTCTTTATCTATGATCTTTTGATATTCTTCTTTAAGCTATAGTCTAAAGTCTGCCAGAGCCTTAACATTCTTTATCTATTGCTGAGCCATTATACAGTTGCATTGCATTAGGCTAGTACTGAAAAGTGTAAAAGTCTTAAAAGCAGAAACATGGCAGTGGATATGAGCCACATATGAGTATGCCAATCTCAAAATATGTTGTCACAGGAACCTATTATGCTGCTGTCATTGAGAACCGTGAAGATTTTGCTGGTCGCGTGGTAGTTGATGTTGGTGCTGGTAGTGGTATTTTGTCATTGTTTGCTGCTCAGGTACACATCACTTGTTGATTCGCTCTGTTATGCCATTTGTAGGGATTATTATTTCCTTTCTTATTGATTATACTAATATGTTTCATGCATTTATTTTCATTTCCTCTTACTACCTGCTTATATTTAGGCTGGTGCAAAACATGTGTATGCTGTGGAAGCTTCTGAAATGGCAGAATATGCACGCAAGCTCATTGCTGGGAACTCATCACTGGCTCAAAGGATTACTGTAATATTTATAGTCTAATGTAATTTCATTCTGAATTTCATCTAGTGTCATGGTCAATTCTCTCATTTTATCCAGGGCAATGTCAACTGCAATTTAGGTAATCAAAGGCAAAGTTGAAGACGTTGAATTGCCCGAGAAAGCAGATATTATGATATCCGAGCCTATGGGTGAGATCACATATCATAATTGCATTGGATGATGATTTTTTTGCATAAGCATATTTTGTTTTAGCCCTTCATCATTGATATAACCTTCCTTTATCATTGTTGCTATATTTATCTATCATTATAAAAATAGTTCTGAGTTATGTTGTATTTTATTTTTCGGGCTAAAGTTTGTAGTTTTCACACCTTTTATGCCAAATATAGGTTGTAGTGAGTTTAATTTCAATCCTTTTGCTGGCTACAGGTACCTTACTAGTCAACGAGAGAATGTTAGAGTCCTATGTCATTGCCAGAGATCGATTTCTTAATCCAAATGGGAAAATGTTTCCTACAGTTGGGAGGTACGTGTTACCTTTGCATGTTGTCACTCTCTAATATAAATATAGTGGCTGTCTCTCCATGTTACAGTTGCCTATGTAATTATAATGTTAATGACTATTTTTTCAAATTGTCAATATTGTGATGTTTAAAACACTTTGTTACAGAAATAATGTCATTATGCTAATGTTATGTTTTCATCTAAATGGTTGACAATGCAGTTCATGTGCTAATTATATGCAATTCTCTTCACTTGAGACATCATCTATATAGGCATATTAACTATGGTTAGAGTTTATCTTGTATAAATTACAAATACATTTTCTTCCCAATTTTCTACATTATATTCGATCAATAAGGTGTAAGGGTATCTCCAATGGGGTTTCCTACATTTAAATTAATATAGGGAGTGATTTGCATTGGAATTAGCCAATTAGGACAGACTGCCAAATTTTCGCGTTCAACTCCAACCATGCTCTCTATATTTAAGCTACATATATTATTTTAATAATATTTATTACTTTTTAATTACAAAAAGTTGGTAGGAGAGAGTAAAGTCAGATATAAAGTTGAATAAAAAAATAAAGTAATTGGAGAGAGAATGTGGGGATCTTCCTACATGCAAGGAGAGAGAGAGAGAGAGAAAATGTGGGGAGCTAAGCCCCATTGGATTACATTTTTTTTCATTTTCACTCCTTATAATAGTAAATTATTGTAGGGAGCCACATTGGAGATGCTCTAAGACTCATCATATTTCCATTGTTTGTGTGCTCATAGTATTCATATATGATTGTAGAATTGGATGAGTCCAATTTTAGTAGAGTAAACGTCTGCACAAGAGTGTAGTGTACAAGTAAAACCCTTTAATTGTGCCCAGCCAACTATAAAAAAACTGAAACTCGCATTTGGGTGATTTTTAAAGAGCAAAGCATATGCGGATGGAAGATGGAAAATTAAAGTTAGTTACACAAAAAGGCAATAGCAAAATCCACTAACAAGGTTGTTTTTCAAGTAGGTGAACTTTATCCCTTTTATATGAAGCTCAAATAACATTGAACAAGTAAATTAGACAACTGGATATATGGAGTGTAATTTTAGGAATGGAGGGTAGTGGAGCATCAATTACTTTTTATGGTAAAGGAAAATAATAAAAGTGATTGTTCAATTACCTAGGGTTTTCAAAATTGAAAATGGTGAAAAAGGTAGATAGAAATATATATAAGGCCTGTTTGAGAACTAAACTTTACACAGGCTTGTGATTTATAGATAGACTGGAGAAGAGGGAAGGAAGTGGACATATAGATGCAAAATATTATTCTTCTAACTAAATAGATGCATTTTTCTATTTTTAGGTTTCATAATACCTATTCCCATTCATGTTCTTTAGTAATTTTGTAAAGTACCCAAGCTATTTTCATCATATCCAGAAGGTTCCAAAATACAAATACTGTTCACCTAAAGAGTACCAGTACCCAGTACTGCCAGAGGTCCCCTTCCATGAAGTAACCTGCTTCATAGATATGTATGTGCAATGTCGAGCTCGAAACACTTTCATAAGCTACAAGATAGGGGTATTAGAGATGATGATCATATTTAGATAGCTTTATCCTTAGGTAGGGTCCAGATTTTGGATGATATTTGTCAAGCAAAAGTTGGGATGGTAGGAGAAACCTTCTATAAATTTGTCTGCACATGTACATGGACCCACCTAGGTTGATGACCCCATGAGGAAATGATGGAGAATTTTTCGGAAAACTAGAAGAAATACTGATAGACCTGACTAACCCAATGAAGCATTGAAGAACCACCGAGTAAGCATGTTATGAAGGAAATGATATTTGATAGGAACTAGGAAGGAGTTCTGAAGACCCGAATCTAAGATCTCAAGGACAATTTATGTAGCTAACCTACCTTGTCAATGATATAGTTTGATGTATTGGCTTGCAACATTCACTTTTGTTTATAATTTTATTTTGTAATGATGTTGATGATATATAAATGAATACCTTTGCAGGATACACATGGCACCTTTCAGTGATGAATACTTATATGTTGAAATTGCGAATAAGGTATTTTTTTAAAGATGAACTTGTAGAAGTATTGTCTGTGCATAATCAGTAACATGAGACCAAGAAAGTGCAAATCAGATCTTGGGAATATGAGCTCAACCACTCAGACAAATCTTGTGGTTATTGCAACTCTAATGAAGCCAGTCCCCAAGACTGTAGGAGCCATATATATTTTGTTTATGAAGCTTTAATTGTGTGTCCGTAATTGATGTATATTTGAAAAGATGGCAAATTGACATCATTGCATCTTTTGTTTTTGATGGATTACAATTCTCCGGGAATTCAATCAGGCTGTTTTAAAATATTGTTTGAATTTGCCAAATCGAAACCCAAATTTTTGGGCCATCCAAACATTGGAGTTGGGTTTGATGAAATGCTAGTTTCCGAGCAAGGCATTATCATTATTCTATGGTGTTTTAAGTTCTCTTTTTGTTGCACTAATTTTTCAAACAATTGTTTTAACACATTATTTGCATTTGCAGGCACTTTTTTGGCAGCAGCAGAATTATTATGGGGTTGATCTGACACCATTGTATGAATCTGCAACCCAAGGATATTTTACTCAGGTTCGTACCAACTTATTCAGTGTTTATCAATCTAAGGTTGCTATGATGATGATTTGTTTGCTAAACCGGACATGCTTGCACACACACACACACACACACACACATCTTCATATCAAAGTTGAATAGAATGTTTCCAATTTGATCCAGTTATGATATTTTAAGATGCATATGATTTAATATCATCTTCTTGGTTGCCTATCTGGTCCATTTATGCTTTTAAAAAAAGTCAATGTGGGAGCTTATCTTCAATTGCTTTTTTAAAGGAGTTAGTCAGTAATAGTTTTATTTTTGCAGATTATCATTCAAGTATTGTTATTTCCTCGCCCTTTCTCTTCCTAACACATGTTTTTAGCATTTTTATGCCATTGTATTGTTAATGGTCCTGCTACGATTGCAAGTTTTGTTTAATGATTCACATCCTTTCCCCAGTAACTGATGGATTCTATTCCCTTTTCTTGCAGCCTGTGGTAGATGCTTTTGATCCAAGGTTATTGGCGGCTCCTCCTGTATCTCACATGCTAGACTTTACAAAAATGAAGGTATTAAGGGCTAGGGAGCTGTTCCCTTGACCCATATTAATCAGAATTGTGTTCCACATTTAATTGAGGAAATTGTTTTTAATTCCACGAGTCTCCTTAGTCACCCAAATCTCCCCTGGTGTATCTATATACACAGGCATGTTACTATGTGTATTTTGTGTCCTGAAACAGCCAAGTTTTATTTCATGAATGAAATAACTTGTTACATTCCAACATTAAATTTTGTACCCTTTTGGTATTATTTTAAGAGCTTCTAGTTTTTAAATTTAGATTCAAACCTGTCGTGTTGGCAATGCCAAATTTTGTGGTCTTCTGCTATGAATTTAAGATGTTCCAGTTCTTAATGTAAGATTCAAACCTGTCATATTGGTACCAGTTTCTTTTGGCTAAAAGTATTGACTATTTAATTTTATGCATATCAACTCTTATTTTCTTTACCTATCATATTTTGAAAATTCTCTCTTTGATTCAATGAGTTATGTACCTCGATTTTCATTAGTCCTTACTTTGAGTGAACAGTTTTTGTTAACATTATTCTGGATGCCATCATCTCTTATATAATGTAGTTGATTTTCACTTCAGTTTCCGATACCTTGCTTCAGTCTGTATCATCAGGGTGACTCTACTTCAGGAACTTTTTTTAGCTTGCTAATTCGATATATTTATATTTGCTGTAAAATTAATTGAACCTGTTATTATATCAGAATATTGCTTATTACCGTATTAGTTGAGTCTATATTTCTAGTATATTTGAGCATTGCCACTGGTGTTTGATTGAGTTGCAATATTCTTATACCGTGTTACAGGTCATATTCTTATTGATGACATGATTAATCATTTTACAGGAAGAAGATCTATATGAAATTGATATCCCATTAAAATTTGTAGCTTCTGTTGGGACAAGAATACATGGGTTAGCTTGCTGGTTTGATGTATTATTTAATGGGAGGTAAACATTTGGTGCTTGATAATTTTTTGTTTCCAGCTTTGTACATTCAGCTGTCCCACCTTTCTGTAATTCATGGATGCATAAATTATATATGATTTTGAGTATTTGTCATCCGCCTGATCGACAGTACCGTACAAAGGTGGCTTACCACAGCACCTGGTGCACCAACAACCCATTGGTACCAGCTGCGATGTGTTCTCTCTCAACCACTATATGTCATGGCAGGACAAGAAATAACTGGCCAACTACATATGGTTGCCCACAATGCTCAAAGTTATACACTGTACCTCACATTATCAGGTTGGTTTTCTAATGTTGTATTTTGGTCAATAATTGGTTCTTCGTTATTTAACACGTCGGTCAACTTTTGTAGCTAAAATGTGGGGACCAGGTGCTGAACTAGGAGGAATACTTCAAACATCATCATGCAAACTTGATCTCAAAGAGCCCTACTATAGAATGTCTCAACCTCAATCTTATCCAATGGCTCAGGATCAGCAACCTCATCAATCATTACATACACAGGTAAAATCTTCTATATTTAATATTCTTATCAAGTCAATTCTCATAGAAGAAATTCATGATGTTGAATGGCATCTTTCACACTGTTCTGCTTCTGCCTAATACCATATACTTCCGTTCCACTTGATAGACGTTTGCATCTTATGAGTGAGAGGTTACCTAAAATGTACGAGATCGAACTTGACAAGCTTTTGTTTGGTGACTTGCAAATAGCTTCTTGTTTAAGGATTATCCCCTACTTTCTATTCAACAAACTGATCATACTTCATATATGAGGGAAAATAACAACTGATTTAATCGTTTTCCCATTATCGTTCCTGTTCAAAAGTAATCTAAACGTGAAATTTACAAATAAGTGTAAATAACTACTAAACGAGTTACTCTTATTGTAAGTGAAACAACAGTATTACTTTTTAAAGCCTACAAGCATTTTTTTATTCTTTTCCCTATAAATATCAGTTCAGGAGTATACTGTTGCAATTCCACCTTTGAAATGTATTTACCAGCTGGCATTTTCTGTAGGCGATAGTAAGCTAGTTGCCTTCAAAGCAGAATTGAAGATGATCCCCAACATTAAAAACTTAACATTCATTTA
This sequence comes from Geranium rotundifolium, assembly GCA_963920655.1. Taxonomy (NCBI): domain Eukaryota; kingdom Viridiplantae; phylum Streptophyta; class Magnoliopsida; order Geraniales; family Geraniaceae; genus Geranium; species Geranium rotundifolium. Next base: position 5,830,088 of record OY987316.1, on the reverse strand, counting down.
TATTATGTTGATTGATGATTACGATTCTTACTGCTGCTTTCGTGTATCTTTGACAGGATATACCCATCCAATCCCAGGATTTCGATGATTCTGAATTATTACAGCAGCCAGCGCAAAAGTGAGGTGGTTGGGTCCATTTGTGGTTGCATTAGTGACTGTAAATTAGATTGACACAATCGCAGGTTATTGTTTTCAAGTTGTCAATGAGTGGATGGTAGTATTTCTTCATATGTTTAATCGACCAAAATAAGAAAGTCTGTTTGGTTTTAGATTATTAACTTGATTGTTGGTTTTTTATTAATTGATTTTGAATTAGGAAAACTTCTACTTGGTCTACTCAAATTTCACAAAGGTCATTTTCATCCTATATGTGCCTTAGGAGGTGCATTCAAGGAAATTCTAAACACATTGGAACTCACATTTGACCTAAAAGATTAGCATGTTAGGTTTAGGGTCTTATGTGCATATAAACCTAATATTTTGATGTGGGACGAATATAAACTCTCCCGTGGACATGACACTGTGCACTTCACTTTCTTATTTTGGTGTTGTGTTAAACTTCGACCTAATCATAGAATGTGTTTTATTAATGGTTTGAAAGGATAATGAATTGCCTTAATTTGATTTGCATTATTACGTCCTTTCTTGACTTGAATGCACCAACTCTATTATAAAAAAAAGCTTTGCAGACCAGTTATAACAACGGCTAAACCTTCTCGACAATTGATTTGGAAAAGGACCAAACTGAAGAAGAAAATCTTGTCAAATGGATGTAAAAGTCTCGACTTCACTAAATATGGTTAGTGTTTCAGTTAGGCATTGTCTTTGATGTGTAGAATCTGTTCCAACTATAAATTCTAAAGCATATGAATTTTGGTGGTTTATGTCTGTTTCATCCACCTTAAAACTTGCTGTTGGCATAAAGATTTTGTACGTCATCGACTTTAGCAATGTCACACTTTACTTTAAAGTAAAGACTGTAAAACGAAAAATATATGGTTCTTCCTTATAAAACTTGTACAATAAATCATTTGGATCAAAATCATAAAGTTCAAGGACTATACACCATCCTAATAAAAACGACTCGTACCGATCCATAAGGCTACTAAATGCAAATCCAAGAGAGCTAGAGCAACGAGCCGGCTTAAAACAGCTGTCGAGACGAGAAACACACAATTCACCTTACGAAACAAACCTCAACACAAGCTTTTTAAAACACTTATTAGCAAAACTTACTGGTTTATTACATAAATGAACTCAGAGAATATTGCATTAAAGTACGATAAGGACTCTCTAAGCCAGTGAATTACACTTGACTGCAAATAAATGTATAATATTGTAGAGTTGGCAAATATAGTTTTAGGAGTGATATGAGAAAGAACAATTGTCACTTTACTTTGGTGGTCAGTTTATAACCAAACGCTGAAACTCCAAATTCAAATGTCACTCTTCTCCATTCCAAGAAACGCCTATCGATCGAGTCAGTAACAACGTCAGATATATAGCGAGACTTCAAGATTAGAGATGGGTTCAATCACAAATTTAACATTCTAACATCTACCATTTGATAAAAGTGAAATTATTAGCAGAAGTCCAATAATTTTCACTCCTCACCATTGTCTTCAATACAATCTCTGCCCTTTTGGCCTTTTCTTATCAATAGCAGTACATTCAATGAGGACATTCTTTGTCTTTAATTTTACAATTGAATGTGCACTATTAATAATTGGTGGTAAAGACAAAACAGTTCTGCATATTGAAAGTTGAAAGCTAGCTCAGACTATACTATCATTCATAATGGTTACAGAATCATGTATATAGTGTATAAATAAGTGGATTATCCCCAAAAATCGTATCATGACATCAGGGGGCGAATACAGAAAAATTTTCAAGGGAGCAACAAAATTACACACTAAAATTAATTAATTTAATTAATAATATAATTAATTAAAAATATTAGTTTACCATTTATTTTTTGTATTTGAGTTCGAGTTTAGCTTCTATCTATATATAAATACTGAAGCAAATAAGTTATCGTGTCTTATAAATTCTAATATAGTCAATTTTAACTCATTTATCAAACGACTTAACATTACACTCATATACTATGATTGAAAGGGGGCGGACACAATTTCCAAACAACATTCTTTTTAAAATTTCTCAATTTCTCCGGCCAATGTGGGGCGCCTGCCCCTCTTTGCCCCCCGTAGATCCGCCCCTGCATGGCATGGTAATGATCCATTGCATGCACATATATAATGTAATACATTAATTTGTTTGCACATAAAAGAGTCCTTTTACAAGAACCACTCATTTATGTCTATAATTCTATTTTAGCACTCAGTTTGTGGCTCTTGTCCTGAATTAAGAAACACAGGCTACACATTGTTAGCTTTGGTACTGAATAAAGGTTTATCGTCAAAAGTTTAGTGTACACAATTATATTAATCTATGTATTTAGTTCATGCCCAAGAAGCGGGTCTTCACTTACGTATCTTTTAAAAATTACTCTCAAATTATTGTTTACTTCAATATAAACTAAGGGAAGTGTGTAACTCTACTTTCAATGGCGGAACCAGGAATTTTTTGTAAAGAGGACGACATTTTATATTTAAAATAAATATAAGTAAAATTTCGTAAGATAGATTTAGACGCTTAAACATTTTATTTATAGTTATAAATTAAAAATTTTGAACAAGATTCGAATTTGAATAATTTTTTCAGACAAATTGAGTTTAAATATATGTATGAATGTGAGTCAAATAAATTTTCAAGTCGATTTGTATTTGAGTTTAATATTTTTATGTAAATCAAGATTAATAAAGTTAAAATAAATTTGATTTGTTTACGTAATTTTGAAAATAAGAAACTAGTTTATCAATAATATTGGACTAAAATCAAAAGAAAAAACGAAAAAATGTGTTTTATATAAAATAAATATATTAATTATTGAATTAGATAATGTAAATAATCTTCTTCCAAAAAAGTTATAATTATATAATATTGTTAGTAGTGGGTAGGTCTGTAAACGAGCCGAGCTTTTAACGAGCCGCTCAAGCTCGGCTCGTTATAATCGAGCTCAAACTGAATACGAGCTCAAGATTGGGCTCGTATAGTAATTGAGCCGAGTTCGAGCCTAACCTTTTAAGACTTGATAGGCTTGCGAGCTGGCTCGTTTAATATTTAATTAATTATATCTTTATATTAATATATTCTTACAATTTAAAAAAATATTTATAATAGAGCTAGACGAGCCGAATCAAATCGAGTCAAATATTTATTATTTAATAAACAAATTATTATTTATTTAATTTTTTATAAATATTTGTATTAAAATTTAAGCGAACCGAATCGAGCCGAGTTTGAACTCGAGCTCGAACTTGTTTATTTTATATCGAGCCGAACTCGAGCTTAGTTGCATAAGCTCGTTCGATCCTAAGCCGAGCTCGAGCCTGACACTTTTTTCACAAGGTAAGTCATACCTAAATGAGGCTCAATTCGGCTCGTTTACACCCCTAGTCGTGGGAATTGAACTCATGACCACAAAGAGGCGAGAATAAAAAAAAACTTTCTATCACTCTTACGGTTTTACCCATCTTTTAAATATATTAGAATTTAATGAGGTGCTAGTACAATTTTCGGACCAAAAATTTTCATTCGAAATTCGTAAGTCTCGGGCCAAAGGGGCAGCAAATTTTGTACCGAGAGTAATGGAGCATGACATTCCATGCCTTAGTGAAATGCTGATGTAATATTTTGTTGCATCTAAGTTGGAGTCTTCTATATTTATGGTAACAATGTTGATGGAAAACCTTGGAAATGGGCATTGGCATGTAATTGTAAATTATGCATGGAATATATAGTTCCCACATTAATCATACATATAATCTCACTCGTATAGGTTAGGTAAAAATTAATTAATTTAGGGGATTAAGAGATTTATTATCTGACTAATTTTAAGACGAATCCTATATCTTAACCCCTGTTTAATGAGCCTATTCTAAAGTAAGAAATTATAAGTGATCAAATTAGATATTTCTTATTTTATAATGAAATTATTGAAATTATATTTTTAAAATTAAAAAAAACCAGCGTTCCCATGCCTTTTACATAAGCAAGGTGAGTCCAAAACTCAATATACATCACTTGGATTTCTTTTGTTTATAATACCACAGTTAGTTGCATTCATTGATATTTCATTTTTTGAAAGTTCACAAAATACTTAATTGTTTCCAAATTTTGATTCTATACATGTTTTATTTAATATATACACCTGTAAATACCTATTCGAATCCATCTACCTACTTCTACTAATCACACTCTAATTTCTCACGAGGCCCCCGCTTACCCTCGAACCTTGGCCGAGGGCAAGGCAGAGGACATAGTGCACCAGTGTGGTAGTGTAGGTCTCTTGTAGACATGCTACGAGTGTATTTAAAATCAAAATTCGATATTGGGATAAGAATTATATTGAATCAGATTTAATAGATCAAAAATTATAAATTATTATTAGGTTATGGTTTTATTTTTAAGCTAACTAGTTAATTTTGATTCGAATACGATTGATATAATAAAAATCCGTTGACTAACCCGATAAACAGAACCGGAATTTTATGAACCGCATGTAGCACCCTAAATTATACACATATTATGAATGAACTATTTTTTATTCCCACAAACGATAATGTTTTACTTCACAAAATAACTCATACCTAAACTTAAATTTCATTGTGGGTCTTTTGGGCGTTTAAAATTAATGTTTATATATATTCAGAACTAATTATTAGCTTGAATGTATAAAAAGTTAGATTTAAACATCATGCTCATAAATTTTAGTTGGTTCGACTTTAATCAAAACGAATCACTTTCTTTTAGTTAAAAATCGACGTTTACTTATTTCTGATTTTGATTATGATTCTAAATATTACAAAACCAAAATTCTCATTTTTGTTTACTTTTAAACCCTTCGATTCGACTTGGTTAATCATATCATGAATAGCCCTAGACAGTGTGATTAGAATCGTACTGTCCACATGTGCAGCATGAATTATAAGGAAAATTTAAGTTCCACCGATCAAGTTCTAATCAAAGTATTAAACAAAAATATATAAATAATTAAGTTAATAATGTCCGAGTCGATGATTTGATTTAATATGCTCTTAGAATAAAACACAAAACTACTTATAAAAATATAATGTTGTGAAAATCTTCGACTTGTCTAAATAGTCCCTGATTAATCCCTCCGACTAGTACATGATTAATTTTCTATAATTACCGATTAATTATTTAAACTGATTTTTTTTTCGACTAATCTTCGATTAGTTATTGTAAAGATTTTTCCGACTAACTAACGCCTAGCAATTTTTACGACACTGTAAAAACCTGGAAAGAGACAGCTCAGCTCAACCCACGAATGGTGACTTGAGTAATGCTAAGCAACCACGTGTCATTTATCTGATCTTAACCTCACTCGCACCCACTAAATTTGAGACACTTGACATTTGACTGAGTATCAAGACAAAACTCGCAGGTATCGAAAAATGGTTCAGAGAACGAGAAGTGAGCACGTGGCTACATCATGATTCGATATCGGATCAATCAGAAACAAAGATACCGAAGCCTCACCATAAGACCAAAGAGCGAGAAGTAGACGATGAACACCTCCTCACTGAACTGATCTCAGTTCTCATCCCAATGAATTTATGTGTTTATTACTTTATTCAGGATATTTTTTATACTGTAATTATTAATTCACACTTGTCTATTTTACAGAAGTTATATTTTATTAAATTGACACATTTTGCTTTAGATTACCATAACACTCCATCGATCTAATGAGTTTATCATTATCTGGTAACACTGCTGAATATCAAATCGACCAACTCTGACTCTAAATTAAAAAAAAATTATAAATTGATACGTATGTGAAACAATAGATTCTTGAAATATATTATTTAATACATAATTGTTTATAGATAAATATATATCTAATAATATACATTCTACACCTAAGTAACAATAATTAGAATAATTAAATCTATAAATAGTATCATTTTCATCTTTATAATAAAATATTATTTATTTAATGTAATGTCCAAATAAATGGTGACATGTGCACACCATAATTAAGTATGTAATAATCTATATTATAATCAATGTTGTAAAAATCTCCGACTTGTCTTATTAGTTCCTAATTAATTTCTCTGACTAGTCTTTGATTAATGCTCTATAATTATCGACTAATCATTTAAACCGATTTATTTTATGGTTAATCTCCGACTAATTTTTGATTAGTCTCTAGAAAACCCTTGCCGACTGACTAGCGCCTAACAACTTTTACAACACTGTTTATAACTAAAAATAGTGGTATTTTTATTTTATTTTTAGCAATTATATAAACTTAATTAACTTTCACGATATGTAAATATTAAGCTAGGATATTTGTAGTGAGCTGTATAATAATATATTTATCCCATCCCTAAAATAATGCAAAATTGTGATACAGACATCAAGCTTGACCTGATCATGACTACACATTAAATATAAGGTTTTGAAAATGATTGACCTCTCTATATTTGTGTGACCTTGTTCACAACAACGTTCAAATTGTGGTATCTGAAGATCCTGACCGCTATTAAAATGTCTCTTTCTTAGATTTGGCCTTAGGGCTTCATTTCTTTTAATTCTTATCAAAATTGTGTAGTACTAAAATAGCTATTAAAGAAAGAGACAGATAACCATATTTAAATACACACCATTTTCACTTACTCAGTTCTAATTAAGTTTTGACCAGTTCATATTCATTCAAGTTCCATGGTGTATTTGGAAATATTAAAATGTGTACTCATAAAACAAAAATGCATTTGAGAAATTCTTTAACTTTTAAAGCATGTTAGCGAGTGAGATTTTGGAGAAGGTCTTTCATCAAACGACCTTGTAAAATATTAACACAACTTCGATTATTCCAAGATCTAAAACCCCAAATCGACGACATATTTTGAGTAAAAGAAAATATGTCAAGAACATTTTTATCTTTTCATTACACATTTTAACATTTTTATGTAACGGTAAACATAGTGTATATATCCTCTTCTTTTTCTGTTACTTTGGAGGTAGATAGTTATGAAGAATTTCAAATATAAAAACATGAACAATAATATATAAGAGAAAAATAGAAAATATCTGCTTGCAATTGCAAATGAATGATTTCACATGCAATGCTCCAATTAGTACGAGTAAAGGCGAAACAGCGCGGTAAATAAATGCGGGAATAAAATATCTACTGCAGATACAAAAGTAACAAAATTAGTCTATAACTATATTATTATTATCATATTAAAATATTAAACAAAAAGGGAAAACAGAAAAGAAAAAAATACACAGCGCGTGTTTAAGCAAAATACGCGACAGATCTGAGATCTGAGATCCGGAAGTGGACCGGTCAGTCGTCGGCGTCGTCGCCGCCGCCGAAGATGGAGAAGCGGTTGTAGAGGAGGAAGAGGACGAGGAGGAGGAGGAAGGCGACGCCGATGGGGGAGCCGGAGGCGCGGTGGATGGAGTCTGGGTGGCCCCCGGCGGCGGAGGAGAAGGCGGAGGAGAGGCGGTCGGAGGAGAGGAACTGGATGGCGAGTAGGAGCGCGACGGGGAGGAGGAGGAGGCCGACGGGGCTGAGGAGGTCGGCGATGGCCTCCGTGACGGCCTCGCCCTGGTCGCCGACGAGGAAGGGCACGAACACCACCAGGCTCACCACCACCGCCAGGAGGATGCCGTGTGGAGCTCCTCGGCCTTGGCCCGCTCTGTCTTCTATCATGTTTTGTTTCTCTGGTTTTGTTTTGTGCTGTGTGGAAAGGGAAGGGAATGGAGGTTTGGGTCTTATAGTGGTAGGTATGGCTTTTTGTTTACTTTCTTTCAATTTTCAAATGTATTTTTCTTTTCCTTCAGGGGGGAGAGAGTAGAGGGAAGCATTCAACTGAGAACCATCGAGAGAAATGAGATACGAGGCGTCACGCAACGTAAACGTCAAGCGCGACGGATGAGTTGTGAAATCTAATTTTTTTTTCGGCCTCTGCCAACTCAGCGCTATCTGTTAACTCAGTGCGCACCGCCACATGTCATATCCACGTTGATTCTCACAAAATTATTTGGTTATCATCGTATGTCTGCTGTATATATATAACCACACTCATGCGAAATGTTGTGAGTGTCTGAGACTGTCCGAAAGTGGAATGTTGCCCCCATAAGTATATTTAGTTCTGGGTAATATTCCACTTTCGAACAATTTCGGACACAAAGAATTTCGCACTGGATCGTGCCCCATATGTATATATACTAAGAAAAATGTTACTTGCACATGTTATTTAATTTACCTCTGGATTAAAAAGTTAAAATTTAAGATTAATTAGCTATTTTGTTATTGCATTTAGTTTAACATATGGGTGTAAACGAGTCAATTGAGCTAGGGTTGTTCACATTCGATCTCGAGCAACTCGTTAAAAGTTCAGCTCATTTACAGCTCTAATTCCTAAACACCACCAAGTTTGCCTTTAACATTTTATGAAATTTTTCAATACACATCATTTTCTCACACTCAAAGAAAAATTTTCTACCTCGCCACCAAGTAAGCTCTTAACAAATGCGAACAAAAACCTCAAATCTATAAGTGAAGGTGTATATGCATGGATACTTTCATATACATCACTTAAAAAGTTTAGATTCTTACATAGGTCGTCAAATTTTAATTTTAATTTTTGAGGTCACTAAAACAGTTTTTCGTTTCACTCTATTAGTTTTTTTTTAACAACATACCCTCACAATCAATAATTAAACCAATTCAATTGAATCAAAACGTAACTGATCCATGGTCTAACCTATAGCCAGCCCGGTCCAGCCAAAAGGAGGGCCAAACCGGGTGATGGAGTGTGTCTTGGACGCGTCCACCTCGCCTAAAAAACAATAGCTTCGTGGCTGGGCCTCATCGATGATGGTTGCGCTGATAAGGTTTTTCCGGCGATGTATATGGTGAACTCAACGGAAAGCTCGCCGACAAGATGGTGTGTGCATATTGGGTGTAGGGTTTCCATCACCAACGAGCTCAAGAAGGACGAACAACTTGGAAGAGATTTACAGCTGGTTGCATGTCCCCAGAAAAGCATGAATCGTAGTTAGAGGTAGAGGGACTGCCGCTAACGGCGACATCGAGGGAGTCGGCGTCGATATAAAAATGTGCTCCTAATCTACCCTACCCCAATCTGTAGACTCCGTCTTTGCCGACGAGCTTCCCGTCGAGTCCGCCATAGAGAACGTCGTCGGAAACAAGCTCATTAGCACAACTATCGTCGTTGAGGTCCAGCCACGAGATTCTTGTCGGTGCTTGTAGCTTTTTCAGGCGAGGCGGGCATGTCTAGGACACGCTCCATCACCCGGTTTGGCCATCTTTTTGGCTGGAATGGACTGACTTTAGGTTAGACCAAATAAATCAGATCAATTACTTTTTGATTCAATTGAACTGGTTCAATTATTGATCGTGATTGTGATGGTGTTTCTGTCATTTTTAAAAATATTTAAGGATAATTTCATATAAGTCACTTGGAAAGTTTGGATTCTCACATAAGTTATCAAGTTTTTATTTTTAATTTATGTGATCACCGATAATATTTTTTTTTGTTAGCAAGACCGAAAAGAATTTTTGTTTCACTGTTATTAACTCTGTTAGATTCTTAGGTTCTTTTTATATAAAAAAATTATAATTATTAAAATGCCCTCACCATATCTTTGTCCACCCAATATTTGAATCGTCCTCGTTGCGCTCCTCGACTCCCACTACACCGAGCTTGTTGAACCCATGGACAAGGCCCTCTTCCTCCACAACCTCACCATCCTCACCCCCAGAAATGAAGTCATCGACCTAGATTTCAAACAATTCCTTCTCGAACACAAGAACCCCTATCCCTTCGTACCCTCGTCCTCTCCCACGTCACCCTAATTCTCCTAATGGCCAGATTCAATTTCGAAGAAAGGGTCATCGTCGATGACGGTGAATCCGCTGTGATAATACTCCTAAGGGATAATCTCAGCTAGCTACAGCTGGTTTGACACGTTTCTCACATAACTACAGCTAACATATTTTTTCATCTGTGAGGTGCGTTGAGTTTGGCTATTCTCACTCAGCTACAAACCGTTAACTTTTCAGTTAATTTTAAACGTGAAATGACTAAAATACCCTTAATAGTCAATCAACTTTTCAAATAGTGCCATTTGACCATTTTTTTTGTTCTTCCCTTTTCCTCTCTCTCTCCACAGCGCAGCCATGGCTCACCGGAAGGGCTGGTGCTGGAGGCGGTCCGGGAATGCAGGCGGTCTGCTCGTCCCGGACCGCCGGCGGATGCTGAGTCTGGAGGATGCTTGCAGTGCTGCTGCAGCTTCATCTTCACGCTGGGGCTGAGCGCCCTCTTCCTGTGGCTGAGCCTCCGCACCTCCAACCCCTCCTTCTCCATCGAGCACCTCTCCGTCAGGCCCGCCGGCGGAGCCGCCACCAACGTCACCTTCCTGCTGAAGCTCAACAACCCCAACAAGGACAAGGGAGTCTACTACGACGACGTCAACCTCGCCTTCTACCTGGTCAACGCCTCCCACCCCGTCGGCAACTACACCGTCCCCAGGTTCTACCGGGGCCACAAGAAGAGCGCCAGGAAGACCGGTTCCTTCCGGACCACCCGCGTCAACTGGACGGACCTCGCCGCCGCCGCCACCACCTCCTTCCGGGTGGATTTGGAGACGGCCGTCAGGTTCAAGATCATGGCCTGGGACACCAAGAGGCACCGCCAGAAGGTCACCGGCAACGTCGCCGTCAACGCCACCGGCGACAAGTCCAAGAAGGGTGTCAAGCTCACCTCCTCTGCCTCCTCTCCCCAGGTTGCCTTTGTCCTTACTTTGCTTTTGCTCTATTTTGGGTCAAACATTTGATCTTCTTAGTTGCTCCTGTATTCATTTATTTGATTCAATATGGAATGGTTTGAACATCCTGCATTCTTATTATTTTCAATTCTCTGTACATAATAGATCATTTCAAAATGTTACCCCAAAATTTCATCCTAGTTTCGCAAATATTATCGAAGTTCTAATTTTTTTATCAACAAATCAAGAAAAATTATTAAGGGTATGGCTGCGTCGTGGAGAGAAAGAGGAAAAAGGAAGAACAAAAAAAATGGTCAAATGACACTATTTGAAAATTTGATTGACTATTAAGGGTATTTTAGTCATTTCACGTTTAAAATTAACTGAAAAGTTAACGGTTTGTAGCTGAGTGAGAATAGCCAAACTCAACGCACCTCACAGATGAAAAAATATGTCAGCTGTAGTTATGTGAGGAACGTGTCAAACCAGCTGTAGCTAGCTGAGATTATCCCTACTCCTAAACGATACAGGTCGGCGTGACAGAGTCGTTCACGGGATTGATCTCCTTCATCTTTGCGTCGTGGACGAGCTTCGCCCTCCTCCTCCATCATCGGTCCACCACCGCACTTTGAGCTCTTCGACTTGGTCTCCAATTTCCCAAATCATTCGAGAAATTCCTCAATTCCAACGCTACCTCCTCTTTTCAGCATCATCGTACACATGCTTGTCTTGAAGCCCAGAAACCGAATTGGTCATGGCGGCGGAGAAATCACTGAACCCATAATCTAGCCAAAGATGACATACCTGGTGCTTCTAATCATGGACGAAGCCAAAGATCGATCCCTAATCGGATGTCCATAGGAGTTTTGGCGGTTGGTTAGATCCGCCCAAACTGGTCCAAATATGGTCAGAAGTCACCCACAGGCATCCATTTAAAAATCTGAATACTACTTAAGGGTATTATAGTCTTTCTACATTTAAAACTAGCAGAGTTATTAACCATGAGGATGGAAAAAAATTGCTAACCTTAAAAATTGCAATTTAATCTTGATAACTTATTTGAGAATCCAAACTTTATAAGTAACTTATCTGTAATTATACTAAAAAAAATGAAAACTAACGGGACAAAAATGAAACTCAATTAGGTGACATGTTGGGTTTATTCTTAATATGAATTTATACCCAATTCACTTTCTTCTTTCCAATGGGTGCCTAAAATTGGAATAGGAAAGTTAATATAGAATAATGGGGTAATTACAAATAATTACACCCGTCAAAATCTCATTTCATGATTGGAACCTCAAGTTGAATTTTTTTTCATCGGTAGCTCAAGTTTAAAAAATTAATACTTCACTCCATTTTATATTAAATCTAATGGAAGTATTTGTAAAAAGTTTAAATTGGCCTTAGTATATAACATATATAATTATTGTGATAATTTTGAAATTAACAATTTATCCTCAATTAAATAATCAATTCAATTATTAGAGTGAGGGCAAGATGATATTTGCAAGTAAACAAATAAAATAATAATTTTTTTTTTTATGAAATTCCAATTGTGCTACTTTAACTCTAACCCTACCTCTACAACTTCTACCTTATGAATCTCTGCAACCACTTCTCCTTCACCGCCGTCAGAGGAATGAATACTCTTATACACTTTGCCGCTGTCAGAGGAATCGATCCTCTTTGACGCTTCGCCGCCGGGAGAGGCGGCTCCTGGTCGGTGTCGGCGTCGTCGGCATCTATGGCTTCAACGGCCTCCGTCGACATCTTCTCCGACTTCATCGGCCTCCGTCGACGTCTTCTTTGGCTTTAACGGCCTCACAGCCACCCGCAGCCACCTCTTCGCGCTCGGCGAGTCCGCGACCCTGAGATCTCGGCGAGTCTACGAGTGTGGGATCTCTCTCCCACGCTCAAAGATTCTTCAACCACACTTGGGAGGATCTGTGCGTGCAAGGTGGTCTCCACACGAGGATGGGGTAATCGCTGACGACTTTGGCGATCTTGGCCTGCGGGGCGGTCTCCACCATCTGCACACACGGTGGCTCTGTCGAGCCGGTAGACGAGCCCAAGCCAGTTGACGAGACAATTTTGATTTATTATTATCGTTGTTGGTTAGGGATTTTGTCGAATGGGGAAATCAAGATTTGGGATTTCATGATTTCTCCAATCAAAATTTGGGATTTACATAAGTTTTGATTCGAATATGTATTCAATTCACCATTTCACCGTAATCTTTCTAATTTGTGAAACACCTGATTGATATTGTTGTTATATTTTGAGATTGTTCATTCTACAATATAAATTACATATGAAGGAGAGAGATACTCATGAGAGAAATTAAAATTTTAAGAATTTGATTTGATGGTATGTGTTTGAAAATTTGATGAATAATTGAAGGCAATTTAGTCATTTTACAATTATTTTTATTTTCCTTTAGTTTATTACTTGAGAAGACTGTTATGCCCTCGAAACATTATGTTAGTTTATCATTTAAATAAGGGTACAATAGTCTTTTCACATTTATAAATAATTATACCATTTCAAATTTATACAATGAGGGGTATTTTGGTCATTAAATTTTTTAAACAGTTTCTGTCACAAATTTAGACTTAAGTGTTAACATTTTAAACTTCAGGAACCGAGAACAAAAAAATTAAAATTGGAGTACCAATCCTGGAATGAAGTTTCGGCGGGTGTACTGATATGTAATTATCCCTATAATAGATCGTAAGCTTCACGCATCAACACAAAACAATTGCAAGGTCCAGGGCATAATGGCGGCAAATTCAATTCCTCACGTACCTTAATCTCAAAAACTTTCCATATGTTATAACAATTTCTCAGCTTGTCTTACTTTTTTGCAAAAACTCTCTATACACCTCGTATATTTTTGCACCGTTAATATAATTTTATTAAAATAATGAAAATCCTGAAATATTTTCATAATCTTAAAATATCATCACCTCTTAGTATATAAAATTGTAAAAACTCTCACATATTATTGCATTTTTGTAATCTCTATATACAATGCATTTTTTTTACAATCAAAATAATATACATACATGACCAAATATATTAATTATCTTATATTAAAACAATAAAAATAAAATATGCGGATGTTGGTCAAGTAAGGTGTATGTTGTTTTATTTTTCATTTTTTGTTAAAAAATATTTGAAAAATATAAATATAGACTAACTATTACTTTTATTTATGTATTTATAATTTTAAGTATATAAATGTAAAAGATATTAAAATATGTATATTTATACTATATTTTAAATATTTATTTTTACATAAGATAATTAATATTCATTATATATGTATATTATTTTGAGTGTGCAAAAATAACGAAACTTATTGCAAAAGGACAATAATATATAGAGAGTTCTTGCAATTTTATATATTAAGTGGTGATCGTATTGTTCGGGTATAAAAATATTTCAAGATTTTTGTTAATTTTTACGGAATTATTCTAGCAGCGCAAAGGATACAGATTAAAAAGTTTTTGAAAGAAAATACGTTAGCTGGAGAGTTTCTACCGAGAATTTTTACAATTTTTCCTAATGATTAATTCTCTCCATACATTACATTGTTCTATCTATTTGTTGTTTTATCTTGCATAGTCAACCAAGTCCTGTTTGGAGGTCATGACTTTCTTCTATGATTCTTTCCTGGGTAATGATTTTTCTCTTCACTTTTTGAATTTAGCAATGGTTCATCATATCTTCAGTCATTCTTTCTTCGATTGATCTAACCAGTAACCCCTCAAATTCATCGAATTCTTAATAGAACAACAAGCTGATGGTTTACTTAAGAAAATTTGAAAGCATGATGAGGCAAAAATGGTAAATTTCTTTTCAAACTAAGAGAGTGGTAGTAGTATAATATGTTTTTTTTAATCATGAAATTTCATTTCTCAATAAAACGGGAGGGACAAAACATACACGATAAATCGAGCATCCACAAAATGTATGGTTTCAAATAAACATAATCCTATACATACTAAAGACTTGTTAGCATGATGCACGTTCCCAACCATGTAAGAAAACTCGTGCTCTAAATGTAGAAAAACAATAAACAAGCTTCTTTGATCAACCATACAAACCTAATATAATAAGATAACAACTGATAATCAACATGCAAACCAAATCTAACGAAACGAATAATGATAAACATGTCAAAACAAATAGCTTATCAAAACACAAAATACGACCGATCTAGTAAGAGAAACCATATTGAGAAAACTTCGACGACCTCGCTGGGAAGAGAAACGACTCCGATGACCTTGACTGGCCGATCGAGACCACTTGAGAGCACCGACCATTGCCAGTTGCTCCGTCCACCACTACTCGCCTGAGTAACACTTCGAGCAGTCCCCTATTCACCCCCTCACCACCAGAGCAGCCGTTAACTAACAAGTCGCGCAGGGAAAACTACCCGAGACGTATTACTCCGTCCCTTCCCAAAATTGTCCAACTCCGACAAAGCACGAATCGAATTTGGTTTTGAGAACTCTCTTTCTCTTCGAACCGTCGACCACAACATTACCGAAACCAAAAAATGAAAAACACATGTAAGGATATCGCCGGGGAGCCTTGCCGGAACATAACACCCTCTAAATTATTCTTCTCACATGCACTCTCCTTAATTTGGCTATTATCTCACTAGGGCAATTCCCGTTAGCTTCCATCCATCTCCATCCAAAATTGAGGTTAAAATGACAAAAATGCCCTTACTTTTGTTTTAAAATTTCAAATGTTGACAATTTTGACAATTTTTTCCACAACCAACCATTTATCTATCTTCTTCATCATTGATGGAGGTGGAGAAATGTAAGAGTGAGAAAAAATAGATGGTTCGGGAAGAAGAGAGAAATTGTGAGGTGTGAAAATGACAACGTTTGAAAGTTTAAAACAAAAGTAAGGGCATTTATATCTTTTTAACATCAACTTTGGATGGAGATTGACGGAAGCTAACCGAAATTACTCAAGTGAAATAATTATCAAAGTAACGGGGTGCATGTGAGAAAAATAATTTGAGGAGGTGTTATATGAAATTCTGCTTATTCTAGAGGGTGTTGGGTGAAATTATACCATATTATTATACGGGGCACATTCAAGTGAGAACTTGTGAGAGCCACCCAAATGTAACAAGGGGTACGTGTATTTTTCTATAATCTAGAAGGAAAAGTGTTACCCGTCGAGGAGAGGGGTGTTACGAGAGATTGAAAGAAAAAAAAATTTATTTAATTTTTTTGGCCTGTCATAATAATGTTATGCAAATACATGTCACAATAATAATGAAAATACGATTACGAAAATACATAACATAATAATGAAAACGCATGACTTGATACTAGAAATACGTAACATAATAATGAAGACACGATTTGCATAAAACCTCCTGACTCGCACAAATCATGACCCTTGTTATACTTGTATTCACTTACTATGGTTAAACTTGAAAAAGAATAATTGAAATGTGAGTGAAATTAGATAATCCATGTTATGTCATAACTTAGACCATCGACGACAATACACAAGTATTGTTGTGGGTAAAAGAAGACCTAAATTAAACCCTCAAGCCGTCGACGTCGAGACTGAGTATCAGAGCAAGAAGACGAAGATGGCGATGTCCGCTCCGGAGATGGAACCGGTGGAGCCTCAGTCTCTGAAGAAGCTCAGCTTCAAGTCCCTCAAGCGAGCTCTCGACCTCTTCTCTCCTCTCCATGGCCATCTCGCTCCTCCCGATCTCGACAGGTTAGGTTTCTATACCCTCTCTCTCCTCTACTCAACAAAACCCTAACATCCAATTTTCTCTGCTTATTTTGCAGCAAGAAGATTCGCACGAGCCACAAGGTCAGTTGATTTCTGCATTCTCTTGCTTCGCCTTCCTCAAGCTTTGATTTGATTTGAATTGAATCGCCGTTGTTATTGTTTTGCCCTAATTTCAGATGAATATGGAGTATGGGGGGATAAAGAGCACTCCGAGTCAACCTCCTGCTCAGTCCAGTTCTGCTCATCAAGCTGAAGAGTCAGTGCCTTCCAATGCCCTTGCACTCACAGGTAATTGATTACATGTTTTGAATTGACATTATGATTCCAATGATATTCATTCATAATGTTGCAATATGAGTTATGAAAAGAACTTAGGCGGGTAGATAAACACGACTCTACACTCATAGAAATACACTCAATTGATTACAAATTACTCATATATTATATGTGTTGTAAAAATCGCTAAGCGCTAGTCAGTCGTAGAGGGCATTTTAGGGACCAATCAGAAAATAAATCGGATTAAAGGATTAATCGGGAATTATAAGGGATTAATCAGGGACTAGTCGGGGATTTTTACAACATTGCATATAAGAAAATTGGCAGGGAAGGTGGACACTTGAATTGGAAATTTTATTTTTAATGAATGGACAGTGGGAGAAATAGAGTTGAACTATGCATATTTTGAATGCCATTTGGATGGAAGAAAATAGTAGCACGGGAGTCTTACTATCTAATGAATATGTTGACGTTGATTTCTACTACATGTTTAATGATAAAATAAACCTAAAGTACATAAATTAGTGAGTAGTAGTAACTCATTCAAATCATTTATGTTATACCTGAAAGTATTGGAGCTATTGCATTTACTGCTGTATGGGTTTGTTATATGTAAATTGGTACTGAAACTATTTTGGAATGATTTTTAATTCGGCGTGTGGTTTGATTATGTCATTGGTTCAGTAAATCCAAAGGACCAGGAGAAGGGAGGGGCTCAAAATGCTTTGGTTGCTGGTCCTTCTTCTCTATCCAAGGGACCGTAAGTATTTTGATTTGATTATAGTTTTGACCTTCTGTTTTGGTGATTCCCAGTCTATATTAACCGCTTTTCTTAATCGTCAGTGTTAAGTTTTCTAAAGGTGAAGCATGAAACTGGAGTCTGTAGAAATTAGGTTAAGTATGCCGTCATCATTAAGTTAGTAAGAAATGATTTAACAATAATATGAAGCCTTCTCTATATATGTATGTTGTTTACAACAAGTTAACAACATGAAAAGAAGTGTATCAAAGGCATACACGTTTTCAAACCGGTAAAGATTATAGAATGCTACTATTGATAATTGTTTTCCTGATGAAGTTGTTTATATGATATTTAATTCTTGTGTTCTTTTTTCATTTTTTTTTGCAGAAGTGACAGCTTTCTTTCAGGCAAAAGCACCACTATTGTACCCTCTACTGGTTCATATGAAAGGTTCAGCATTCTCTTTTCAACTTCTCTGCAATGCTTTTGTATGATTCTGCATTCTTTAATTACTCAGATTTTCAGCACATGCAATACTTTTTTGCTCAATAATGTACATATTGAAGTAACCGCTATTTTGCAACTCCCGGCTTGTTGTGAAGGTCTGAGAAAATAAAATCTTCTGCATTCGTATGTTAGAAGACTTAAGCCAATCTTAGCTGTATACCACATTGAGAGGCACAAAGGGTTTCAATATATTTTTCTTATACTCGCAAAATGCAAAAATCATTTGATTTTGCTTGATGCAATTTTCTGTTATGTCAACAATGCATTAAATAGAGTCCTTTAAGATGGTTAAGACACTTGTCTGGTTTCATTCATTTATTGTTATTAGATGCAGGGGAACTATTTTGCAACTTGAACATCTACACTTCATTTCTTATATCGTGCTTGAATTATGGCCTCCTGATGCTCCATTGTCGTCTTTCTTTTCTGCATACATTTTATTCATGATTGTTGATGCTGCCCTTGAATTAAACACATCCCGGGTTAAATTCGTCTGGTTTTCTCTTATAGGAATTTTTCAACGTCTGCCATTATGGAAAGAATCCCAAGCAAATGGCCGCGTCCTGTATGGCATGCTCCATGGAAGAACTACAGGGTGTGTATCATTTTCTTAGCTAAAAATCGTCTCTCTCTCTCTCTCTCTCACACACACACACACACATGATAATAGTGGATTTTGGTTCAAGTGTTAATGAAATAATGCATTCTTCAATACCTTTAACTTTAAACTCAAAATTGTTATAGGAAGTTTATTTATTTATAAGGCATGTAATTGTTTCTGTTATTATCATTAGACTTGGACTTTTTTAAAAACACTATGTTTTCAATTTTCTTTGTCCATTTTGATGCGTATGTCGATTAACCTTTACTTGCTCCTACTATGCTGACCATTTTAATGATGTGCTAAGAAACTTCAGCATGAATTGTATCGTCAGTAATGTGCATGCTAGACTAATCAACAGTTTCTTACATTGATTGCTAATTGTTTTGTTCAGCTGAATGAGATATAATTCAACAAATTTGTATCAGGATCAGTTTATATATGCATACAAAATATTGTTGTTTACCGTTAAATTGATTCTGTAGGTCATTAGTGGCCATTTAGGATGGGTGAGATCCATTGCCTTTGATCCAAGTAATACATGGTTCTGTACTGGGTCTGCAGATCGCACAATCAAGGTATTAAGCTTCCAACTTCATTTTTATTATGATTGTTGATGGTTCTGTATTTTAATTTATTTGTCTTGATTATATGATGTTAGGATATTTGGGCTTGTCCTGTAAGTTGTTGTGAATATGAAATTTTTCTCTCCGTTTTAATTTTTCTTAACCTTGTCTTTATTAGATATGGGATGTAGCAAGTGGAAAGCTAAGACTCACGCTGACAGGGCACATAGAACAAGTACGAGGTTAGTTTTTTAAGAAATTATTGTGAGTAAAACTATGGTTGTATTCTACTGGCTGTGATTTTGTAGATAATCACTTTCGGGCTTTTGTATTGCAATGTTAAGAACATGTTGTATTTGCAGGCCTTGCTGTTAGCAATACACATACATATATGTTCTCTGCTGGTGATGACAAGCAAGTCAAGTGCTGGGACCTTGAACAAAATAAGGTTAGAACTTCTAATCAAGTTGCTCTTTAGAGTTGGTTTATGCGAAGCTAGTATAGTTTATGAAATTAAAATTTGCTGTTCAGGTTATTCGGTCTTACCACGGTCATCTAAGTGGAGTATACTGCTTGGCACTTCATCCTACTCTTAACATCTTACTAACTGGTGGACGTGATTCTGTTTGCCGGGTATGAATTATCAGTGCGAAATAAAATCGATTTCAATTTATTACAATGGATGTGAGCTGAATTTGGGGTCAGAAATATGACATCTTTGGATTTACTACAACTTTCAGGTATGGGATATTCGTAGCAAAATGCAAATTTTTGCACTGTCTGGGCATGATAATACAGTATGCTCAGTTTTTACTAGACCTACGGTATGCAGATTTCTTTCTTCTGTTTAGTTTTTCAAATAACCTTGTATGGTGTTTGCTAATCCTGTTTTAATGAGTATCGACATATTTTCTTCCTTTTTGGCTTCTATATTTGTCTTAGAATCTCAGTGTTTTGAGGACCCAGATTTGAGACACACACGTTTGTTCTTTATATTTAGTTCCTGAATTCTTTTCTATAATGGTTACAATTCTCCATTCATCTCGTCCTTAGTTATTACAGAGTCCTAATTTGTTGGAGTGGGCAGCTTTTTGCTTGCTACAGCTGGAATGTTTGTTTTCACATTACTTTCATTAGGATGATTTCAAATACTTGTTAGAGATCTCAATTATAAGCACTGTTATTCTGAATGAATTTTGTCCATTTTGGATTCCAGTTATTTATTCTTGTCCAACTTAATGATTAATTGAATTTTGCTTGTGTGTTTGTAGCATCCCCAAGTCGTTTCTGGGTCTCATGACACAACCATTAAATTCTGGGATCTCAGAAATGGTATTCATATATGATCAATCTTTCGTTCTCATTTCATTCCCATGTTATTTTGTTTTATTCTCTTAACGACTTCTACTTCCGTTTTTAGGGAAAACAATGTCTACACTCACTCACCATAAGAAATCAGTGAGAGCAATGGCACAGCATCCAAAAGAGTAGGTTTCTTTTACATTTCATTTCTGCTTCATAATTTTGCTTTTTGTAACTTTAATGAATTTTTTTCTCGGATTAATTTCTTATCCTCCTATGCCAGGAATTATTTTGCATCTGCATCAGCTGACAACATCAAGAAATTTAGCCTCCCTACAGGAGAGTTTTCGCACAACATGCTGTGAGTCTTCAAACTATTTTCTTTGTGTTTGTAATTGATATTGTCTTCTAATCTGTTGAATATATTGCACGTTCACGCACACACCAATACCTCTTATAGTATTGTCATTTGTGATAGTAATGTTTTTTTTGAAAAGACCAATTTGGTATTGTCGGCAATGTCATCGATTTAGTCAAGTTACTTAACTGCTAATTGTGCTGATATGATAAAACAAATACTTTTGTTACCACATCTGTCCATCGGGAAAACAAGATTAAACATTTTCTTATGAATCCGCATGAGATAACCTAACAGAGAATGGATGGCAGAGATAAATTGACCTAACAGAGAATGGATGGCAGAGATAAATTGACCTTAACCTGAATAGGTTCAGGACTAAATTGGGTACTGAAAAGAGACTGATTTGGCAACAATGCTGAAAGTTGAGGGACCAAATTGCCCTTTTATATAAGTAATACACTGTAGTTATGTAAACAACAATGTCAATGCAAAGACATCCCATTCATATAGTTCTGCTATTGTATATATTTGTATTTTGTACTAATATGCTATCACTCTGGGTCATATAATCTGACATGAATGTGGTACTCTTTTGGGCAGTTCTCAGCAGAAAACCATAATCAATGCAATGGCGGTCAATGAGGAGGGTGTACTAGCTACTGGAGGTGCGGGTTTCTTGTTTTGTTCTTCTTCAACTCAAGTCTTATGCAAGTCCTTTTTAATTAATTACTTTATTTGTTTATTTAGGTGATAATGGAAGCTTGTGGTTCTGGGATTGGAAGAGCGGTCACAGCTTCCAGCAGTCCCAGACTATTGTACAGCCCGGTAAGTATATAAGTTTTGAAAAACAATTCTGCAAGAGGGTTCATGGAATGGACGACACATTTGACATTTCTCTCTATGCTTGAAACAGGATCTTTGGACAGTGAAGCTGGTATCTATGCTATATCATATGATGTGACGGGCTCGAGGCTTGTCACCTGTGAAGCTGACAAGACCATCAAGATGTGGAAAGAAGACGAGAATGCGACCCCAGAGACCCATCCCGTAAGCTTCAAGCCGCCTAAAGATATTAGGCGGTTTTAGTTTTTGATCTTTGCAGTTGCCGTGCAATTTTTTCTATGTTGATTCGACAATTTAATGATAATTGTAAAATTAGTTATACCGTGTATTATCCTATTTACGAAGTCAATGGTCAATGCTATTAGATAATTCGGTTTTTAATGTTGTTTGAAGTAGAAATTGTATGAAATCATGGTTAATGGTACAGTTTTTCTTCTATAAAGTTATGTCTTCATTCGACTATTTGAAAGGTGATTATGTGCAATAGTGTCTTCTAAATTTTTTCAGTGTAGTAATGTGAAAAACATTGAAGTGAAAATGATTGATCCTTAGAACCTAGGAATGAAAAAAACGAAGAATTTTATTCGGTGATATCCTCAAGAGATGAGGATGAGCAAAAAGCATTGTTATGTCAGGTATTTAATCACACAACGTGTGAGACACTGGAGAGGTAGAAGTAGGGATGGCAGCGGGACGGATTTTACAACCTTAGTCAAATTAGGGATTTACTGTTTCTAATGGGGATTAGGATTCCCGTTAGATTCGGAGATTCTCTGTTTTTGGTTTTCAACCTAAAAAATGTAAAAACATATTTATTTTAAATAAAATTTGTGTTAAAAATATTATTATTTTTCATTAACCATGCATTATAAAATTTAAATTTAAATTTTTTAAAAAATATTTTTAATATAACAGGGTGGAGCAGGGCGGAGATATCTCACCCCGTCCTTGCCTCATTCCCATCCGAATTTGGGGATTCCCCGTCCCATTTTCGCTCGGATTCAGAGATTCATGTTGGGGACGGGGAATATTGTCATCCCTAGGTAGAAGCTGACCCATGTAGTGCAATGTTGTAGAAATATGTAGTGCAATATTGTTGAAAATGTTGGACCTTTGTACTATACCCTGTTTTCACTTACCTCTCCCTTTTATAACAATGTTTTGTGGAGTCCTCGAAATATACCACCTTTTCAGTTAGCCCCAACGACATTAGTTTTTGGTCAAAATAACGAAAATACCCATGTATTTAAAAAATTAACAACATTTTCTTAAAACATATTTATTTTATAAAATGAATAATAAATATTGTTTATAATATTATTTTTTTTAAATAGTTATTTCTTTTTAAACATCGTTTTTTATATTTTACGATTTTTTACTTAATAATATTTTTTAATACGAAAATTGGTTTTTTATTATTTATTTTATAGAAAAATACATATTTTTAAAGAGTTTAAAAAATAATTTTGGAATATAAGAGCATTTTTGTTTTTCTCAAAATTAATATAATTTTATAAAAATAACGCTGTTGGGGTTAACTGAAAAAAATTGTATAATTCAAAAACTCTACCAAACGCATTCTATAAGCGGGAGGGTAAATGAAAACTTTGTATGGTATGGAGGAGATAAGTGAAATTTTTCATACATATATTCAAGAGTGTTAATATCTTCAATGTACCAACCTATTAAGAAGCATGCATTTTGAAGCGAAGCACCGGACAAAAATGGCGTAGCATATTCATTCATATTTTATGTGAATCTCAATTCACCTCACAATGTAAAAATTATAAATGATAAATAGATTTTTACGTTTTTGCCATGTGCCATCATCAATAACGTAGATCGATATTGATGCACCTATTTTCCTCTTTTTCTCCATCTTCCTCTTCCCTTCGCAACCCTAGCTTGATTCCTCTGCTTCGCTGTTCCAGATCCACACCAATCTCCACCGCCTCGACCCGGAGCGTCTCTGAACAAATTCCTCAGCATCTCGGGCTCTCCCATGCCGAATTCTGACCGGATCTCGCCGTCTCGTGGTGAGGATCGAACCCAACCCTGTTTTCTCAGGTTTTTTGTAATGAATTTCGTTTTTTCCCTTCGATTTTGGTGGCGCGAGGGCTTTGATTGTTGACTTTTGCCTGCCCCTTGTGAAATTTGGGATTTTGATCTTGTTGTTTGCTGAATTGTGTTGGGTTTTTTGTTTTGCTTGTTATTGAGGTGTGTGTTTCTGTGGTGAAGTTTCGTCTTGGGAGTGTTTTGTTAACGCGATTGCTTGACAATTGGTACTTTTGCCGTGAGAATTGGGGAAAAAACTATTTTTTTTATGTTAAGCTTTATGCAATTGTTAAAAGATTTTTGTGTCCTTGTGATGGAGTAGATGGACTGTGTCAAGTTTTATGATCAAAATGATGCTCTTTTGATGTGGTAGAGAGTTGCTCGATGGTGGCAATTGGAAGTGCATTTTGCTAATTATTGATTCTTAATGGATGGCCTTTTATGTGAAGATATGTTTGCTAGAAGTTTGAAGGTTATTTGTGTGGAGAAAATTCCTGTATATATATTTTTTTAAGGTAGCTGTAAAGTTAATTATGTTGCATGTTACCAAAGATAGAGCTCCAAAAAAGGATCCAAATCCATAAAATGGAGTTAGATATAAAGATAGCTATGTTGCATGCCACTAATTGGAGTTAAATAGTTTATGTGATGACCTTTCATGTTATATTAGAGTGCATATTTCCATAACAACCCTCTTAACTCAACTACCATTACATACTCTTTCTTTCTAAGTGCTTAAGAGTACTTGCACATCTCAATGGAACTCCTGATATCAAATAAATATTTAGGTATCTTATTTACTTAGTTTTGGTTCTTAAAACTGTTCTCAAGTCTTGTCCAACTTTGGCCGGCGTGCAACAATGATGGAATGATATCAACCTTGAAAGCTACAATTCCTTCTTTGAGAGAAGTTATTGACATTTAATGAGTGTTTGCTATTAAATTTAAGTCTGATGGTTCAGTGGCCCGTCTCAAAGCTTGCCCCGTTGCCAAATGTTGCCCTCAGATTTGTGGTTTGGCTTACTCATACATGCTTTCTCATGTGACTGAATTAACCTATGGACAAGGCTGTAATGGATAGGACTTTTTTACCTCGGTTTTATAGGAACTAGAGTCGACTGTTTGCATAACGAGCTAGGTTGACTGTGCCAAATATTCTTCTATTTCAAAGGGTAATGAATTTGATTGTATCAAACATCATATATAAGTTAGAAATTAATTAGCATCACATGAATTGTTTGCTATTTAGGATTCTTAACCTATTGTATTGAACTATGTAGACTTAGTAATACAATCTTATGAAGTTTTCATAGATTTCACATGGTATCAGTGATAACTTATATTATGCGTTTACTATTTCACGAGCCAAGTAAGAGTGCATCACTATTTGGAATCGTGACAAAGTTGGGAAGAGATCGACACATATTATCTTAACTAACAAGTTGCTGAAGTGTCCCACACAATGTGGATTTAGTAACCCCTTGATATACATATACTAGTTGTGCCTCAGGCCTAATAGCTTAAGCTTTTGGGTTAAGAGGTTTAACGCAATTAAATTCACCCCTTTAAATTACCATGTACTGGTGTAACTTCAGACTTCCTAACGAGCTATTTTATGACTTTGTATCTTCATGGTAATGATTATATATAGGAATAGGAGTTCCATAGTTTATATCATCATTATTCACCTTTTCTCCTTGTGGGTTCAGGTACTATAATGCAGTGAAACTCCCTGATGGTTCTCAAAGAGCTGTTAAAATGGAAGACGTTTCTACTGGGGGGAGATGGGAGGATCTGGACAACGATATACTGGTGAAAATTTTCCAGTCTTTCGACATATTTGAGTTAACTAACGGCATTGCTCATGTTTGCAGCTCATGGCGTATGGCTTGTTGTGATCCTCTACTCTGGAAAACTCTTGATTTATCTATGTTAAAGTCAAATTTCATTAAAATCCCGCTGGAACCATATGTTTATGTAGATGGACGGTCTGATAAAATATTGACTCGTGTACTGAAGATCTCCTTGAGTCTCAGCCGAGGGAATATACTTACTTTGATCTTCCACTTCAATCTTTATTTAAGTGATGATCAATTGACATATACCGCTGAAAGGTACTTACTGAACTTACATCATTGGTTTCACCATTTATAAGTCTGTAGCACATTCTATATTCTATTGAACTCGTGTTTATTTTCCCCTTCAGATAACCATCTAAGTTATAAATAGAAGTAAAAATGAGTGAATCTTAATATATACACGAATATTAAAGTATTAATATATCTTTATTAGTTTGCTTTCAGTGATCCTTGTTCATATTTTGATGATTATTACCTATAAATTATACTTTGATGTACTAAATATAGATCGATTTGGTTGTATCACTCAAGCAGAATTGCTGTTTGACCACTGATTGTGATATAATTGGGAAAATCAAATTATTTGCGATTGGGATATATTTGATTTTATTGTCTAAGTCACGATGAATAATCATGCATGCTGTTAACTATAGGTGTCCACGTCTTAGACGACTTGTTTT
Organism: Geranium rotundifolium; assembly: GCA_963920655.1. NCBI lineage: Eukaryota > Viridiplantae > Streptophyta > Magnoliopsida > Geraniales > Geraniaceae > Geranium > Geranium rotundifolium. Next base: position 5,803,619 of record OY987316.1, on the reverse strand, counting down.
GCCTGCATGGAACAGAATAAAGAGGACCGGTATATGCAAGGCTATTCGGATGTGGACTGATCTTGAATCCCTGACGATGCCTAGCATTGCAAATCCCCCATACCTCATGGAAGAAATCGCCAATAACTGCAAAAACTTCAGCGAGCTCAAGATCATGGGGCCCTGCGACGTTCTATTTGCCTCCACATTAGCCGTATATCTTCCAAACCTAAAGGTGCTAAGCCTCCGCTGCTCAATGTTGTTCATCGACGCCTTGCTCCTTATCCTCGACGGCTTGCAACACCTGGAGGTGCTCAACATATCACATTGCCTTCTGATAGAAGTGCTCCCACCTCCAGCCCCCAGAAAATTCATAAAGGAGCTCGACCAGTCCATCCTCAGAAAGGCGTCTAGGTTACGCGAGTTCATAACGTGCGCGGATGATTCGTGCATCATGTGCCAGAGGACGAGGAACGACGAGGGGCTCATGAGGTGGTACAAATACGAGGAAGGGCTGTGGAAAGAAGATGAGGTAAACTCACTTGCAGTCTGATCGATCGGTGTAGCGAGTTAGTTAGAATATGTATGTACATTTTCTCTACAGCAACTGGATGCTATAAACATAATAAGATTGCTGAATGAGTATGTAAAATGTATCCTTGGATACATGCTTTCTCCAGGAGAACCTATAATGCTTCAATGGCTACTTTCTGTACATACTCAAAGTGTATTTATCCTCACTAGTTTCTTACATTTGCGGTTATTGCTGATAATTTTTTTCAATGAAGCTGAGACACTGCAACTAAAATTACATAATTCCAACAGTAATGTTTATACACTTCATTGGCTTGTAATTGTATTGTTGAATTCATATTTTATGATATTTATTTAGAAAGTAAAGTTTTAAAATTGTATTGTTACTAACTTAATGACAAAGGATAATTACTGATATTCAACTTTAAAAGTTTTTTTTTGACAAGTAGAGTGGGTTTTTTTGCACTTATAACTAGTTCTGAATAGGAAGCTAAACTAAAATAAATCGGAATACATGATTAATGATTCGGTTTTTGTCATGAACTTAAGAGAGAAACATTTAATTTTAATTTGACTCTGATTTTCAAAATTTATAACCGTCAGTTAACCGGTAAGAATTAAACTGGTTTGCGTCAAGAATGGAATACGTGAATTCAAAAATGAAGACAGATAATATGTTATTTATATTGTATTGTTATTTTGTTTGCAAACATTATATTTCGGTTGTGTTGGAATAATTAAACTTTAACATTTGATTTTTGCTAGTATATTTTATAATATCAAATTCAAACTTTTTTCATAAACTGGGCTCAAGATCGTGTAATCCCGCCAATAAATCGAGTTTGAGTTTAAAAAAAATCAACTAGTTCCCACCGGGATCCAAATCAAAGAATTACGGTCAAAACTCAACCAATTTCTCGTATAACGATTCCGGGTATGATTCCAATAATTAAGAAATAAAAAATTATGTTCGATCCTTAGCTGATCCAGTATGGCTCCAGAACAATGACCACCCTTATAATTACTTACAATCAGTATTATGAATACTAGTAGATATCGACAATATTCCGGCTATACGTTAAAAAAAATTCACCTCCTCGAGACGATACATTGAATATCGCCCAAAATACCGGTCAAAACCGGTTAACCAGATAAATTCAAATTAAATCTGGTTTAATTCAGTCTAATCCAATCTAAATTAATTAATTTCAAATAAATTAATTAATTACATGTTAATCCGGCCTAGCCGTTCACGAATTTATCTGCAAATGAGTAATTGACCTTGTGTTGCAAATTATCATTGATAGTATGAGATTCAATATGTCTAAAACAAAATGGTGATTATAAACAAATTTCAAATTAAAATGATTAAATATAATTTATTTTATCTATAAAAAATAATAAATATGAATACATGTATATTTAATTATTTATTTATTACAAAACGTGTTTTTCGATTATTTTCTTACAGTCCCTTTGAATTTGTTAAATGCATCCAGTCCCGAGTTCCAGAATCTTCTAAATTTTTTTTAATATTATTTGTTTCAAATCAGTTTATTTTTGTACATTGAATAGTAACGTAGCAATAAATAAAAAAGTTATGGGTTAGGTAGAGAAACGGAGATAAAGAAGACAGTGAAACCAGCTCTTCTCTTCTCTTATCTCTCTGTCTCCACAAGTCAAACCAAAACCATAGCCATGGCTCTGCAACTATGGGACGCACTCAAAGAAGCCATAACTGCGTACACAGGTCTCTCTCCCTCCACTTTCTTCACCGTCGTCTCTCTCGGTTTCGCCATTTACTATCTGGTCTCTGGCTTCTTCGAATCGCCGCCTGATCATCGCCGAACCAGGGATCTCCAGGAGGAGGTGAAGCCTCTGCCACCGCCTGTGCAGCTCGGAGACATCTCCGAAGAAGAGCTCAAGCAATACGATGGAAACGACAACGCCAAGCCTCTGCTCATGGCCATCAAGGGCCAGATCTACGACGTTTCTCAGAGCAGGTACTTTTCTGGTGAAATTTGTGGTGAATTCTCTTGAATTTGTTTGTTTCCCCTAAGTTTGTGTTCACGATTGCACGATTACTGTACTGTATCTTCTAAAGTTTGATTGTGTTATGTTATTGTTGTGTTTGCGTATCTGGATTTTGTTCTTGTTTTTAGTTTTGCCTCAGAGATTTGATTATATGCAATTTGTTCTTTGTTGTTGATGATTTTATCTAATGCTGTGTGTTTATGATACTTGTATATTTCATTCCAAGTCAACTTCAGTTTTGAAGATATTACTGGTTGTGGTTTCTTTTTACATGAAGCTGATCAAAGAGTGGACTTGCCACAAGTTAGTTCCTTACTAAAAAGTAGTGTCTTGGAGGGATTGGAATTAGACTACTCAAGAATTTCACATACTATTTATGTCGCTATTTATTTGATATTGAATTGGAGATGGAGAGGTCATAAAGTCAAAATATAAGAATAACTAATCATTGAAATGTTGCTTACGAGAACTATCAAAGAAACCATTCTTACTATTCTCGACTGTTTGATATGAATCTGGTTCGATTAGGCTCCAGGCTAGTGGAAGAAGTTGACACAGGCTTGTGTGAGTCAATTAATCGTATTGCCAATGTGATTTTAAGAACACTGCTACACTGCTACACTGCGTCTCATCTTAACAATTTATGTCTTCCCATGTAGAATTTTCAGTTTACAGTGAAATTCCCTGTGATTTTCTAAAATTCATTTGAGAAACTGTGACGTAAAAGTGGCTAAGGATTTGTAATAGATATATCTTGCTTAGCCACGTTGAATCTTCGGTCTTCCTCACGTCAATACTAAACCCAGAACTCGTTTAACACATGGTTCGTTGCAGGATGTTTTATGGACCTGGCGGACCCTATGCTCTGTTTGCTGGAAAGGACGCTAGCCGAGCCCTGGCCAAGATGTCTTTTGAAGAGAAGGATCTAACGGGTGATATCTCCGGTCTCGGCCCATTTGAACTGGAGGCACTGCAGGACTGGGAGTACAAGTTCATGAGCAAGTATGCTAAAGTTGGAACCATCAAGAAAGAAGAAACCCATGAAGCTGCTTCTGCCAGCGAAACTGCCGACGGCACTGACCAGAATGTCGTCAAGCCTGCAGATGACGGCCCACCAGAAAGTGTAGCTGAGGAAACCTCTCCTGCTGACGACGACGATGCTAAGAAAGAGCAATGAGTTGAAGCCATCCAACACTGTTCGGTTTTCACAAGGTAACTTGCCTAGATTATGTGTCTCACACAGGAATATGAAGATACCCATGAAAGTAAGATATCAAATGCTTGCTAAATAAATTTCAAACTCTGGAAATCAGGATTGGGATAAAGTTTTTATAGCATTAGATTATTTAGTTTGCAATGAGTGAAAAGTGGTGGTAAGAGTTCATCACGTGCTGGATGATCTATGAATCAAGAATTGCAGTCGTAGTTGAAACTTCAATTAGAATCTTATGTTCAATATAATGCACTATATCTGGGAAAGTTGATGTTAACAAATCAATTATTGCTTATGAGAATGTGCCTTATAGATGATGCACTTTGTGATGGTGAATTCAATTGATTGTTGCTAGTTTATATTGAGTATCCTATCCACAGGAAGGTTTGACCAAGTGGTCAAACACTTGAGCTTGTGTCTGCACCAACTGTTGTGGGTGAGGCTTATGTTATGACTTATGATGGTAGAAAGAGACTTTTAGGTTACTTGTTGGTTTTATACGAATGGGCCGATTGGGCTTGTTTCCATGGGCCGATCTTCACTTAGGGCTAGGAATCAATGTATACCACTTGTGGGCTTCTTGTATTTGAGCCTGACCCCATTGCCATGCCCTGTCATTTTCTGCATTTTTTTAGCATTTTCGTGTTACATAGGATTGACTTGGTTAATATGAACATTTTCTCACATGATATTCAAATTTTAAATTTTAGCGGATCCATTATAATGTTATTATCACCGGAAAGAAGAACATTTGCCTCCTATAGCTCGATTCTCTCGAATTGATTAGTTTACAACTTGTTTTTGTTATTGATAAGGTCAAAATTTTGAACACGAGTTATGGTTAGAGCGTTACATCATTTTCAATTCTTAAATACAAACTTAATTTACAAAGTTGACATTTTAGTTATAAAGTCCGACTTAATATATGTAGACTTCGCATGAGTGGTTGGATCTTCTTCTTTAGAAAAATATATTGGTGCAGGAATTTGTTAACTCTCTGAGAGAGATGAACAAAATGGTTAACACTCTTATCAATTACATGGTTCAGAATTTGTTTTCTTGTCAATGATTTTCCATTATTTTATATTTATATTGTGTTTATATGTGTTACTTCTAACGAACCGAGATCAAGAACAGTTAAAATCAGACCGTCTTCTTATAAACTTTTCTAATTTTAGTTTCTATAGTTTGAGGAATATGATGACCGATTTGGGATGGTTCAGTCCGGTTTCAAAACCATGACCACTTCATAACAGTAAAGACATATACTTTACTTCACATAAGTGAATATTTGGATATATTGAAGGAATTATGCATGGAGATAGTGATACGCGTACACAACTTGACGTGTTGTGGCCGAAAACGAAATGCAGAATTAATGTTTTTGGAGGTTTCATTCAAATAATAATGTCATATTTGTTTCAATTTTCACCATGGATATTTTTTTCTTTAACAAATATGATTTAAAGAAATATTATCATTTTTTTAAACCAAACCGATAGATTATAAAGATCAATAGAAATAACATCAATCAGACCTGTTAGGATAAACCCCTGAACAAAGTATCAGTCAGCATTAAAAAAAGCTATTGTATTTACTAACCTTTTCACAAAAGGTGTATTAGCATTACAAAGACATAGCAATAACAAAAAGAAACATTATTCTATTTAAGTATTCATATTAGTATTAATAGTGAGATTAATTAAGGAGCATGAATGTGTTGGATGGGCCATGGTGATGGGTTTCTTCACAGCAAGAATAGCTACTTGATTGCAACACTTACCTGTCTTGATGCTCAACCCACAGCCCCATTCCATCATGTCTGTCTTCATTATTGCTAACACTCTTTTGATAGTGCCTCACACATGTTCTTGTTTGGTTGCCCGGAAAATTTTGGATTTTATCCCATTTTGAAATGTTCAAAATCTGTGCATCACGTCATGAATCTTTTTAACTCTTACGTATCGTCTTAATGTTTGGCGGAACAAATTTTAATACAACGTCGTGCATTAGTGCTTAATTTGCACTTCACAAGTTTACACATGAAGGAGTGGATATGATTTGGAACTATACTGAACTGGTTCCTATAGATCACGGGAACCATCAGATTAAAAATTATGATGCGGGGGACTGGCTTGTTTCTTAATCTGAATCTCCAGAGAAATTGATTGATTCTCAATCTTTAATTTAGCCGATTTATGGGTCGAATTAAACGATTTTGATAATAAGTTATAGAGAAAAACTTTAAATTTGCAATTATATAAACGATTAACGAAAATTAAACGTTAAGATTTAATTATTACAACTTAATCGAAATATAAAGTTTGATAAATAACATATTCTCGACCTTCATTCTTTAGTTCGCATGTCGACTCAAATCGGTTCAGATCGATTCTTATCAATATTAATATACCGATAGTTTTTAATTTTGAAAATCATATTCGAAACAAAATTAAATGATTCTTTTAAATTTAAAGACAAAACCGAATCATTAGTCATTGTGCTCGATTCTTCGATTTCAGTTTTGGTCTGGTGCCGGTTCGATTCCAATATTCTGGTCCAAAATGTCCACCTTATACACATGTTGTCTCAGTCAGACAAGTACGTTACAAGAGGAATAAAATTTACACGTTTAAAAAAAACCATTTTTTATTCATCTGAACCTTTAGAATAGACTAAATTTCAATAAAAATGATTCTCAATTAGGTTCATTGTTTTTAAGATTTGTGACTTGTTAAATTGATTATCAACTAATTCTATGTAGGTTTTTAATTAAATTTTTAATTCGATCAGTTTTAAAAGATCATTTCCCCTTGATTAATATATAGAAATTTTTTAATATTGATACATTTCTTATTCTTTTTGTATTCATTATTTATCAATCATTACTATCAATAGTTTTCATTAGATTTATTTCGAACATCACGTAGATAATTATTTATAATATAATAAAATTGAACGTAGATAATTTTGTGTAGAACATGCTTTATTTCAAAATTAACGTTACGTGACAAAGGACCGATCGAAACAGCTTTAAATTGAACTCAAATAAATGTTAGTATAGCCCCCACTTGCTCGTATATATTAATTGCTTGCGTACCAAATAACATGGACGTAAAATAATTAAGCACATGAATGCATTCAATTATTTCTATTTCTAGTTGAACATATCCCTCAACTTATTTACGGTCTGCACCACCTATTTTTATTTATTTGTCATTGTTTTCAATAATTAGTACCATTTTACATCTATACATTAATTGGAGACTGATTTATTCAAGTAAAAATTATCAGCAAACTAAAACCATTTTAAGTTGTTGTACATATCATACACTTTTGTGCCATGAATATATATTTTTGTCACTTTTATATCACACATTTTTTTTTAGCATTCTGAATTATATTTTGAGACACTTTATTCTTAAAATACTAAAAATATATAAACTATCCATGAATTAAACCAAAATTAAATCAGGTCAAATTTCAATTGTGTAAAAAGACGAAATTACCCTCAATTATTCATTAAATTTTCAAGTGAAAGTCACTCTCTCCTCCTCCTCCGCCGCCCCCTCCTCTTCATTGAACTCTCTTGCTTGCCTTATTTATTTATATTTCGGGCGATCTGAAAATCGTTTAATCTGTCAAGAATCATATTAAAATTGTTGTTCCCAATTATTAATCAAATACTGAAAACATAAACTTCAACTTGTCTTTCGATCGAGTTTAGGTCAGAACTTTAAAATAATTTAATACAAAAGAAATAGGAGTAAGCATTGACGACACGATGACAAATATGAAACTTGTAGCACATGGATGATGATATATATGAGATAAGGGTTTAAGATTCTTGTGTTGTTTGGCCAATTAACCCATTCCTTTTTAGAGGAAAAGCAATGTCACTTTCATAACACACTTTACTTTTCACTGCTTATGTTATTTGTTAGCACAAAGCATCCTTGACAATTTGGTGTATGAATATTGAGACTTGAGTCATAAACTTCTTTCCTTGGCATTTTCATACCATTTTACCAGTCATTTCAAAGCATAATATATACTCCTTTAATCCCAAAACAATGTTCAGTTTTTCTAACAAGATTTTAATTTTGTTTTCATAAATATGAGTTAAAGATTAAACTCAAATTTGATTAAAATAAATAACTAAATTGAATCGATTGAATTTGTATATTATTCTAAATATTACCATACGTAGTAACGAAATTGTGTATTTAATTATATTATATAATATATAATTACGTGGATACATCAGTCGGCTCATGTATTTCTCATGTTAAAAGTATAAACTCGTTATTAAAGAAATATAAATTATAAGTACAAATTTGGATTGAGCTAAGTTATAACAAATTATAAACTAAATATTTAATTAAAAAATGCAGCCAAGTCCTTAAAAATTCGACTTATTTATAGTTTTTATCGAAATATGGGATGGTAAATGGTGAAAGTTAAAACACTAAATATTGAATAATCTTAATTATTTAAGATACTCAAACATGTTACTTATGCACTGCCAACCCGAAAATAGATACGTCGACAAGGCACTGTATAGATATGGGATCGGAAACTAAACCAGACTCATAATTGAAAAATCATGATTATGGTTAATAGTTCGGTTTTTGAATTAGAGAGAACCATTTAATTCTAGTTCTGTTCTGGTTATCAAAATTCACAACTGCTTATTATCAAATAAAAATTATATTTGTTCATGTTGTTGTAATATTTAAATCTTGGTCTTCAGTTTTCATTAATACTTTCTATAATTGCAAATTTAAGTCTATAAATAGAACACGAATCCAATATCAAAAACGAATCAATTCCAACTGAGTAGAACCGAAATCATAACCATCTAGAACCAGACCTATAAACCGGACAACTTCTTGCGTAATAATTCTCTCTTTGGTTCCCATGTATTAAGAACCGAAGAGTTCGAATCGATTTAAACCGATTATTTGTTTCCGGGTCGAAACCGTGCCCACATGACCTAACGTCGACACATTTATTTTCAAAAACAAAAAATACATAATTATTATTCCCATATATAATACATAGCACGTACGCAACTACTTATCATCACACCTTAAGTCATGAGCACCTACCATTTCTTCTTCTCTATAAACCCAGAAAAAAACTCAACACTTATCATTTTCTGAGCAGCTTAGCTTCTTCATTAAACTATTTCTTCTTCTACATGACCTTTCTTATGACTGAGTGCGATGGATAGTTCCAAAGGGATCGCATTGATCTGACCGAAACATATATATTTTTCTTTGATCAGATCATGTGATCCCTTCGGAACTTTCCATTGTTAGCTCTAAATTTAGGGTCTCGATCTCTCTTCGACGAGGTATATATTTCTTGAATTCGATCTCTCCGGTTTATGAAGATTTTAATTGTAAAAGAGTTTCTAATTTAATTATTTGTTTTTTTTTTGAATTCTTGGTTTGTGAAGTTGATTATTGTCTTTTTGGTCAATGTGTTTTTGCCTATAAATTTTGCAAGTTATTGACCATAGATGGTAATGAATTTATAACCCTTTTTTATGTGTCTGGTTTAACTTAATCTTTGGTTGTTAAATTGATAACCCTTTTTAATCGCAGGCTTATTTTGTTAATTAATTGGTTGTTCAACTTTAAGAAGGCTTTAGAGAAATTCTTTTAGTGTTTGATCTACTCTAATTTCTACTTAATCTTTCATTTTAGAAACAAAATTTAAGAAACTTGAACCTTAATTTGAGTTTATTGTCACTGGGTTCAATTATGTTGATCTCGATTAAATATTAATGTGTTGTTTGATGCGTGACATGTGTGTTTATGTAAAATTGGATTGTATACATATCGGGTTAGACTCCACATCTAAAAACTCAAGTTTATTAGTTGGGTTTGACAATTTTCTTCATATACGGTACAACCATTTTAATTTCAATTATTTTCATGTGAGATTAATTTAACTTTTCTCTCTCATGGTCGTTTATGCGTGAGTCTTTTTTTTTTTTTTACGCTCGTGTATGCATAGACCTTTACTTCAATAATTTATTTTAAAGTTCGATTTGTTACAATACTACTTATTCATGCATTTTCCTTGTTTTGAATGAGCTTGAGTTTGAACTACATGTAATTTATACTTGATACGAAGCAAAAATAGTAAAAAAAGGCTCGAATTCTTTTTGGGAATGGCAGTTGGGCAAATTTTACCATCAATTATAATTAAAAGTTAAAAATTATATACAGATGTATCAAGTAAATTAAATATCAGGCGAGCTAGCTCATGAACCTATTGAATCTCAAAAAGTTAGGTTTTAGTTTGGATTGTTTCTTGAACGAGTTCAATATTTAACTCGAATTCGACTTGCGTTCAATTATGGCAATTTTTAATCGAATATTTAAACTACAAAGATCGGATGTTTTTTAGGATTTCTATTCCTATAAAAAGAAATGTTGCTTCTCTTAAATTTATTTTTTCACTGCTTCTAAACTTCAGATATGATGAACCTGTGAGCATGAATAAATTATTTAAACACTAAAATTTATCATAGACATTTAGTTACCGTGAAGGACTTATTTTTCCATTCCTAGTTAATAAGCCCAGAATAAGCCACTTCAGTCAAAGCTCAGATAAGGCCCGATCCAGTCTGACCCAACTAGCTAAGCCCAATAAGAAATGTCAACCTTGCCAAGCCCAAGACTATAACGCCCAGCCCAATAAAGTCTGATATACCATTTGAAAAATCACATTTCTTGTAAGTTCTTCAACATGTTTCACATCATTCAAGGGCGAGTTCGAACATTCCAAAATCACAACTCAATGTGATAGTATAAAACTATATATAATTGGTTCTTCAACTATCAGCTTAAACTTTTAGTTGAGTTAGTAATTTAATATGGTATTAGAGCCAAAGTAGATGGCGGACACAAGTTCGAATTTTAGGACTTGCAAATTATTTTTTCTCTCTCTTATCTCTTATTCATATAAAAAGTCTTAACTATCTTCATCTGGGATTCTCTCAAACTTCTCTTAATAAAAAATGAAGTCTTCTAACTTCTAATGGGCTCCTCTCAATATCCTTTTCTAAATAATAAAAAACGCACGTCCAAACTTAAAAACAGGTTTGTCCGTGAGTGCGCATGTTAGAGTATAAACTTTTAATTGGTCTTTCAACTATCAATTTAAACTTTTAGTTGAGTTGGTCCTCTAATACCCAACAATCACATATTAATATTTTAGATAGTACATGTTGAGAATCATAAGTGTAAAGGTAGATGTTGTTAGGTATTATACAATAATATTAACAAATTGCGGAAATTAAATAATTGTAAATAATAATGAATTATGACAACAACAAAGATACATGAATCTTTACAAAATATTTGATACAAATTCGGGAATAAGTCGAGGCGTGTTAGACACTTTCCTTAAAGTGTATTCGCTCTCCCTCGGGTGTTGGAATCAACGAGCGTACACCTCCCAGGATACAACGACTTCGAACTAGCACCGTACACCAAAGGTCTAGTTCCGGCGAACTTGAACTTGTGACTTTCTCTATCACCATACTTACGAGGAATATTTGAGACCAAAGAAAGAGATGAAGAACCAAGAACTCATGTTCTTGGTGTTGAGATTGTTGAAAAGAGAAAAGATGTGACTATCTATTTATAATCTTCAACTCTTCAACCAAAAGACATATTGAATCAATGCAAATTAATGAAAAAATTGAAAGGTTTGTAACATAAACAATCAAGAGAATCAAATGCCCATAATGAACATTTTATCTCATGAATAAATAAAATTTATTTCAATTTCATTCAATTAGAATAAATATAATTATTTAATTATATTTTCCAACAGATGTAGAGGCAAAGGTGAAGGAGGAAGTCTTAGAAGCAGAGGTCGGGAAGGAAGAGGAAGCTCAAATTTAAACAAACAATCTTATGGATGTCATAAGCTCATAACCTTCGAGTATGAACATCTGCTTAGAGAAAAAACGAGTCAATTATGTTGAGTTGAATAACGAGGATGAAAATTTACCAGTGACGAAATGACGAATTCAAATCAGTAAAAATGAAAATTTTCAAATGTGTATAGCTCCGTTATACTCTCGAACAACAATACTGAAAGAGAAAATAACAAAAACATACTCTATATTATTGCAGTCTTGTAAGAAGGTGACATATATCTTGTTAATGATAAAAATGTGTTCTCAATTTTGATGCTACGTGCAAAACGTGTGTACTTGTACAAAAATAACGAAATTACTCATAATACTTAAAGTTAATTTTAACTGAAAACTATATTATCATTATACAAATTTTAGTTAAAATATATTTTCATGAAAAAATTAATTTTTGTGTTTTAGATGATAATTTTTATTGTTAAAAGCAATTTCGTCATTCACCTGCATTTTACACACAAAAAATTAAAGATTGACCACATTTTTTACAATCAACAAAGTAAACAACATTAGCAAAAGTATAATTATATAGTACACACTCTTGCTACTTTTCCATATTGTAAATTATAAATATTGTTGATTGTCGATATTTTTCATTTGTAATCGCGATGAAACTAAAATTAAATTTGGTTATTGAACGACAGATAAGTGGTGAAAGAAAAGTTAGTCCCGATTAAATTAAAGGCTTATCTTTAGAACATTAACTCCACCCATATCCACATTTAAGACAAAGATAAAATATAATAATAATTAAAGTAAAAAAAGGTCGCACGAATTTGGCTTGAGACAGACTTATTGTAAAAGAGAATCAGCATTAATTAACTCCATCCAAATTTTAAATGAGACAGGTTGATTTTAGTGATACCCTCCTGGCTCAAATAATCCATGTGGATGGAGAAAATAATTAATTAAAAATAAAAATAATCAACAACTAAAATTTTTCATTTATCAAACAACTCAAGCAACTTAATTATTTCATCATCATAATCAATTCATAGCAAAAACAATATGGTGCTTATAAAATTTCAACCGTCAACACAAATCGAAAATGTTTTTGCAAAATTATAAAAATATATTAATACAACGTATTGGGTACGGGGTGGGGAGTGGATGACTCGATCCATACCCACCCGACCCCACAAAAATACGTGATACCATTTTGTTATCCGATAAATTTTTTAGTGTAGATAAATTTACTTTTCTCTTGAAATGCTTTAGTTTGATTATTTTTATGAAAGAACTTATTTTCTCAAAGTATTGGCCCAATAATTATATAGATTTGGAAGAGTGTAGAACTTGAGAAGGTGGAGAGATTGGCCGGAGATCCTGGAGGAAATGATTGTTCGGAATCATAAATTTACTTTCTAATCTTGTGCATAGCAGAGTTCGAGATTCAGGCCTCTCCACTAATAGTGTGAGACTCTTATAACTGTTGCGGTGTCCCCTTAAAGACTTGTAGCGACGTTAATACAACTAAATATTTCAATATAATAAGCATGTGCAATGTGTAAGGTCTTATAAATATGATAAATATTTAATTTTGTCAAATAATTAATGAAGAGTTGACGTTTACAATGAATCATTTATTTAATTATATATATATTTTAAGTTTTTGAAGTCAAATCAATTTATTCATTCAACCAAACTAGGAGGACAATGTTCACACCTATACATTGAGTGTGCACGAGTTCGTTAATTATACAAGTAGTTATGCACAATTCGATGGGCCAGTTAGCATAATACTGAGTCACAACCTCTACCTCAACTAATTAAAAAAATTCTTAAATTCCACTACAAAACGCATATAACAAGCAACCTCAATTAAACCTGCAATCAATAATCATACTTTAGACGGGAGCGAACAACACAAACACACGACAAATAACAGACCAAATTCTGACTGTTGATGAACAACTCAATAAACACACACAAACTAACTAAATATAAATAAAAGCATTTTCAGGACACGTGGCACACCTCCCCCAAAATATAAACTTCACCTATATCTATGATCTTCCTCGCCCCTATATATATATATTCAAGCTCTCCATCTCCGTCTTCATTTCCATATATTAGAACCCAAAAAATGGAGAAGCTCACTCTCACCGGACTGCTGCAACAAATCGCCGGAGACTTCCCTTCCCGGCGAGCCATCTCCGTTTCCGGCAAGTTCGATCTCACCTACGCTCGCCTTCAGTCGCTAATCGACGCCACCGCCTCTCGCCTCGTCGCCGCCGGCGTCAGGCCCGGCGACGTCGTCGCGCTCACCTTCCCCAACACCGTCGAGGTCTGTTTCTTCTTCTATTTTTTCCCTTGCGTGTTTGGCTGCTGAGAAAATGCCGGAAAATTTTGCTGAATTTTCGGCATTCCCAAAGCCGCCTTTTAGCCTCATTCACAGCATTTTAATAATTTCGGTCCGTTTCTTTGTGCGCTTGCTTCGCGTGGTGTTGTTTTCCACGTCAGCACGCCACGAACACGTGTTTATCGAAACCGTTTTTTTTCTCTTTTTTTTATTACTTCTGACGACAACTTCCAAGTGGAGTGTTTGGCTGCATAGAAAATTGACCCCACGCTCGATTTACGTGACAGTTCGTGGTGACGTTCCTGGCGGTGATTCAGGCTCGAGCCACGGCGGCGCCGCTCAACTCGGCGTATACTAAGGACGAGTTCGAGTTCTACCTTTCCGACTCCGAGTCGAGGCTCCTGCTGACGTCACTCGAAGGAAACGGCTCGGCTCAAGCCGCCGCCGCGAAGCTCAACATTCCCCACGCCACGGCTTCGCTCCCGAGCCACGATTCCCAACTCGTCCTCTCACTGAGTCGGTCCGGGTCAGAGCCCGGGTCAGGAAGGCCCGCGAACGAGCCGTCCGACGTGGCGCTGTTCCTGCACACCTCCGGCACGACGAGCCGGCCCAAGGGCGTGCCGTTGACTCAGGTCAACCTGTCCTCGACCGTGAACAACATCAAATCGGTCTACAGACTCACCGAGTCGGACTCGACCGTTATAGTGCTCCCGCTCTTCCACGTCCACGGGTTGCTCGCCGGGCTGCTGAGCTCCCTCGCCGCCGGCGCCGCCGTGACCCTCCCGGCGGCCGGGAGGTTCTCGGCGTCGACGTTCTGGTCTGACATGTCGGAGTCTGCCGCCACGTGGTACCTATAGAAATAACATTGTTGCATTGAAATGATTTTGTGAAATATAACGTTAACTTATACATGGACGTAAACGAGCAGAGCTCTTAACGAGTCGTTCGAGTTTTAAGCACAGTAAACAAAATACCTCAATTAGAATCGACTAAACTATGTTTCCCATGGATTCTAACAGGTACACCGCCGTGCCGACGATCCACCAGATCATACTCGACCGCCACCTGGCCCGGCCCGAGCCCGAGTACCCGAAGCTCCGGTTCATACGGAGCTGCAGCGCGTCGCTGGCGCCGGCGGTGATGGCGAGGGTGGAGGAGGCGTTCGGGGCACCGGTGGTGGAGGCGTACGCAATGACGGAGGCGGCGCACCTGATGACGACGAACCCGCTGCCGGAGGATGGGCCGAGGAAGGGCGGGTCGGTGGGGAGGCCCGTGGGTCAGGAGTTGGCGGTACTGGACGAAAACGGGGCGGGAGTGGAGTGCGGAGGGAGTGGAGAGGTGTGTGTTAGGGGACCGAACGTGACGAAAGGGTACAAAAACAACCCGGAGGCGAATAAGGCGGGTTTTGCGTTCGGGTGGTTTCACACCGGAGATATCGGGTATTTGGATTCGGATGGGTACCTGCATCTTGTTGGCCGAATCAAGGAGCTTATCAACCGTGGAGGTAACTTTTCTCTTGTCGTTTTCTTATCGGAACTCATGTTAATTATCGGGGATAGGGTTTTAAACTAGTCGAGTTCTTAACGAGTCGCTTAAACTCAATTCGTTATATATTTGATTTGAGTTTGTTATGATCGAGTTCGACCCAAATTCGACCTCAAAATTAAATCCTTCTAATAAACAAGCCGAGTTCAAGCCTGATATTTAAGACTAGTGAATAGTCTCAAGCTGTTTGTTTAGAATTTAATGAGTTGTATATATTTTTTTAATTCTAAATGAATATTTGTATTGGAAATTAAAGAACTGAATTGAATCGAGCCTTAAGCTTGTGCTTGTCTATTTTCTTCGAGTGAAATATTTGTTTGTTCACGAGCGAAGCTCTGCAAATTGAACCGAACCAAAATTAACAACTTCTTTTGTTTAAAATTTAACTTAGCCATGTTTAATAATTAAGAAATTCATGAAAATCAATTTAAATAAACTGGTTGAATCATGTTGAAAACTGAGCCTATTGAAAATTGAACCAAACCAAATTTCAACGATTCAACTCCGATTTTACTTACTTGCAGGGGAGAAGATATCACCATTGGAGGTGGATGCGGTCCTTCTGTCTCACCCGGAAATAGCCGAAGCTGTTGCATTTGGCGTCCCCGATGACAAATACGGCGAAGAGGTAATTATATATACTTCAGTGAAAGTAAATTATCCATATTTTTATTTGTGCATGTAAATTGGTTGGTGCATTGGTACAGATAAACTGTGCGATAATTCCGAGAGAAGGATCGAACATAGACGAGGAAGATGTTATTGGGTTTAGCATGAAGAACATGGCAGCGTTCAAGGTGCCGAAGAAGGTGTTCGTCACCGACTCGCTTCCCAAGACTGCCAGCGGCAAGATCCAACGGAGGATTGTGGCCGAGCACTTCCTTGCCCAGATCTCCACCGCTAAAGTCCCCAAGTTTGGAGCTTAATCACAGAGGAACATGAACAGGGTCGTCTCTTATGTTCATGTCTTGTAATTTGTTGTGTTCTCTTGCCTTGCTTGTTTTAAGGTTTAGATTGTTATTTTTAACTAAATAAACGGATTCGTCATTAGAAGTAACCGTCCAACTAAAAACTCGAGATGATAGATGAATGTTCAGTCTGTTGTTTAAGATGCAGTGCTGAACCCCTTCGCCTCGTCATGGACTCTGAGGTCAAATTTGTACCGCAGTCGATCATAACCCTCATGCATGTTTCACGGGTTTTGAGGTTGTCTTCGTTTCAATACTAATGTCAAGCTTGTTCGCTCAAACGATGAGTTATATGTCATTCTCACGAATGCTCATTGTCAGTTTCGTTTGTCCTAATATCACTTATCTAAACATTTCTTACACAGTTTATATTGTAAGCTAACTTATGCTTGCTCTGAGCACTGTTCACCCAAATGTCGTTATCTAGAACTCTCATTTTAAAGTTGTTGTCAAAATAATATTTTATAATGCATATTTAATGAAAAAATAATAATAATTTAGTTATTCTACTTATTGAAATAATAATGTTTAATACAAATTTTATTTCTAACACTATTTTAGTTTGAGAATAGAGAACGTAGAATCCCGTTCAGCCCCGTTAAAAGCGAAGAATCCTCATCCCTGTAAGAAACGGGGCGGGAGATGGAATCGTCAAATCCACCCCAAGGCAACATTTCACTTTAATTAATTATTATTCAATCAATAACTTATAGTAACTATTTATTTTAGTCATAACTTGGACAGCTAATTTTTCCCGATTTTCTCTTAAATTAATTATTATTTGGAGATAAAATCATTTAATTTTATCCGCGGACCATCTGAACATGAATCGGAGCGGGTACAGTGAAACCCACCCATGCCACGTGTTAACTTGATGTTCAGGAACCTACTATGGACTAACAAGTACAGGATTCCTATCACCCTTATAAACCCTCGTCTTCCTCAATCGTTCAGCCTCCAAAACCCTTACTGAATCTTATAGTTTCAGACAGAGCTCTAAACAAAATTTTGGAGCAACAATGGTGAGCAAGAGGCAGAAATTGGCTCGCAAGCGGTTGAAAGAGGAGCGCCCAGAACTGTTCCCGAAAGCAGAGCCAACGCCCCCAAAAGACCCGAACAAGGTAAAGAAGAAGAAGAGCTCAATGAAGCGAAAGAAGGGAGATTCAGGAAGACCCATTGATCCCAGCAAGAGGGGTTTTGGGAAGCACCCACTGAGAGTCCCTGGCATGAAGCCTGGCGAGAGCTGCTTCATCTGCAGAGCCAGAGACCACATCGCCAAGCTCTGCCCTGAAAAAGCTGAATGGGAAAAGAACAAGGTTTGAATTTTGTTGTTGTTGCTCTTGATTTGGTTTGATTGTGTGTGTGTGTGTAGATTTTTTGTGTTTTGATATCGCAGGCTTTAGTCTTTTGGGTTAGTAGAGTTTGGGGTTTGGTTAATGATTGTTTTGCTGTTTGGTGTGATTGAGAACTTTATAGATATGTTTGAATTGTCGGCAACGAGGCCATAGTCTCAAGAGATGTCCTAGAAAGAGCGGCGATGCTGTGGATGCGAAGATGTGCTATAACTGTGGAGAATCCGGGCATTCACTGGGGAACTGTTCGCAGCCGCTTCGCGATGGTAAGATACTTTTTTCAAAGTTTTTATTCATTTTAGTCGTTTTTTTATTCTCTTATGGCCCGTTCATGATTGATGCTCAACAATTCTCTTCCTTGTGTTATGATGTTGTGCTAGGGTAGTGATGAGTTTTCAATGCATTATAAAGTTGGCAAGGTTATTTTGTAAACTGTGTTTGCCTTAAATTGTATTGTCTATTGGATACATCACTTGGGCTGCGTGGCTGCTTGATGAAAGGTAGTTTTGAATAGTTGGAAGGATTTTGGAATTAGTTTTTCACCAAACGTTTTTATGTCTACAAAGCTTAATTGACTTTATAATTTAATTTCAAACACTGACGATTAGGCGAGACAGTTAAATGCCTTTTTCTCGTCCGAGTCAGTGAGAAGGCTGTTTGATCTACCAGTGAGTACTCAATTAATCCTCGCTTTTTTTTAGAGTAAGGCTGAGTTGCCCGCATTATTTTGTTGGTGTGTATAAAACCCAGCATGGCAAATACTTTTAGAACATTTTTGTAGAAGATATAATGACCCAATTTTATATACTCTAATATGTTCCCCTCACATGCAATCTTATCACCAATGTTCACGAAGTCCATGCCGCCTTTAAGCCTTATGTTGGAATTACACCATCTTTTCAAATGAGTGTAGCGGTTAGAATCTGTGCCTCTGATCGCCTGGTCTACGGTCTACATGGCTGTAATTGTTGGGTTTCGTGAGATCTCAAACACAGCTGAATATAAAAACATCAACCACAAAACGATACAAGAAATAACGATTCTAACGCCCCTCTTATCAATTAATCGAAGTAGGGTTTTGCGGTTAATGTTTTTATATTCCATTGTGCTTGAGATCCCACAAAACCCAACACTAATACCATGTAGAAGACAAGCTCAACTCGTTCAATTTATACTATATTGATCAGCAATAGAAATAACACGTGTGTGGGGATTTGAACCAACAACCTTATGCTTATTACATGAAGTCTCTGCAACTTAACCAACCATCCCGATTAGTCCCCTGTAGCCCTATCCAGCGGACTAACATCTATCGTTTTTGAGAACTCTGTTGTTCATACTCAACCATTTTGATAAAAAAAGAGGTGCATGTTGAGTGAAGCTTAAATTAATTTGCAAGGGGTAAGGGATTACAGTTACATTGGTGAAAATGAAATATGCTGTAAGAGCAGATCAAATAAGTTCCTTTTTTATCGAAGGCACGGTTTAATGTAGTAAAGGCAGTTTGATGACTAGTAAATAATTTGAATGCCAGTTGTTCTATCATACATCATAGTTTCTCTCTATGATTATGCAGGGGGGACTAAGTTTGCCAGCTGCTTTATTTGTAATAAAAAAGGACACTTGAGCAAGGACTGCCCTCAGAATATGCATGGGATCTACCCAAAGGTAGGCATGTTTGTTTTTCATTATGTTATTAGAATGTCAATCCACTATTGCATATAGAGTTCGAGCTGCTTGATTATGATTTTTGGTGTGCTTTAGTCCATATTTTTTGCCATTCCACAGTATTAAATTTGATAGTTCTTAATTTGACTTCTAAAAAGGGTGGCTGCTGTAAACTATGTGGTGGTGTAACACATTTGGCTAGAGATTGTCCTGACAGAGGCAACAGAAGTTCTGGTGGTGCCAATGCAGCCGGTAATGCATGTAAGTTGAACCCTTTAAATACATTTCACGTTATCATCTAAATTAATTAGCATATATGTGTTATATATAGTTATGCCAGCCGCTAGCATTTACCATCATCAATAGGCCGGCCACGTCAAGTAACGATTTAGAATGCAGTAAACAATGTGCACACTGTCCAAGCATATAATACTGAAGTTGCAGGAATGTAATATAATTTTGGCCATACTGACTGCATTATCATGTATAGTTGTGGAGTTACTTCACTCACCAACTATCCTTTTACCAGCCCAAAATAGTATTTTTTTTGGCTGGGAAGGACATGCTTAATTTAGATCGGATTGGCCTACGTCTGATAATTTGATAATGATTTATTATTTTATATACGGATCGAAGATGTTACTAGATATCCCCTCCGTCCAAAATAAGTTCCCCGTTTGACTATTTTTAGCAACAGTGAATAGCCTTCATATTTTAGCTCTCAACTTTTCATCCTTTGCCCCCCAGTTTCTCTTATGTCTTCGTTTTTCAAGTTATTATCAGTAAATGTTGGAGGCATCTAATTGGTAATACATGCTTAATGAACTAACTAAAATGGGAAGTGTGCACTTATTTTGGAACATCCTTTTCAGAGGAAAGTTGGACAATTATTTTCGTATTAATTGAGTGCTACACAACTGTACTGTAGTGCTTCTTGTGTTTTTTTCTTGATTTTCTAGTACTTAATATAAAGGTAACAGAATGGATGTAATAGTTTTGTAAGAGAAGTAGGGGACATATAATAGTTTTTGAAATGTAGAATTTGCAGTTAGCAATAATCTGTCATTGCAGTTGTAATCCTTTTCCAAGATTCAGAGGATTGGTTTTTCTTTTATACAGAAAACACAGAACTTTTGTTCTAAGCTCGAAAAATAGAAACAGCTTGAGTCAATATCTCCTTATGAACCGCCTCTAATCAAATCCATGATTGGATTTTCCCCTTCACGTGCTAAAGGTGCATAACACCATAACCATATTACATAGTATAGGACACCAACAACATGTAGAACAGTTACAGTTATGCCCGAGAATCAAAATATCTTCCAATAAAGAAGCAGCTGTGTAGTTCTCAGCTTGGGAGATTGGTATTATTGTTACCAACGAAGCGTTTATAAAAAAAACAAACAATTAGTTCAAGGATAAAGTTCCCGGCATCTCAAATACCTCGATAGCCTTGTTCGGACTATGTTCTGTATTGATTGTTGGAAATTGTGCTGATTTGCGTATGTGTGCTCCTTAAATACAGTAACTCATTCCTCTAGATCCCGTAATCCATAGTCAGCTCGAATGAATTATGGTTTTGGTTATTCTACTCTTCTATAAATGCTGCATCCTCTGCATGCATGCATAACTATATTTGCTTCACTAATGTTTGTAATTGTCTCTTTCCTTTCAGCTTTCTATCAAGATGCACGACCCAGAGGACAGGTGACGAAATTCACCAGCGGAGACGATCTCGAGGATGACTTCACCAAGGATGACAAAGCCAAGCCTTTGGAGTCCATAGAGGCGGATCCCGCTGTATCTGATGCAGGAGATGTTATTGTAAAGCAAAAGAAGAAAAAAGGTCCCAAAGTAGTGAATTTTGTTGGATAATCCTTGTTTCTTGATTTCTGATAAGTTTTCAATTTGATCTCAGCATTTCTGAACATTTATATACTTGATGAGCATGAACTCTTTCACCACTGTTGTTGGCCAATTTTTGTTGTTATAATCAATATTCTTACCTCCTACATTATTACCTGAGCTAGTTATAAATACTTTGTATTAGGGTTGTTCATGGTTCTAGAACCGAAAATTATGGAATGGTTCTTAAATTTTAGGAACCAGAGCCATAATCAAATGCGAGAGGGCAGTATGCTCTTAGAACTATTCATTTTTAGCTCGATTTATAAGTCGAAATAGATGAAATCGGGCACCATTTATCATCTAAAACTTTATATTTTGCAGTTATAGAAAATAATAACAAAAATAAGAATACTGTATAAATAGAGAAAACAGAAACAGAGTGAAGAATTCTCCACCTCAGGAAATTGTGTGAAGGAACCAAATTTGTCTCCAAGAAATAAGGATCTGTCTCTAATATTCAATCCCTCTCTAAGTTATCATCACAATCCATCTTGAAAGCTCCTTCCCGTCTCTTTTTCGAACACAAATTAACATGGTACGTCTCGATCGCTCCTTTTACTCTGATTTCGATTCCTTCATGTGATTGTGATGTTACTAACAATTGACTGATGTAATGTAATGTAACATAATATGTTGATGATCAGGCGAACTCTGCTTCTGGAATTACTCTGCATGACGAGTGCAAGCTGAAGTTTATGGAGCTCAAGGCAAAGAGGAGCTTCAGGTTCATCGTATTCAAGATAGACAACATGTCCGTGGTGGTGGAGAAGCTCGGGAGCCCCGACGAGACCTACGAAGATTTCATCTCTTCCCTGCCCGCCGACGAGTGCCGCTACGCTGTCTTTGATCTCGATTTCACCACCGCCGAGAACTGCAACAAGAGCAAGATCTTCTTCATTGCATGGTATGCTATTATATATATGTGTGTTACCACTTTGAATTCGACAGAGACTCGATATTTCTGATTTAATAGGAATGGACGGAAATTGAACTAGGAATGCCCGCGTCGTATTTGATGTGTAATAAAACAATATTTTAACGGGTTATGATCAGTTATTAAAGAATAATACTAAAAATTGTTTTTGATCGAGAGACTTGGGATTCCCATATCCTGTCTGGTAAAGAAAAATTCGGGCGGTGAAAATTCACCCAGAGCCAGTCCTACACGTGCAAGTGAGTGTTGGGATATGAACCCAAAATCCGTTGAGGTTACACCCATTTTGTAAAACTGACATTTTAATTGTGAATCGTAAAAAAACTCACTCCCTTTTGAAAATGTGTGTGTATATTTCAGTCAGTTTTGGATTGACGAGGTATTTCTAAAATGGATTACAGGTCTCCAGAATCGTCGGTGGTGAGAATGAAAATGATATACGCGAGCACGAAGGACAGGTTCAAGAGAGAGTTGGATGGGATACAGGTCGAGTTGCAAGCAACCGATCCGAGCGAAATGAGCATGGACATTGTTAAAGCTCGTGCTCTTTAGACCTACTTCATTCCTCGTCCCGATTTTTACTTATCGACCAACAATATATATGCTACTTTATTTCCGTTTTTTTTAATTTCATTTTCTATTTTTTTTCTTGTTTATTTCCATTGCATAGTTTTGCTCTACAATTATGCATGCATGCTTTTTCCATTTTAATATATATATACACTTCCTACTTGGGTCATTTAAATCCATTTCATACAATGCCTTTTTTATTAAGGTTATTATAGTGTCTTTGTTGGAATTAGAATTATATATGGTCTCAAGATCAGAAATTCAAATATTTGATTATTTGGATACACATTTTTTTAGTAATTAATTAATACACATTATGGTAAGTGAGTGAGACATTTGTAAGCATGTCCGAAATGTCAAAAAAATCATGAGCAAATTTAAGAAATTGAATAAGATTTAAAAATAAGTAAAAGGTATCTTTGACTTTGTCATTTGAGATTTTTATAGAAAAATCAAGTTAATTATTGTACGTAACTTTGTCACCCACTGTAGGAGACAAATTGGCAATAGATGGAGCGAAAAATATACTTTCAAAGTTTGAGACAGTGATATAAAAGACGTGTATAATATGTCGAGTTTTTTTTATAAAGATTTATCTACCACCATAATTCAATAAACGTCTTAATATTGTTCCATAAATATAACTACAAGCAAGTCGAACTAGCGTACATTCATGATGTCACGAAACATCAATACATATGTTAAAGGAAAATCGCACAAAACAAACAAATTCAAAAAATTAAATTGTTTGATTAATGTAAGAGATCACACGAACAATCTTAAATGTGAAATAAACTTGGAACCGGACAATAAGAAGGATCGATTTTTGGGGGATCAGGTTTTGTCCTAACCCAGTAATTTAATTTGTTAAGGTGTTTACTATCTCGTATTGACAATTGTCTCCCATGATAAAATGATAGACGTTGAGTAAACTCAAATTATTCATGAAATATCATTAGAGAAAGAACGTTTAACTCTGGTGTATGTTTCAGATATAGAAAATAAGCTGAAATTTAGGAGGAATAGGATATGTAACATAATTATTTTTTCTGGCGCATTCTCGTCGCCCACGACATGCGGGCACAAGTAAGTTCTCAAGCTGAAGCCCATCTCAAGTCCGTTCGATCCAATATTTGCACACGCCCTTGCCCTGTGCAATCTTTCTTCTATATATTTTTACAGGCCTATGAAAGCATGATACTATATATACTTTGTGAAAAATTAATAATATTTCCTTACGATACTTTTGAAGAGAACAGTATACAATGCACGTCTCATTTTTCAGCATTTCCATCTCACATGTGACATGACAAATTTTGAGATTCAATTTTTTCGTTCAGCTCTCGTCCGTTTTGAAACACCGTTAAACTAAACTGAGATCTAACAATCATATCAAACATGTAACACGTTTAGCTAATAATTAATCGATTAACGATACATCAAATGTTTTTTCTCCCAATTCTCGACCTTAGCATCTGCAATGTCCTTATTGATAGCAAAGTCGTGAAGTGACTTGGGATCGTAAGGAGGCATGAGGCAGGGGCTGGTGGTGGAGGCTTGCTTCACCATCGACTTCATCATGAATTTCCTGTACAGCCCCGTCGAATTGCACGCCATTGACTCCAAGCACATCTCCTTCGCCCCCGGAGGCACCGTCGGCTTGTACCGGAGCAGCTTGCCGTACTCGGTCAGCAGGTGGAACATGTAGTCGTATATGAACTCCATCTTCAACTCGCCTCTTATGAACTTGTCTGCTGCTCTGCCGAACTCTTGTGCCTGCATAATGGCAAAAACGTGTTGTATACTGTACAAGAAAAACGACCAAAAACCCCTACTCGAAAAAAATGTGCTCTATACTATGGCTGCTCAAAATAAACCGTGAACTGGGAAACCGACTAGAACTGGATCGGAACCAATCATAATCGAAAGAAATCGATCCGATCTCGATTCTTAAACTTAAGAACCGAAAGAAATCAGTTTGGCTCTGGTTTGATTTATATGAAACTGTAATTAACAGAATAAACCGAAACACGCCAGATTCTCAGTTCGATATCAGTCATTTGATCTCCACGAATCAACGTCCAAGTATTGGCTTATCAAACAACAAAGTCGGTTCGGTTTTAACCAGAAAACTAGTCAACCAAACCGGTTGGCTAACTTCTGGGTTTGGTACCCTTCTCGTTCTAATATTGGTTCTAGAATTTGGTAGCCGAACTGATATGTTTGGTTTTCAATCTTACAATCAGTTCTCGATCAGCCGGGCTTGAACACCCCTATTCTACACGTACTGTACGATACTTTTGGAAGATGATGCAATAGTAAAAAAGCCTGATAAACTAAATTACATTTCAATTTAATATATAACTTTTTAATCATTAACAAAATACACAACATGCATCGATCGGATTTTTGCATACTCTTATTTTAGACCTAATATTGACCAGTGCGTGTGTGTGTATATAAGTATATAGGTACCTTAGAGGTGTGTGTATTGCCCCAATCGACAGCGAACTTGATGGCCTTGCATTTATGTTGATTACTAATGGGCCAGTAATGGTACATGGGCCTCAAGCTCCTCGAGTAAAAGTCGTAGTAACGTGGCTTTACCACTAAAGTCATCGAATCGCATGCCAATATGTATTTCTCGCTCACCGACCATGCCGACCCCTCTATATATATCTTGTACCTATAATAATATACATATTAATCTCACAATTCATTACTAGCGAAAATTAAATAGCATACTATAGGATACTTAACGCACTGATAATAATCAATAAGAAAATACATATATATATATACATAGAGGCGTGATCTGGTGCGAACCAGATCATGCTGTGAGAACTCGTACGAACTAATTAGGTGGTGACACATGCACGTGTGTTTCCATTATTAAGCTATGTATTTTCATAAAAAAAGTCAGTCGGTGTTTCTATTATTATGATATGTATTTCTATAACCCCTCGTTATACCTCCGAGACCCCGTTACTCTCATGGACAACCCGTTGCACCATTTTTCCGACAGGGTTCACTGATTGGGTATAGAAAAATACACGTCCCTCTCGTTATACTCAGGCCCCTTCGTTACACTCATGCCCCCTCATTATACAGTTCTCCCGATGTTATGGAAATACATGTCATGATAAAGGAAATACATTACTTAATAAAAAAAATACGTGCGAGCATCAGTTTGCACCAGCCTCCTGATTCGCACTAAAATATACCCATATATATGTATATGTTCTCGTCTCACCTATGTCTGCATTGATCTTCCAAGTGTGAGTATTTGAACCCTTCTTCGGTTGCTCTGTCCCAATTCTGTATTTAGAAATATATCCACACCAGCTAGTTATATATACATATATACACATGAACGATTTAAATTATATTATTTCTTAAAATATAACTAAACTAATTACAAGTACACCAATTCTCATCAATAACGCTTTTAAAGTATTTCAACACTAAAATCTGATAATTATTTAAAACTACAGAAAACCAAAAATTTCAAAGTAACATTTACCATTCACAACAATTATATAAGAAAAGTGTATAGATTCTTAGGTTAAATAATTGAAATTGCACATTCTGTAGAGATATATAAGTTACTAGACACAAATTCAAACATATGCCCTCAAGTGAAAAGACGACGTCCTAGAGTACGGTGCCTTCAAAATGCGGTCCATAGTACGTTGCTCTTATCAGACAGCGCACGTATGGTATATGTTGCCCTTATATTGGCAACATATACAAATTACACGCGCTGCGTAAAATAAGGGCGTCATATATTTACACATGTGATGCTCGTATAAGCGTAAAAAATCTATAAAACTCGTCGTTATGAAATATAATTTCGATTTACCTGGGTAAAAAGACGGGCGTTCCAATCGACGTGTCGGGAGAGATTACAGTTGAGGAGGTCTTGCCTGTTATCGGACACATTTGGATTTCCTTTCCAGAAAGCCAATGGCTCTCTGTCAATCCACTTCCTCTCCTCGTTCACTTCCCTCAATTTCTCCGACACTCTGTCCCACGATCCTATATTTGTCTCTGGCCTACGCACCATTAATTCTCAGTCTAAGCACTTTCTTAAAAATGTGTCATTAGTTGTTGGTTCGTTACGTACCAGCCCCAGAACGTCCAGTCGGGGAACACGATATCTAGCGTGGCATTGTCCGCACAGTAGCGAAACAACGGTGGTGGTGGTGGATGCGACGACGTCGTATTGTCGTTTAGATGATCATAGTCCTTTGCCATCACGACCGGCCAGTCAACGCAATCGAACATGAGGTCGAGATCGGGTATTTTTCCGGGGTACTTGCGTAACAACTGTAGGAACCCCCACAGGCTAAAAGTGTCTCTGCACTGAAATCCTTTTAAATATGTTTCCACGTAGGCTCTACCATCCAGTATCACCAACCTGTATATACTATATACGATTAATTTGTGCAAATTAATATTAAATTGGACCAGCTTGAGCTTGCTAGTGATGTATTGTTCAAAAATAATAATGATATAAAATTGGAATTCAACGTGTTTGATTTTATATACGAGTATTAATAAATATTTTAAGTATAATAAGAGTGATCTTTTTATTTATATATAATATCAAAGAACGTGACTATTTTGTCAAAGAAACAAAATTGATTTTTTATTAAAAAAAATTACTGACATGAACATATTTATATATAGACTTGAACATCGGAACATGTACCAGAAATTATAACGTTAATATAAATTAAGATAACCTAAACTAATTTTTAACTTGTTGATTTTGAAGTTATTAACTTCTTCGCCATTTGCTTAAACAGTGGTTAGCTTTACTCGCTTCATGATCTTATATCAGGGGTTAAGGCTAACCAAGATATTTACGTGGTGAGGGTTTAAGAGTAATTAAAAAAAGTCATGCGTTGTTAAATAAATATATTAATTTTTTTATGTCATAAATTTTAGGCAAAATTCCACTTAGTTACTCTTAAGTTTGGCCGAGTTTCACTTAACCCCTCTTAAGTTCAAAATTCACTTGTATAGTCCTCTGAGTTTGCAAAAGTCTCACTTTATCCATTTTCAGTTAACTTTTTTGAAAATTATGTTAACTTTTTGTGAAATGACGAAATTCATTAAAAAATTAAAAATAAAAATTATTTTGAACCTTTTGTTTTCTTATTTTTTCTACAGAAACAAAGAATATAAAATATATCTTAGTATTAATTTATTTTTAAAAAATAAATTCATAAAATTTTAAAAAATAAAAAACAATGTTTAAAAATCATTTTAAAAAAATAAAATTTTCTAAAAATTACTTTTACTACTAACAGAGTTTTATTGTTTATTTTATACAATGAAAACATTATATAAAAAAGTTCAAAAAACATTTTTATTAATTTATTATAATTTTTCAATAAAAGGATATTTTCGTCATTTTGCAAAAAAGTTAACAGAATTTTTAAAAAAGTTAACAGAAAAGGGTAAATTGAAACTTTTTCAAATTTAAGGGACTTCACAAGTTGATTTTGAAGTTCAAGGTAGTTAAGTGAAATACGGCCAAACTTAAGAGGAGCTAAGTGAAAATTTTCCTAAATTTTATGACACTGAAGTCTGAAAGAGTTTTTTTTGAAATAAAAAAGCATATGCAATTATATTTTAATGTGATTTAAAAATCCAACATTGTTCAAAAAATATGTTAAGCCCTACTCGGGTATAGAGAATTGTCCGGAATTGATCAAAATTATTTGATTTAAATGATTAATTAAAAATTGATCAAATCAGAGGAATAAAATATTTTTATAATATTAGTAGAGATGATGTAATTAAAATAATATTTACCTGAAATTAGCAGTTCTGCGGGCATTTTCGACCATTTCTCTGGTGATCCCAGTGTGGGCCCACGGCTTCAGATCTTCGTTTATCCAGTTGAAGTAGTGCGGACACGTGGCGGAAGGTGGGCCCAAGTCCACACTGGGTTGATCTTGATTATATGCGGGGCATGTTCCCGTGAGGTCATGAGCAGTGCAGTTAAGATGAGTCCTCATTGTTAAATTTATTTCCTCTAGCGAGCTATCATAATTTATCTGCAAAATTATTCATTACTAAGCCATAATATATAGTATACAAAAATCAGCAAACACAAGAATAAATAAATAACACTAGCATCAATTTCTCTTAAAATAGAAATAAATATAGTAGTGTCAAATTATACTTAACTACAAAGTCGAGTAAATTCGTGGTGCAAAATACAACGACGATTAAGAAGAATAAGAAAGCGGAGAGCCGTAGTGGAGAGCTGATTAATGACCTCAACATCGACTCTGGGAATGAGTGATGTATGTCTATTATCAACCTGATAGAAAATTAATTAGTATACATTTTTGTTCATTTAACATACGATAATTTTATGATTAACGATGAGAACATAATCTAAAATATGTGAATATATATAAGTTAGAGAAAAATTAACTTACGAGAAGATTTTGAATTAATTAATTCAAGAACAGCTTTCATAAACGTCTTCTCGACCAGGGCAAAGGAATTGTAATCGTTTATGAAACAATTATTGTTGTTGTAGAGCAAATGTATATTTAGTTATTGAATTTGTATTTTATACTTCACTATTTTGGGTTTTGTTCTTGGTAGAAAAATACAGAAATATATTGCTACAAGAGATCACTAACTACATGTGGTTTAATAGATTTAGTTTGAGCGAGTCAAGTGCACAATATTTAGTTGCTAAATTTTGCTTTCCTTTTCCTTTTATTTCGTAACCCTTGTAATTAATTGCTCTAATTATTAGTTGTCCGTTTTAATTATATATCAAAATGCATGTTAGTTATGTTTGGGGTTTAGGGAACGCTATTATTAGCTTTTAGGGAAATTACAAGAAAAGTTATACGTAAATCATGTCACTTTTATGAATTTTAGAAGTCACTGTATATGTCACTAACAAATTCTTCAAGAGGCGTCGCAACCATGTGCAACGGCCGTGACATCTGTTGGGGGTAAAAAGTGGTTCGCGCGGCGCACTTATTTAGAACGGGTGCTCTTCGCCTCACGCCTTTTCCCACACGCGCAACAACACGCGGTCGAACAAGTACATTTATATTCCGGCCTAAGTCCGGGTCGAATCCATAGGGACCAAAATGGGGTCTCTCAATTGGACATTCCGTGCTCTCTTTCCCGACACGACTCGATAAAGTAAATTGCACAAGAAGAGAAATTAATCTACACTAAGTACACAACTACAACTACACTACAACTAATGCAAGAAATTTAATAGGGGAGACAGATGATAGATGGTTAGTTAGAAGTCAAGGATTCAAGCATCGAAGGTGCTAAACATGCATGGTCTTGACTCACGATATCGAAATACTAGTTCAATTGGTTGATGTTTATGTTTAACCTATGTCTTGGATACTGTTCTCACCTCTCGGCATCGAAAACGGCCTAATCCCGGAATGACACTTGCTCTCTCGAGTTCGTATCAATCCCGGGACCGCATTGGTCCGACATATTAGGATAAATGCTAATATGGGGCGTCTAGGCACGGCTTCGAACCCCTAGCACTTTGTGATACCTAGGTCCACGACTATCCGTCTCTCTCGAGCTCGACTTAATCGCCTACACATGCATTCTACGCGGTGCTAATCACGATGCAAGTATTAAATTGAGGCAAACACACAACACATTCATTCAACACAACGGTGATTAGGAAATGAACCTATGTCATAATTACCAACCTCGCCTCTCGGCATTGAGATTGGCCTAATTCCAAGTCAACTCTTGCCCTCTCGGGTATCGAACCAACTCGGAACCGCATTCGCCCGACAATCTTAGGCTAAGGGTTTATTCGAGGTGTCAAGACTCGGTCTCGAGCCTCCAACCCTCGGTAGTTCCTAGGTCCGGGCCTATCCTTCCCTCTCGGGATCGGCCTAGCCCCTAAACACACATACTAAGTTAGGCTAAGTGTTACGTCGGGGTGTCAAAACCCGGTTTCGAGCTCCTCACACTTAATGACACCAAGGTCTATGGAACACCGTCTCCCTCTCGAGCCCGGGTAAGCCCTAAGCATACATTTTACGCGGCCCACAAAGTATACATGGATTAAAGTAAGGTAAACCTACACATAACCATCATCATCCTAAAACTAATACCTCAAATAACAATAAGGGGTAATGACAGTTGACTACACCCAACTATGTCACGTTTCAAATTTAATACCCCAACTTTCAAATTTTCACTTGGGGTACCCAAAGATCAAATAAGCGACAATTAACCTAACTTCTGTTAAATCTAACTGAATTGGTGTGTTAAAATGTCTAAAATGCCCTAAATAGTTTTGATTTGAAATCAAATTGGTTTAATAGATTCAACTTTGGTCTAAATGGTTTAAATTTGATCTAACCGGTTCAAATTATACTTTTATTTAATAAATAATTTATTAAATTGTGAAATGTCTAAAATACCCTCGTATTTGATAAACTAAAATGACCATTTTACCCTCGTTTGCACAACAATTTTGACATTTGATTCAAGGGCAAAATAACCTTTTCAAATATACTATCAGATTAAATTAAAACTAATGATGAATATACTGTTTTTCCTCAAACTATTCTCCCAACTCTCTTCTTCACAAACATGAACATTGAACAACCAAAACCAAAAGGGGCATGGCAGTGAGTCTTAGATCCGAAGAACAATCGTCGACCGAAGACGTCGGCTTCGGTGACGACCTCGATGGCACCGCATCTGCTCTATCGATCTATACCAGAGCGCGCACCGCCGATGGCTCTCGATGTCCCTTCACAAATGAAGATGGACTTCGAATTCACAAACGAGGAAGCCATAGGTGCAGAGCTCGGCGGCTGTGGTTCCGACAAACCGTAGGGGCGAGTAGGTTTCAGATCTGGATTGGAGCTTGCCGAGGAGCTTACCGTCGTCTATGAGGTCTGGCTTTGTCGAATCGGAGCATCGGTCTAGTTTTCTACCTCGACTCTTATGACACCAACACCAGAAAATTTTATTCACCACAAATCAAAACCATATCAAATCGAACGATTGCCACCATCGTTTGGCAAGAGAATCGGGTTGGTCTCCGGTGGTTTGGGGTTCGCTTCGGCGAGATGGGCTCCTGCGACTCAGATCTAGAACCAATCGGTGACCGACGGAGCAAATCAAGCCCCGACAACTCAGATCTTGAACTCGAAAATTTTCAAAACGCGATGGTTGTAGTTGGAGGTGACGGTGTGGCTGGAGAGAATCGAGGTTCTGGACCTTGGGCGAGTCATCATCAGCGTTCACCGATTCAAGTCAACCATTGGAGGGCAGAAGAGAGGGAGAAGGGAAGATGAACTTGGACAAGTTGGAAAGGGCGACCGTGAGCTCCATATCCTTAACGGCGCCGGCATCGGAGGTCTGTCGAAAAAATTTGAAGGTCGGCGACGAAGACAAGGGAGAGAGATTGAGAGTGAGGAAGAAGAAGAGTGTTATTTTTTATATAATTTTTATTATTTTGTAATTATAAATTCATAATTAAAAACTTGTTATTTTGTAATTTATACAATTTTTTTATTATAAATTATTATAAAACTAATATATATATATATATATATATATATAATTTTTATTTGAACCGGTTAGATCAAATTTAAACCAGTTAGACCGAATTTGAATCTATTAAACCAATCTGATTTCAAATCAAAATTGTTGAGGGCATTTTAGACATTTTAACACACAAATTCAGTTAGATTTAACAGAAGTTGAGTTAAGTGTCGCTTATTTGATTTTTGGGTACCCTAAATGAAACTTTGAAAGTTGGGGTATTAAATTTGAAACGTGACATAGTTGGGTGTAGTCAACTGTCATTACCCCTAACAATAAATCAATCCATACAAGGTCTAGCTCCCATGACCTAGGGATTTTAGCCCCAAATCATAATGCTCAAGCTTTCATGTACAAGAATAAACTAGATTCAAGAAATGGAAAGAGAATTACAAACCCAAACCCAAAAACATGGGTGTTGGGAAGCTTAAAACTCTTCAATCTAACTCCTTCTTGCATCCTCTTGCCTCCTCTTCTTCTTCACATGGTGGTGGTGGTGGAAACCCTCCTTTGGAGCACCAAAAACGACCTCCAAGGGAGGTTCTTGGAGCTTATTTCCTCTAGAAACCCTTGGTAGGTCGAAAACCCTCTCCAAACTAAGTGTGTGGCTGAAATGTGAGAGTTGGATGCTGAAAAATGAGGGTTTTTGCACTTTAAATCCCTGTTCTGGTGCTTAGGCACGATCTTGCCTATGGAGTCACGATCGTGCCTTTTATGGTGACGATCGTGACCCAAATCGTGCATCGCTACGGCATGTCCGAGCAAAATTCGGCCAAAATATTCATTGAGGCACGATCGTGCCTCACCTAGGCACGATCGTTACTCCTTTAAAACCTCCTCAATGTGTTAGATCTTCACAATCCATTCAAATCGACATATTATGGGCCCCAATCAGACGTCGGATGAGGAATCTACACTACCGGGAAGTTTCAGCTATTGTGCAGAATTTTCTTAGTCGATTTTCAGCTCCAATTATGCTCCAATTGTGCCTTCCACCTACAAAATGTCAAAATTCCACCAAAGATCAAAAAGTACAAGATAATGGCTCTTGAAAGCCGAAACGAGGACAATTCGGTGCTCAATTGCGGGACAGAAGTGTAATTGCAAGGTCGCATCGGACCCGCAACGACACCAAGCTGTGACACATACCAAACAAAATATGTCGCAGCTTGAGTGTTATGGCCATGACTATAAGCAGTCGTTACCAGAAAGATGTCTGAAAGCATCAGGACCTGAGTGTCACGACCGCGACATGAAAAGAAAGATGTTATCCGAGTTGCTAGAGTCGAAAAAGATGTCATGGCTTAAACAAGCTCCAGCGTGACTGCTCGTGACTAAAGTCGCAAGACACGTGGCATATCACAGTCTGATGTCGCATATGTGACACATTTGAATAGAGGTCGTGACACCTCGTAACGCGCAAAAGTAAGAAGATTTCAACCTATTTCAACTGATGTAAGAAACTCAGGGATATAGGTAGATGACTCTAGAGAAGGTCTAAGGCGATTCTAAACAAAATCGAGAGGTTGAGGGATAGGAAGGCATTGCTGGTGACACGAGGATCACACAAACGCAAAGGAGGCTCGGAGATCAAAGATGATAAGTAGATATCATCATCTTATACCTACTATTGGAGGGGTTTTTCTGTTCTTCTATATACTTTGTTCTTGAATTTTCATAGATAAGATCATCATGATTATAGGCTAAATACCCATAATAATGGATGTTAAACGGAAATTGTGGCTAATTTGATATGGTAACAATTATTCAAGTATTTTTGCATGATGTTGGACTTACATATTGTTTGTGTTGATTGCTTGAATAGTTGAATTTGGCCAATTTAAGTGGCAATAAGAGTTGTTAACTCATCTCGAGGGGATGCGGTTCATAATCGACTTGTCGCAAGTTTGGGGTTCAACTATTTGGAACCCCATCTTAGTATTATCGTGCTTAACGCAAACTTGAGACGCGAGTTTGCTTGAGAAGAGAATTGTCATATCATGCCTAAACCGATTACAATACTGAGAGGTGAAGTCAGTAACCATGACATAATATAGTATGTATTGCATATTTATTTGAATTGGAATTAATATATTAATAGAACTGGAGTAACCTAGCATTCATGGTTTGTCCTTAACTGATAAAAACTCGTGTGCATTGCTCTTGCCCATTACAATTAGTGTCTTCTCACATTTATAATTAATTATTTTCATTTAAAAGATGGCAAGATTAATTTTTTTTAACCTCATTTAGTTTACGGAGATAAAACTTGTATGTCGAGTTTATTATTTAACGATTGCATATGAGTATACACATAATCGAGTGTCCCTGAATGAACCGTTCACGTGCCCAACAAAAGTACGTAACAATTTTTTTTATAAAGAGAATAAAAATCCTTACTACAAATTCGTTGGAAGTTCAAAATCCTTCTAATTTGGCTGCATATAATTGACAAAGTCCAACGGAAAATTCGGTTCCTTGCAAAACAATTCACAAAA
This sequence comes from Geranium rotundifolium, assembly GCA_963920655.1. Taxonomy (NCBI): domain Eukaryota; kingdom Viridiplantae; phylum Streptophyta; class Magnoliopsida; order Geraniales; family Geraniaceae; genus Geranium; species Geranium rotundifolium. The sequence continues at coordinate 5,768,560 of OY987316.1, read as the reverse complement.
AATTAGGACAATACAAACGTTAAAGAGGAATATAAAAAAGAACTAAAATGTACATTTACAATTGTCATCGCAAAGCTTCCATTCTCTCAACTTTTCAAGGGAGAGAAAGAAGAATTAATCTCTCTCTCCCTTATCTCTCTCGACATTTTAATCAATTTATCACACGAATGGGTTGTGGAAAATCAAAACTTGACGTCGCCACCGGAAACACCATTTCGCGGAGGAAATCAAGAGCTACAAAATCGATCGACAACAACAATATCAACGTCAATCTTGAAAAAAGTGTAAACGATAATGTTCATGACGATTGCGATGAGGTGAAGGACATAATTGAAACCAAAGTCTCCAACAATTTGTCAGAAGATAAAAGTGAAGAACTCGAAAAAGAAGAGGAGATAAATGATTTAGTCGTTGAAGACCGTGGATTGATATCTGAAACTTGGTCGAGTCACTCACGCTTGTCAAGAAAAGATGACGACGAAGTTGTCGGGGACTTTGATATCGAGGAGGAGAGATCCGAATACGATTCTCCTCTCTATGAATTCGATAGCGATGGCACATCGAGGAGTGAGAGTTTGGAAGCCGATGATCAGGCAAACACGAAAACGGGTTTGAAACCCTAATCTGTGTTTGTTTCACGACATAGGGAAAGCTAGAAATGTCGTTTGTAATTAAGGAAATGATATTATTGGATAGAAGATTAATTCATATTGACACTTTTTAATGTATGTATTTTCATTTTTATCCAATATATATGTTCATGTTCAAGCGACCTCCATAAAACATCTGATTTAATTTCATCAAATTTTATTCAATCATGTTGGTCAAACATGCTAGTAGGAAACAACAATTTTAATTAATTAGTGAAAATTGCAAAACGATCGTAACTGATAGTAGAAAAAACACTATAAAAAAGACACAATCTATCTTATATTATAATTAATGTCGAGTTTTTAACGTAAATTTTAACATTCTCAAGAGGTTAATTGACTCCCGCATGAAAATTTGGATGATTATTTTCCAGGTCACTTTTGTATGATACATAAAATATTATTATATCATATAAAAGCTCGACTTAGATTCAAATTTTGATATAGTTAGACTACATAAATTGTAAGGAAAATTGTAAAATAAAATTATAATTGTTTTTTCTTTCACTCTCCTTAATCGTACTTTTGCAAACACACACTCTCTCACTCGTATTCAAATTCGCACGATATGTGTAAATCCGTGAAAATTAACGGAAGTGTTATTTAAGTGTTTTCCGGTCAAGAATCGAATCTAATCAGTCAAGAACCGGACCGGACCAGACTCCTCGGTTCTCCATTTAAGGATTAGAATCGAAACTGTTACACGTGGTTCATGGTTCTCCAATCATGGTTTCAATTCGGTTTGAATTCGGTCTCCGATTCTGTTGTTAAAGTGTCCAACCCTAGCCACGTTTGAGTTAACAATTAAGTGACACCTTCATCAATTTTCACGAATTTACATAGACGTGCAAAAATGAACATGAGTTAGAGAGAGAGTTTCTGCAAAAAAAGAATACGAGTGAAGGAGAGTTTTTGCAAAAATACAGTGAACTGAGAGTTTGTACAAATTTTTTTTTTGAAGAGACTTTTTGCAATTTTTCATAAATTATATAAGAAGTGAATAATAATAAATAAATGAAATATTTTGGTGGAAAAATTGAAATTAGAGGGTGTAGATGGCAGATCCACGTAACCTGTAAAGGGCAAGAATGTAATTATGTATAAAAACGGGGACCAAATGTGAAAGGGTGGCAGCTAATTTGTTACTGCATCAATCAGCGCAGCTTACTCCATCCAAATCATTACTCTCTTTTACTTTCTTTTCTCGAGAAAAGAAAAGTTGGACTCTCAGATTCAATGCTATTTGGCCCTTCAACGCCCCAGAATTTCCCACAAACATTCCAATTAGGGTTTCCAGATTCCGCATCGGAGCTCCTCAAATCGACCAGAAATGTGGGTCACCAACTGAGATGAGTCAACGAGCAGGGAGGTTGGTGGATTTTCCCGGCGGCGATGGGTTGTGTGTTCGGTAAAGAAGCTCCGGAAGAGCAGAGAAGAAGCTCCAAGGAGGAGAGGTCTCAGGTTCAAGTTCAAGTTCAGTCGGAGCAGGAGAGAGGGGACGGAAATGGAGTCGAGGATCGGAAGGAGCCGGAGGAGGAGGCGGCGGCGCGTGCGCGGCACCGGGGCGAGAGGCGGCGGAGGGATAGGCCGAATCCGAGGCTGAGCAATCCTCCCAAGGGTCTCCACGGCGAGCAGGTGGCGGCTGGATGGCCGTCGTGGCTCTCCGCGGTGGCCGGAGAGGCCATCAATGGGTGGACTCCCAGGCGGGCCGATACGTTTGAGAAGATTGATAAGGTGAGGTGTTACTGTTTGCTGAATATGTATGTGACTGAGAATGTTATATATTGGTGACTTGATCTTTGATTGTTGTGAAAGAATGAAGAAAAAAAACCGACCCAATTTAGTAAGATTGTGAGTTGCTTTTTGTTCAGGGTAGTTAAGTGGGAATTTTATTTATTTATTCCGTTGTGTATAAATGAAAAAAATAAGAAATTTATGGTTTTTGTTTTGTCTTTTAATCATGGAGTATTATGGATTATGATGTTGATCTTTGTATATTTTGGTATGTCTGATTATCAGATTGGGCAAGGTACAATCTGTTGATGACTGAGAATGTTATTGGTTTGAGTTTCTTGTTGATGCCTTGATCTTTGATTGTTGTGGAAAAATGGAGAAAAAAAACTGACCCAATTTAGTAAGACTGTGAGTTGCTTTTTGTTCAGGGTAGTTAAGTGGGAATTTTGTTTATTCTGTTGTGCAGAAATGAAAAAATAAGAAATTTATGCTATTTGTTTTATTTTCTTTTATCTTTTAATTACGGAGTATTATGGATTATGATGTTGATCATTGTATATTTGTGTGTGTGATTATCAGATTGGGCAAGGTACATACAGCAATGTGTACAAAGCCAGAGATACATTGACGGGAAAAATTGTTGCTCTTAAGAAGGTTAGGTTTGACAATTTGGAGCCAGAGAGTGTCAAGTTTATGGCTAGGGAGATTTTGATATTACGCTTCTTGGATCATCCGAATGTTGTAAAATTGGAAGGTTTAGTAACATCGCGAATGTCATGTAGTTTATACCTTGTATTCGAATATTTTGATCATGATTTGGCTGGACTTGCTGCGAGCCCAACAATCAAGTTCACAGAACCTCAGGTATGGAGATATTTTGTTCCATAGAATGTTTGTGTATTTTCTCAGATAAATTGTTTTATCAGTAATCATGTTAGAGTAACCCTGCTTTGTTATCTTAAATGTCTGGAACATGGCAGGTGAAATGTTATATGCACCAGCTGTTGTCGGGACTTGAACACTGTCATAACCGCAATGTGTTGCACCGTGATATTAAGGGGTCAAATCTTTTGATTGACAAAGGCGGAGTGCTAAAGATTGCTGATTTTGGGTTGGCATCCTTTTTCGATCCAAATCACAAGCAGCCCATGACAAGTCGGGTGGTGACCTTGTGGTATCGACCCCCGGAGCTTCTCCTTGGGGCCACTGATTATGGTGTCGGTATCGATCTCTGGAGTGCTGGTTGTATTCTTGCTGAGTTGTTGGCGGGTAAACCAATCATGCCTGGTCGTACTGAGGTAATTTCATAATGCACGACTTTACTTGAGCGAATTATTTGCTTGATGGTTCCAGCACTTGTAGGCTCCTTATTGTTGTATGATGGTGATTGTTTTATTGTTACTTTAGGCCGAATATTGATTGCGATCAGATGTTTTGTAAGCAATTTAATTCCCAGTTGATTCTTGCATCTTCTTATATCTAAAGCAAATCTCCTACCTTCAGTTTCCAAAGGGAGGGAAGGCCAGATAAATATTCGGAGAAAATTTAGTTCTCCTTTTAAAGTAATGTCATAATGTGGACTATTTTACTTGCCAACCGAAATTTGCATGCTTTTCAAGAAACCAGAAATTGTTTTTGTTTAGTGCAAATATTTTTCTGCTGTACTCCAATACTTTTAGAGGTAGGTTTGCAGTAACTGTTTATCAACTGTGTAAACAACATCTGTTACTGAAGTCCCCTAATTTTGTCATCCAGTTCTCATCGTCACTTTCTCCATTGCACTTGTTCTCTACTATATTCTTATTCTAGGTGGCTTCCTCAGCTGCTCCTGGTACTACAGTTTGATTTTATAGTATGAAAGTTTTGAAGCTTTCTTTATGGTTTGATTGTCCTAATGATGAATGTCTCTATTCTCAACCAAACAGCCTAAAAACCATATAGAAATTAGCTCTTCCTTCCAACTAGCTAAGCTACCCTTTGATCAGAGCCTTTGACCACCCTCTGCCCACCAGTATTGTATTTGTGTGATACCATATGCTTTCTTTGGTTTTTTAGGTTTCATGAAACTCATTCAAGTGCTCTATCAAATAATTACCATCCAAAAACATGTTTTCATTAAATTTAATATTTGCTTCTAAATGTCAGGAAATATTTGTTGTAACTATTTTCTATGTATCTTGTGTTGTTGCTAATATATTCTTTACACAACTGTAGGTTGAGCAACTTCACAAGATATTTAAGCTATGTGGATCTCCTTCAGAAGAATATTGGAAAAAGTCAAAGTTGCCACATGCAACCATATTCAAGCCCCAGCAATCATATAAACGATGTATAGCAGCGACATTCAAAGACTTCCCTCCATCATCACTTCCACTAATTGAGACTCTTCTTGCAATCGACCCCGCTGAGCGTCAAACTGCTACGGCTGCATTGAAGAGTGAAGTGAGTCATTTGCTTCCCCTATTTTTGTCTGGCCCTCTCTTTTCCCTGCTTATTGTCAGTGCTAGCATGATAGAATTTGGATTGTTTTGAAGATACTCAGAACGTGAGAATTAAAATTTAGAATGCTGCTTCCTTTTTTGTTGTGTTCTAAATTTTTATTAATTTTTGCACAAGGGTATGTAATAGCAGGGATGGGAGTGAATAAACATGGTTCCTAATCAAAACACAAAGGATAGGTGATCCCCACTCCCTTCAAATTAAAAAAAAAACACTACCTATATGGTCTGAACTAGTGTATATTTACATTTTGAGAATTATTTGCATGTATATGTCGTTTCACATGCATTATAGTAGTAACGGCTTTGTATCTATCTTCAGCTGCACATATACAATCAGATTATTTAATGATAAAAAGATAGTTACCAGGCTTCTATTTATTCATTTATAGCACAGATGGTTGTCTATACTTGGACAGTTATTGTGTGAAGGAGTGTATTTATTTGTGAATTCGAACCTATTGGGTAAGCTCATGGTTATGTGTATACATATGTTTTTCTGTTTACGCATAGGATACTTTAGGGTGAAGTTTATGATAATGAGAAGGACATTTGTAGTACCAGCTTCATAAATGATTTTCTCCCTAGAGACTGGAAATAAGAAAGTGTGATAGAGTCGGCCCATCAAAACTATTTAGTTCCTTTAATTATCTATAAATGTTTTTTTTCTGGTCTTCTAATGTGTATTTGTTTTCCATATAAAATATGTTGAACATTAGGTCTAAAAGTCAGGTAGTCACCTCTGTTCTGGCAACAACTATAATTTACATGCAAATTGTATAAAAACTAGAAGTCTTCTTTATTTTTTTCTAATCTCACAAGGTATGTTGCTATTTGTTTGTTTGTTCTTTGTTTAGTTCTTCACAACCAAGCCTTATGCTTGCGAGCCTTCTAGTCTTCCAAAATATCCTCCCAGCAAGGAGATGGATGCTAAGCTACGAGATGAAGAAGCTAGAAGGTAGATGGTTTTCTTATGTACAAACTTAATAAGTAGCTTTGTTTTGAGAATTTAGCTTGACTTTATGTTTCTACTTCCAGTATTGAATGTTTTCAGATTCCATTAGTTGTTTATATAGTAAGTTTATCCATCCATAATATCTGATACCCATCCTCTATTGTACACCCACTTAAAATGTAACCTAAAGTATCCTCTGAAAATGTATTTGTGTAGATTGAGAGCTGCTGGGAAAGCTAATGCTGATGGTGTTAAAAAGTCACGCCCACGCGAACGAGCTGTAAGGGCATACCCTGCCCCTGAAGCCAATGCTGAACTTCAAGCCAATCTTGATGTATGCCAGATAAGCTGTTTCATTATCGTTCTGTTATTTTTCAAGATTGAATTTGTCGAGGCTTCTCACATATACATGGCATGGAATCCCCTGTCTTGCAATATTTGTCATTTTTCATACTCGGGGAAAACAATTTTTTTGAGTGTGTCGTTTATAATTTGTTAAAATGGGAAGCATGTTCTGTAAGTAGCACCTGAGCGTTTTCAGGGAACTAGTAACATCAAGAAAGATAACATGCTGGGATGAAAAATTTGTTTACATGTGCTAACCCATTTATGATGGTATGCTTAAAACTGAGGAATATAGTTGAGTTCATGTTTGAACATGCCTTAAGACATGTAAATTTCAATGGTCGAACTATAGGGACCATTCTAATCTCAATTCTTAATAAAGAATTTAGAAAGTCTTATGCACACGAATAGTCAAGATTTATTTTCTTGTATTATTTTGTGGAATTAGTTCGGGTATTAAAATTACTAATTTTAAGCTCTAACGCAAGAATGACTATCATGTGTGGCTTATGATCTTCAATGTGCGATAATTTACATGTTAAATGTCTCCAATAACTATAAATTACTAAAAATGTCCTCTGATTCATGACTTGTTAATTTTGGCGACTTGTTTTTTTTGTGGGAATAAGTAAGCTGACTGGTTACTATGAACATGTTCTGAATGTCATAGAGATTGTACCATGGTAAATTAGTTGTTTAAGTAGTCTAGTTGTCTTGCATATCGATTTTGCACAAGGACAATTAGATTTTGTTGATAATATTGAGCATCATACGGACAAGGTGAAGGATATGTTCAAAGTTAAGTCCATGGTTGTGTATCTATTGAAGCATAATTTAAATTTTGTAACCAATGAAATTGTAGAGTATCTGTAGAAAAGGCGTCTTTGATCATATGTAGCCTGTCAGTCTGCAGCCTGTAACAAACCACTCTCTATAGCGGAGAAGATGTTTACATTGACTCTCAAAATAGTTTATTAGCAGGTGAACATATAAGTTGATGATACGGTAATTTTTTTCTGGTCAAACTATTTGAGACTTATAGGCTAGTTTGACCAAGTTCTAAGTTAATTTGACTGCTCTATAAAAATATATACGCGCAATTTCTGATGTTCAAATTATTTGTTGCTCAGTAGTTTAAATTGAACATTTGACTTGAGTAAAAGATTAAGGTTATGTTGGACAAAAGTTTATGATTCCTTGCTTATGATATTTTTGCTTTACGTATAATCTTGTTCGCGTAATCAGACTGTAACAAACCTTTTCTCATGAGCCTAAGTGCTCTATTTGTTCTGGTTGCACTGCAGGACTACTCGAGTGGGTAATATTTATTTTGGCTTACAAATAATTTGATACTTGTTTTGTAAAACAGAGGCGGCGCATGATAACACATGCAAATGCAAAGAGCAAGAGTGAAAAATTTCCACCTCCCCACCAAGACGGAGGACTGGGCTATCCTTTGGGCACGTCTCAGCACATGGATCCAGCTTTTGACCCCCCTGATGTACCCTACAGCTCCACGAGTTTCTTCCCGAAAGCACCGATCCAGACTTGGTCTGGCCCATTGGTGGAGCCCCCTGCTGTCGGTGCCCCGAGGTATAAGAAACGCGTGAGGTGATACAAGGATATGAATTCGGGTTATATCTCAGAGACAAATATATATTAATTATGTTAAATTGCAAGGTGATTGTGGAAATAGCAAGAGCTTCTGATCCCAGTATTTTTTAGATCCAAAGACAGTGAGAAGAGGGAGGGCATTTTGTATTTCATTTTTGTTGTTCCTTGACTTATGTGGGTTTGTGTATTTATTTACTGTATCTTTTCTAAAGGAAATGAATAGAATTACTGAGCTTGAAAACTCTATTTGGGATACTGAAAATTCTATGAAGTGTGCTATTGGTTCATGTGCTCATTATTGTGTAATTTAACAAGTTTCTTTCTACAAATGTCTATGATTCTCTAATATACACCAGCTTTTAATTCACTTTCAGCTATAGCATGATCATAAATTATAGACCATCTTTATTTTACATACCTTTGTAAATAAATCACTAAACCGCTCATTTTTATTTCATTCGCAATTTTTTTTCTCTACTTTGTATTTTCATGGAGTATGCAACCACTACTTTGTACTTTCATTATAATGCTCAAACAAATATTAATTTTGTCATTAAAATTATACAATTACAACTTTTAAATATATTATATTACACAAAATATTGAAAAAACTTGAATTGTGCTTCCTTATCAAATCAACAGTTTTTAATAGAATTATAAAACTCGATCAACTAATAATAGGATGACTAGTCATTTGCATAAACTTGAATTGTGTTTGATTTAAATAAATATAACAAATTTGTAAGTAATGTAGTTTCTGCTCGATGCCACTTGTCATGGCGAGAGCTTTTACGTATAATATTCGAGGTGCGAGTCGTGAGTTGTGTGACACTCAGATTCAACTTTCACCTAAAACTTGTTAGAATCATGACACTAAGATAAGGGTAATATCGTAAATTTGCACTAAAAACACTCTTAAAATGATTTGCATGTAACCTAATTTTAAACTGATATATTTTTTAATAAAGTTAATTTTTATAAAAGTCAAACAAAGTTAAGACCTTAAAATGCTCCCAATTTTTTTTCCTACCATGGTAATTAGTAATTACTAATTATTACTGTATATTTGTATAAGATGCCAAAAGAAATGACATTATTATGTTTTAATTTTCCACTATAATTCTACTCAGAATTTCCCTTTTTTTCTTCATCCTATTTGCACAGCAAGAAAAAGAAAAGAAAACCAAAAAGTGGAATTAATAAAGAGGAGAGACCCAGCAGCTCAAGCGCTGCTTAGAGCACATCCACACCTCTCTCTCTCTAATAACCTCTCGAACCCATTTTCTTCAACCCTATCTAGGGTCTTCGCTCTCGCTCTGGATCTTCTCAATCGAATCAGGTCTCTCTCTCTTTCCTCTATTTCCTGTCTTCGTTTCACCGTCGATCGCATCGTATCTCCTTGATCCTGCCGCTTTTTATGATTTCTGGGGTTTTTTGTTGATTTTTTGGGGATTTGTGAATCGCGATCTGGATGGTGGCGTTTTCGTGTTTGTGGTTCTAGGTTGGGGAGTATTTGGGGGTTTTAGGCTTTGTTTGGCTGTCGAGAAATCTGGATAAGGTGTGTGATGTTGGTTGTGGAAGAATTTGGATTGTTCGTCGGATTTTGACTGGTACTGGGTTTTGTGGTGTTGGAGGTTTCTTTGGTGTATTGTGGGTTATGGAGTGTTTAGGGTTTATGTTTGCTTTCGTGTGATCTTGGTTGTTGAGGAATTTGGATTGTTCATTAGATTTTGACTGTTATTGGGTTTTGTGGTATTGGGGGTTTCGATGGTGTATTGTTGGTTATGGAGTGTTTAGGGTTTATGTTTGCTTTCATGTGATCTTGGTTGTTGAAGAATTTGGATTGTGACTCACATTTTGACTGTTATTGGGTTTTGTGGTATTGGAGGTTTCTTTGGTGTATTGTAGGTTATGGAGTATTTAGGGTTTATGCTTGCTTTCAGTTTGTATATTCTACAGTACCTTACATGTTCATGTTTTTTTTTACCTATTGGGGTGTTTAGTATCTGCTGATTTATTTTCTGGGTTGGAGAATTTAGGCTGACTATTTATCTTTAGTGCTGTGGATTAGGTGGTGACAACATGACGATGAACGAGCGGAAGACGATTGACTTGGAGCAGGGATGGGAGTTTATGCAGAAGGGGATCACAAAGTTGAAGAACATTCTTGAAGGACTGCCCGAGCCGCAGTTTAGCTCCGAGGACTACATGATGCTTTACACGTACCATTTTTTGCACTACTTTGTGTGTTGATAATAGCAGGTGTTCCTATTATGCTCATTGTTTTTTCTGTTTTTTCAACAGCACTATATACAATATGTGTACTCAAAAGCCTCCCCATGATTACTCTCAGCAATTGTATGATAAATACCGGGAATCTTTCGAAGAGTATATTACTTCAACGGTAAATGGTGCTCTCTGTCAATTTTTAGATTAAGTTTACTTGTCTTTGTAGCTTGAGATCTAGAATGTGTTATTGTCATGGATACCAACTACTACAATAGAGAGATTTTGTTGTATCTATTTTATATATCATCATTGCAAACTATTGGTTGGATCAAGCTAGATTGTAATGAGTTAGACAACTAGATTTTCTGACTTCTCATTGTTTTCTTTTGTGGCAGTTTTCTGCAGATTTTGAGAATGGGGGTCAAAGGTCTTGATCTTTGGCTTGTTTATTGTTTATTGATGTTTTTATCTATTTTTTGGACATCCCATAGTGAAGAGTTTACATTGAAATCCTTTTCCAAAATAGGGCATATGTATTTGAAGTTATTGTCAAAGTTACCTTGGATTTGGACATCTAACTAGTCTGATGAAGAGGTCATTTGGATGATTAAGTGTTGGATTATTGTTTTCCACCCTATTCCTAATGTTCTGTCCCTTAGTTTGGATGAGGGTGGAATGTCTTATACAAATCTTGAATGAAGTATGCTTCTTTTGTTTCATTGTCATTGTTTTTCACAATTAAATGGTACTCATCCTTAGTTGCTCATATAGTATATTGGTTTAGACTTGCCTTGTATTCGGGTCAGCAAAAGCACTATAGATTTTGATGGTTTTAGACTTCATATTGAACATCTTTGTTCTAGGTATTGCCTTCTTTACGAGAGAAGCATGACGAGTTTATGCTGAGAGAGCTTGTGAAAAGATGGACAAACCATAAAGTTATGGTGAGGTGGCTTTCTCGTTTCTTCCATTATCTCGATCGCTACTTTATTGCTCGGAGGTCACTTCCTCCCTTGAATGAAGTTGGCTTATGTTGCTTCCGTGATCTGGTATGTCATAAATCCTTGTGGCTTTTTGAATTCTTTTCTTTTTGGACAGGAGATTTATCATTGATAACTGATTGAATATTAAGCTGCATAATATGTTGCTAAATGAGTATTATTTGCTATTGTACAATATTTAGTAATCATATTTTGTTATATGACCAGTGTGGCTATCCTTATTTCAGGTCTACCAGGAGTTAAATGCAAAAGTAAGGGATGCTGTGATTTCTCTGGTATGCTCTCATATTTCCCTCAACCTCACATCATGTCCACTATTTCCATAACAGAGATAGATTAACAAAAGTCTTCATGAAATCAGATTGACCAAGAACGTGAAGGAGAGCAGATTGACCGAGCTTTATTGAAAAATGTCTTGGATATATTTGTTGAAATTGGAATGGGGCAGATGGACTACTATGAAAATGATTTTGAAGCAGCCTTGCTAAAGGATACAGCTGCATACTATTCTAGGAAAGCCTCAAACTGGATTCTTGAAGATTCCTGTCCAGATTACATGTTGAAGGTAAGCTTTGTCTCTTTGTGCTATTCTGTTAAAAATCTTATTTTGCTATATGTTGATGCATCTTGTATGAATTCAGGCTGAAGAATGTTTGAAACGAGAGAAGGATAGGGTTTCACATTATTTGCATTCCAGTAGTGAGCCAAAGTTGCTAGAGGTTAGTGTATGTTGTCTTTGTATAGTTTTCCATATGGTGGGGGTGGATTGTGACAACGGTACCTACTTTATTGGTACATTCACCTCTCTGTATTCTGGATCTATTCTTACAAGTTATTCGTACTTTACAGAAAGTTCAACATGAGTTGTTGTCAGTCTATGCAAACCAACTGCTTGAAAAGGAGCACTCTGGATGTCATGCATTGCTTAGAGATGACAAGGTACTGTATGGTTATATGTTCGTTCTTCTGATATTTCCTTGCTGATAAATTTTATAAATTACGTATTGATAATTTGTCATAATGTTATGTTTTCTTAGGTGGAGGATTTATCAAGAATGTTCCGTCTCTTCTCAAAGATACCTCGAGGCCTTGATCCTGTATCTAGTATATTCAAACAAGTAAGCTGTCTTTATTTCCGATATCATCTCTCTCCAGGTAGGAAAGTCTTATTGTGTTGCGTTGATATATTTTTGCTGTGCAGCATGTCACTGCAGAGGGTACAGCATTGGTCAAACAGGCTGAAGACGCAGCAAGCAACAAGAAGGTTTGCATATTTTATTATTGTGCATCTCTATGATTAGCCCATGCATGGAAACTTCTGAGTTTTTTCTTACTAATTTCTGCACAAGGTGTACTTTAGATATGGTCTAATAGTTGTTGCTGATGACTTTCTGTTTTTCAACTAATGTATTGATTTAGCGGTAGTTTGATCCTTGAAATAACTTATAGTGGTTATTGTTAATGACTTTTATACACATTGTTTGATTAATCGAAAATTGTTAAATGATAGTCTAAATAACATGTAGTAGTTACTGTTAAGGTATTTTATGGACATGGTTTGATTTATTGGCTCATAAAAATGTGGAAAATGTTAATCTAAATAGGTTATGATATGTTTCAAGGGTGTCAAAAAATTCTCCTGGTATAAGGCATCTGAATCTGACTCATAGCAGTTGGCCTGCTCTTCTTTTAGGGAATTTGACAAGGAAATCAAATTATCCTATGGTAACTTCTTACGTGTTTTCGTGCAAGACTGCATTTTTTATCCTTGTTTGGATATGGAAAGGACCAGCTTGCTTCATGGAGAAGCTTGCTCTAATCGCTAACCTTTTAATTTTTCAAGTTATAGGTGTAGTGGCATGAATCCTTGTACAGATGTGATAGGCTGCTATACACATGTGTAGCTTGGCAATCTAGACAAACTCCTATTTGAGAAACAGGCTAATGTCTCTGTTGTCACTCATGGCTGTTGTGCTCATAATCCTGTTTGTTTTTGTAGTTGTGAATTGTGTTTGTCACACAAATATTTGACCTCAGCAGGGCTGAGGTTTATTCCTCCCTTGGTGATATGACAGTATCAACCTTCTGTTCTATGCATCACAAGGCTACCCTCTTTTGCCTTGCAATTGGATTATTGATCCTAATTTCTAAAGAAGGCTTTAATGGAGAAAAGTATGCAATAGAAGTCTAACGAAATGGAAAAAAAGCGGTGGCTTAGTGTCTGCTCTTTCATAGTTCTTCCTAAAATGATCTTGCCTGTAGTTCTTTTAAATTTCCAAAAGTTTGAAGATCAAATGCTTCCTGGTTGCTCTTTGTATTGCTTTAAATCTGTACTTCCTTTTCCCCAAACGTATATTGTATAGTACTTTTACCAACCATCAATGATGGTGAAATTAGTTTTGCCTTTCTTTCACATGTTTCCGACTTAGTGGTTATTTATAACTGACAACTAATTCAAACAAAAGAAAATACACTTATTTTGGAACAAAGGGAGTGTAAATGTTTTATCTCAATTTATGAATAGACAGTAACTTGTTATAGTATGGTTGGGGGGGGTATTAATACTGTTACTGATGATCCAGAGGTGCACTATGTAAGTAGCTGCTTGTGAAATAACTGAAGATGAGGATGTTTCGGGTAGGTTTTGTTGGGTTGAAGTTTATCATCTGTAACATTATAATGACAATGTTGATTGGCTTTTACACTATGTTGCTGAATTTCTATGTTTTTATGCAATTTTTAAAAACTACATTTGGATACTCATATCTATTAACTGACACGATTACTTTTTAAGTCATGTAAGTTCATTGTTTTTGCTGATTTGACTGTATTTATATTTTCAACAGGCTGAGAAAAAGGATGTGGTTGGATTACAGGAACAGGTATTTTTTGTATGATGTAGTTAACATTTTTTTCTGCTGTTTAAGTGGTAAAATCTAAAACTAACTGATATTGGTCTTCAGGTGTTTGTCAGAAAAGTGATCGAGCTACATGACAAATATCTGGCATATGTAAATGAATGTTTCCAGAACCACACTCTTTTTCACAAGGTTAGTATCATACAAGGACCCAACTTAACTCTAGTTGTGTCATATTAATCTTGATACTTAACTCTAATTGCTCTTTTATAGGCACTTAAAGAGGCTTTTGAGGTGTTCTGCAACAAGGGCGTTGCTGGAAGTTCAAGTGCTGAACTTCTTGCCACTTTCTGTGATAATATTCTCAAGAAAGGAGGGAGTGAAAAGCTAAGCGATGAAGCCATTGAAGAAACACTAGAAAAGGTCTGGTTTGCTATTTTTGCAACATTTTGTCATAATTTTATAAATATTAGTTGTCTAAATAGTTCTTATTGATCCACAGGTAGTAAAGCTTCTTGCTTATATCAGCGACAAAGATCTGTTTGCTGAATTTTACAGGTAAATAATTTTTAAAATGTAAACTGCTTTACATCATTTTACTTTTTTCTCAACAAATTTTTGTTTAATTTGTGGCAGGAAAAAGCTTGCTCGACGTCTTCTTTTCGACAAGAGTGCCAATGATGACCATGAGAGAAGTATATTGACAAAGTTAAAGCAGCAATGTGGTGGTCAGTTCACCTCGAAGATGGAGGGAATGGTCAGTTGTGGAATGTGAACTTCTATGAAAATGGAAATGTCATGTACTTGAATATTGATGGGTTTTTTCTTTTGTAGGTTACGGATTTGACATTGGCAAGAGAGAACCAAACTAATTTTGAGGAATATCTTAGCAACAATTCCAACGTGAATCCAGGAATTGACTTGACAGTTACTGTTTTGACCACCGGCTTCTGGCCAAGTTACAAGTCCTTTGATCTCAATCTCCCTGCAGAAATGGTAGGCTCAGATCTCTTTAATTTTGAAGCTCTGAAATTATTTGTTAAAGATGATTTGCCAACACAGTATAAATTGCCAGCGCACCAACATCTCATCTTGCTGATCACTGCTGTTTCAGGTTAAGTGTGTTGAAGTTTTCAGGGAGTTCTATCAAACCAAAACAAAGCATAGAAAACTTACATGGATATATTCATTGGGAACTTGTAACCTCAGTGGGAAATTTGACCCAAAGACGATGGAGTTGATTGTGACCACATATCAAGTAATTTTCAAAAATTCACACGGAGTATTTGCAGCTCATATTCTCTTTTCCTTGTCGCTAATACTATGAGATGTGTGTTGTTTGTAGGCTTCTGCTCTGCTGCTATTCAATACATCAGACAGACTGAGTTATTCGGAGATTATGACTCAGTTAAACTTGACTGACGATGATGTTATCAGGCTACTTCATTCCTTGTCCTGTGCAAAGTATAAGATTCTTATTAAAGAGCCAAGCACAAAAACCATTTTGCCTACCGATCACTTTCAGTTCAACTCCAAGTTCACAGATAAAATGAGGAGGATCAAGGTACTGGATTTTATCTCAAGTTGTGAGCTCAATTTGTTTTGATGATTTTTTATCGCTGTTACGCTATTGACGAATATGCTCATCATGCAGATTCCCTTACCTCCTGTTGACGAGAAGAAGAAAGTAATTGAAGACGTTGACAAAGACAGGCGATACGCAATTGATGCTTCGATTGTGCGCATCATGAAGAGCAGGAAAGTTTTGGGACACCAGCAGCTGGTCATGGAGTGTGTTGAGCAACTAGGGCGGATGTTTAAGGTTTGGTACCTTTCACTATGGTCATTTAGATGTCATCCTATTATTTCATTCACATCTTAAACTCATTGGATGTTTGCATTGCAGCCTGATTTCAAAGCAATTAAAAAGAGGATTGAAGATTTGATCACTCGGGATTATTTGGAAAGAGACAAGGACAATCCCAATCTGTTCAGATACTTGGCTTGATGTTAGTGGTTGATGATCATCAGATGAATTGGGTACTAGTATCACATCTATCTCAAAGTAAACGAAAGTGGGACTGAGCATTTTGTGAAAGGCGGTGCCTCATGTGGGTGACAATGCTTGTAAATTTTGCCTTAAGGGCCAACAACTCTATAAATCTGCGCGGTAAAGACATTGCATTGATTCCATAAATTGGTCAGTAAGTAGTATGTCTACGTATATCTTTTGACTTGGCAGATGCTTGTTTATGAATGTTGATTAACTTTGAGTGAAAGATAGAATTCTTGTATTTGAATCATTACTTGAATTGAGGTGCATGTTGTTTTTTGTAACATTGTGTGGTTCTGGTGAGGTTGGTTTGTTAGAAAATACGAGTCATTTAATGTTAAATTGTGGCAGTACAAGGAAGAGGCTCCTTGATTTTATGCACATGGTTAAAGCTTCAGTGTACTATAGAATTATGCTGCTCATTGAATCTAGAATCATAAAACCCAAAATTTTAATGATTTCTACTGTTTTAAGAAGCAATTAATATCGAACACAGCTCACTTAAAGTTTGACACAGACACCGATGTCCTCTCGGATAGAGTAGGAAAATTGTGTAATTATTCATAAAAAATAATGTCATTATTCATAAAAAATAATGTCGAACATAGTCTGACTCTTTTTCTCTCCGGTCACAACAATAAGGAAGAAAGGGAACAATTTTATGATTTCAAGTCCCATATACTTATTTAATCTGCGATCATTTTTCAAAAATTCGAAACGGATTTGTATAATAGAGTTTTGAGAGAGAGAATAGTCGGTGAGTTGGGTCGGACTCGAGTGGACGATGGTGAAGAAAGTTTCAGAAGCAGCAGCGACTCTTTCTCTGAGCGAAGAAGATCGCAAGGCTCTTCGTGGAAGCAAGTTCGCTCCTCTTCCTCCTCCTCCCTCTCACCAGCACCAACCACTACATTCCCAACCACCAAGGTTTCATTTTCTCCATCTAGGGTTTTTCAACACTCGATTTTGCTGATTGGAAAATTTCCCCAGGTTGGCGCATCCTGGTGGACCCTTGAAGACCAACAAAGCTGCGGCTCTGGCCAAATTTCTGGAGCGAAAGTTGCAGGAACCTGATGGATTGGCTCACATCAATCCTCATCTTCTCGAACGGGCCGTCACCAATGCCAAACAAACTGTCTCCACCAGTAATTTCGAAAAACTCCTTTTCGTTTCATTGTTTTTGTACAAAGTTTGTGAACCATAACTTTGAATAGGTAATGCAATTTGTATTTACTTTTAATTGGGTTTCAATTCCGCTGGGAGAGCCTTCTAGGGACTAATCGCGGAGTAATAGGTAAATAAATCGGATTAAAGGATTGATCAAAGAATTATAGAGGTATTTTACAGCATTGCAATTATGGTCTTCGTACTGTCTGTTCCCAGGATCGCAGCCAGGCGGTGATAGCGACTCGAAACTCTTCTCTTTAGCTGTACATTTGTGAGTTTATCGAGTTTAGTGATGATGGGATTTTGATCATTTCTAGGTTGGCTCAGCTTTGCAAGGTGGGTCTATAGTAGGGCTCATTCGTTCCGTCCTGTTATTCAGTATAGTCTCTGTTGTAGTCATTATTTGTGGGATAACTACTTGAAGGTTCTGATTAGTTTACTATTTAGAGTCTGGAGTCCAGTGCCTTGGGCATTCTACTTGGTGCTTGTGTAAGTTGATGCAATTCTTTTCACAATATTTTCTGTTAGGGATTGATTTTCTGGCAAAACCCTAGCCCTTGGCGTGAGTGATGCCTAATAACACACTGTCGTTCATCATTTTCTCTGGCAGTTTGTTTTAAGCTGGGGAAAATTAGCTATAAACTCTACGTTTTGCTGTCTTAATCTCCATTCCTGAATTCTTTAAACCCTAACTTAAAACTTGCTAAATATTGTTTGGTCAATGCAAACATTTCATTCATATGCTCTATCCCTTAATTGCATGTCCATTGCTAATCGTCACCCACCTTTGCTTGTTTCTTTAGCTCTTCCGTTATGTGACTAAGGTGTTTTTTCTGAACCCAATTTTTAAGCTTTTAATTGGCTACAGTGATGTTTAAGATATGATCATGAACCTAAACTTGGATAGTTTGATCAAGTGGTGCTTGTATGGAACAACTGCTTAACCTTTTTCTCCATTACCTGTCATAGATTACCAAATCATTGGTGATACCCTTATCTTTATCAGCGAACAACTGCTTATTTTTTATCCTCATTGTGTTCTCTTAAACACTCTTTAAGTCCATACTCTCCACCTTTTAGACTGGTGCCTCAAAAGGCTTACGCTGCACATGACCGGACCATCGTTATCATTGTTTTCGTATCTTCTAGTCTATCGGCACAACACCTACTTTGGTTCGAACAACCTTGTTTCAGACTTTGTTATTCCTTTTGTGCCCATACATTCAATGAATCATGCACATATTGGCCACTCACATTTTGTCCATTGATTTTCAACACAGCTCAACATTCCATCACATATAGTAATGTTGATCTAATAGCAGTCTTATATAATTTTCTTCCAAATGTAGAGGAAAACTCTTATCACATAGAACCTTTGATGTGTTTCGCCATTTCTACCACCCTGCTTGAATCATGTGGTTAACATTGCCATCTAATTCCCCGCCCCTGGTGCTTGTTATGGAACCAGCCAAAAAACATGCAATCTATAATTTCTCCATTGTTATGCTATGAAGGTTATACTGTGCTAGCATATCAAACATAGTAAATCTGATAAATAAAAGAGAATAATTGAAGTTTTATTTTCATATTACAGAAACAACAACTATCATACATCTCTTGTACTGTGTAACCCTGTTCTTAGACTGCATGTTTAATCTATTAATTATTAAAGCTTAATCCCAATTAACCTAAACTTTTAGTAGCACTCTAGGAAATAAAACATCGTAGTCAAATCAGTTTATAGAGACAGCTTACTATGATAACCATCATGTCTAGTCAGCAATATCTCATCAGTTAAAATCAGAATCTTGGTTTATTTATGAATTTCATGTTGTATCTGTATAGTGTAGCAATAACTTGATATCAAGTTTGGGGGATAAAGGTGTTTTCAAGTTTTTATTTCCTACTCACGGTCAAGTCACTATGGTCATATTTAGTTACATATTGTTCTTCGGGTATGGCATTTAAGAGCTCGTTGTGTTTCGCTGAAGTTTAAGTTTCAGTGGATGCATGTGCACCACTACTACTAGTTGATGATTTACTCTTTAACTTGCTAAGTAAGAGATCATATTGTTCTTACATGGGTTCTGGTTGATTGACATCTTACTTTTGTACAACTCTTGTACATACGTTTTCTGCTTTCGGAGGGTCCTTTAACCATGTTTTGGGCTCTAGGGATTCATTCAAATTATTCAATTGCTATTGAACAGTGAACACTATCTTCTGATTTGTAGGATTCTGAAATTTGCGTAAAGCTTTCTGAAACATATATCAAAATATAATTGGTCATATATTTATTAAAATATATAACTGAAGTTTTGTATTTCCTCGTTGATCAGTTTCACATTACGTATTAAGTTCCTCTTTCCAATTTCTAAGAAGAAAATATGGTTAATCGTGACATTTCGTTGTCGTGCTGTATCACTGAAATCTGTTTCTGGTACTCGCTCAAATCAGGTGGTAGTACTTCAACGTCAGGAAGAATTATTCGGCATGTGTCTTCCTTTGATGATTCCGATGAAGAAGTAGAAGAAGAGAAAGGAAAGATGAAGGATGTTTGCACTCAGAAACAAAAAAAGAAGACGAAAAAAAAGAAGAAAAAGAAAAAGAAGCAAAAGGTTATTTGCTTCTCACATATCGTTTATGAGTTCTTGTGGGTTTAAATTTTCACCTGAATATTACGTTCATCTGCTGTAGGTAATGGAAGGATGACCCCCAAATGTGCTAAATTGAAGAAAGAAATCTAAGAAAATGAAGAAATTGTGAAACTGTTATTCATTGAAGTTCATGCAAGTCAGTGGGAGGACTAGAGAGAGTATACACATTTGTTTCTTTGTTTTCTGCTAGTTCAGTTTAATTATTGGTTGTACCAAAGAAATGTGATAGTATTAAGCAACAATTGTAGAGCTCATGCATTAGGTTATGAAACCTGTACTGTCTTCATCCATAAAATAAGTCCTATTTTTATTTTATTTACTTGATGATGGTGATTTGAATATCCATTCGATTGTCACAGTTTTCAAGGTAACAATATTATGTAAAAGTCAATGTTCTGATAATCTATAATTTGTTCGATTAATCTCTTATCAGTCTCTAATTAATCCTTTATAATTGTTGAGTAAACCTTCAATCTGATTTTTTTTCCGATTAATCTCTGATCAGTTTCCAAAAATTTATGTTCGCCTGACTAGTACTTAGCGGAGTTGTACATTGTTCGGTTTCGATTAATCTAGTTTTAAGAAGATAAAAAACATTAAAACTGATAGAATTCGGTTCGGTTTGGTTTTAAACATATCAGTTTTCAGTATGGTTGTCTTGATTTGTTATTTGATTTACCAGTTTTTATTTGACTTAATTGTTGTACCAATACTTTTAGGCCAAATTAATAAAGATCGATTACTTAAGATGAGACATGTATCCAAATCAATTTGATTCATTTTTTTGTCGCCAGTTCTCACCTGTTCAGTTTTTCGGGTCAGGTCGGTTATTTTTGGGCAACCCTAGCGCCTAACTTTTTAGAACAATCCAAAAATGATGAATTATGGTGGAAGTGTAATCGATTGTGAAAGATAACTACAATAAAACTTTCAAGACTCATTGAAACATTTACATATAGATGAGGAATACATGTGTTAAAAGTGCAGAAATTAGAGGCAATCACTACCTTGAAATTAGATAAATTATGAGATACAGTGCATGAACATCGACCAACAAAAGAGATCAAGTGTCTATGTAAACCAGTTCTGCAATTTAGCAAGTACAATTTCAGTACTATTACAGCTAGTGTGCCACTTCAATTGAAAATTGAATGCAATTCTCACATTTGCATCACAAAACTAAACATAGATTTAGCTCAGTCGAAACAGATTGGTGACCATACATCAAGAACCGAAACTACAACCCTCCCAAGATAAATTTTATCCCATCATGCTATAATATAATATTACTTGGGCCCTTACAAGAATGAAACTTTTTTAGTTTTCAGTTTCCTTCTCCGAGTCTATATTTGGTGTAGCCTGTGCTTCCTCTTCCTGTCCGTCAGCCTTAGAATCACGGTTTTCTTTGGCATCCCCTGAGATATCTTTCAGCTGCATATGCATAAAGTAATCAATATGTGTGTTTATATCAAACATTGTACAAATAAGACTGTCAAGTGGAACCGTTTGATAGCACCAATTTGTCTGGCTAGGAGGAACTTACTCCCCCACATTGCCCTTTTAAGAACAAAAATACCCAATCTTTAGCCAGTTTAGTCCTGAATGAACTAGCAAGTCGTTTCAAATCAATGCTTACCATTAATTCTCAATAGATATATATAAGTAATGAAAGCATGCACACCCATGGGAAGCACAGAAAACTTTCTTGAGTTAAGAACAATTGTTACTCACCCCTAAGTTTCTCAGGCTAGCAGTAACATCCTCCTGTTGCTGATGAAGAGTGGTCCTAAGTTCTTGAAATTCCTGATTTCAGATTCGATAATAATGATGAATACAAAATATACAAATCAAACAGATGAGGATACAAATGGAGTGTCACTTACTAGCTTGAGCTGCTCTACTTCAACATTCAGTGACTTCTTGAGGTCAGACAGATCCTGTGTGAAGCAAAAGAAGAACATTAACAAATTGAATAAAGTGCGATAAATTTAAAAGACTGGTAATCTTTGCACAACCAGGGAAAATACTTGAGAAACTTTTTCCATTGACAAGGTTTTCCTGCCAATTCAAAGGCTAGAAAATTCGAAGAAGTCTTGAGGGGATAGTTAATTTAAGAATAAAGAGCTTTTCATGACACCAATTCAACTGCGTATTCATTTGGTAAACATTAATGGCCCGGTTTTTGGTAAAGTTGCACATTATACTCAGGTACAGAGATTTCAGCATGATAACTTCAACACAAAAGGAAAAAAATAACAATGCAAATACAAACAGACAAACTCAACCGAGGAATAGAGGGATGTTAACCATCAAATGAGAAAGAGGATAACTGCACAATGCAATTATTCCGCAAGAACAAAAAAATAATGCCAAAAGTTATGATGATTAGCACATAATTGGGAAAATAATGTCTTAATACAAATAATACTCCCTCTTTTTGAAATAAGTGTGTACTTTTCTATTTCCAGAAAATTTGAGGATAACCTATTTGGTAATGGTTATCCCTCACACGCCCTTACAAACTAAACGGAATTAACTAATTCTCATCCACGACTAATTTACCAAAAATGAGAGCGGACACTCATGTTGGAATTTTTTTATAAAGAAAGTGGACACATTTTCGAACAAATGGAGTATGATTTAATAACGAAATCAACACTCACATTCTGGTAGGCCTTCACTTGAGTGTCTAACTTGGATCTCCAACTTTGCAAATCCTGATGAAATAAGATACAAGGAGCAGTTAAATTTCCAATTAAAAATTCATTACTTGGTAAAAAAAACTGTAAACTGTATTTGTAGGGGATATTAATATTTTGAACTAGTATCATCTCGACTTACCTGTTTCAAACCTTGAATTCGACTAAGCAACTCTGTCCTTGATTCACTCAACTCCTAATAAAAATGAATAAAAGTCAATTAACCATGAGCTCTAGCAAGAAGCCCATCACTAACTGGGTGTATTTAATTCCCGAGAACACCATCATCACTTTAGAAGGACAAGCTAACATTGCAGTTGTTTGGGACCTCGCATACTCATTCAGTAGCTGAGAGAGCAAACTCTATTCCATACAAAAAACCATTTTCACAAAAATGAATATCTGACTTTCCGCTTTCCCAAACTTGCAACACTATTGTGATAAATCTCTTCCTAACAAGACAAGTGCATGCACTCTCATTTCTGGATATCCACATTCAATTTAGGGAAAAAAATCACACTCATCTGATGGGTATATCATTTTGGACTTCGAAAATTATGAATGAAACATACCAAAAAACCAGTTAAATCGAAGCTTCAAAATTTAAAAACTATGAACCCAGAGTTGCTAAGAATTTGGAAGAGAAACTGTAAAATGTAAGCATAAAAAGTGGGAATCAACATACTGCGATCTTTGAGCCAATTGGTGTCATATTCTCCTTTCTCTGCAAGGAAATCAAAAACCCATCATCAAAAAACATTGAAAATATAAACTTGTGAACTAACAGATCTATGTAGAGAGAGAGAGAGAGTACCGATGAAGAAAGAGGAGTGGTTGAGGCAGGAACTGGGACAGGACTGGTGGAATCGGAGCTCGCCATTGATCTGTTCAGTTACAGTCGCAGCGTTGCTGGAGATCAAAATCGAATCTCTGATTCGAAGAAAATGGAAAAAGAGTGAGAAACAGGAACGAGAGAGGAATTTGAAATTTCAATTTTTGAAATAGGGTTTGGTTTGGTTTCTACAGAGAAGATAAGGTTTTGGGCGGGCAATAATTAGCAAAATAGATCTCAATTATTTACTCACATCCAAATGGCTATATAACAAACCGAGTCTCGAACGAGCAGCTCAAGCTTGATTTGTCATCGAACTTTTATTAAGTTCAAAGTACTCGTGAACCGTCTAATTTAATATTTCATTAATTATTTTATATTGTATAAACTTGTTCGAACCGAGCTGAACCCTCACGAATTAAATCGAGTCGAGAAAAATTGGGACTCCCACCCCAAACCCCCCTCTCCGTCGATTCTAAAATCATCTATCAATCCAAATTATATGGAGCATGATTTGATTATTTTGGGTTGGCAAAATATTAGGTCCAAAATTATTTGTTCTTATTATGTTTACAAATTACAAATTAAACTGACCTACCTAAAACATTCTAAAATTATTAAGTTTTAAATTGTGAATTAAGCTACAACTCGTGGGTTGGGATTAAAATGACTGAAGTTCAGATTTATTCACAATGGTGTAAACGAGTCGAATCGAGTCTCAATTTGACAGGGATCGGCTCGTGAACAAAGTGTTCAACTCGGGCTCAACAAGTTTGTGCAATTAAACTCAGTTCAGCTAAAAGAAAATAGGCGAGCTCGATCTCAGCCCGATTCGGTTTACTTAATTTTCGATACAAATATGAAATATACGTCAAAAAATAAAATATATATTAAATAAAAATATATAATTCATTAAATACTAAATGACCAAATTCTATTAGATTCATTTCGTCTAATTTCATCATAAATATTTACAAAAAAGATTAAAATTTATCAATAAAGATGTATAACTAATTAAATATTAAATGAGATGGCTCGTAAGTCTATCGAGTCTTTCAAGGTCAAGCTTAAACTCAAATTTAATTATAACAAAAGCAAACCGAATATTTAACGAACCAAGATCGAGCGACTCGCTAAAGCCATGATCCTATGCGACGCCATGAACTTTTGAAAGCAATTACATCAATCTATAGTTAAAGCAGGTAACATCTGTGACTGTTACTGAATACTAAGCATATTATTTAATATTTAAGGCTAAATAATAAGGCATAAAACAAGTGATAGCATAGGATAAATCAATAACAATAGTTACACATGTAAGGTAGCATACAGGGAAACCCTACTAATCAGTAGCAACTTCTTAACCCTACATCAATTTCACCCTCCTTACACTGGTAATGACTAATGAGTACCCTTCTCATGGGTACTACAATTTTCTAGTTATACAGCTAATGGCACAGAACAGGGCTGAAACATTAGGGGCCAAAACATAGAATCTCAACTCATACAAAACACAATTCAATAAAACAGTACAAGACCAAATTCTACAGCAACAATTTGGGTGTCATGATATCCGCATAAGTCAGAAACCAACTCTAATTAGAAGTCTATTAAAATAGTAACTGGGCCCGAGCTTCAGACCATGCCGCATTATCTGAGAATGAACTCTCAAAACCGAATCACATCCTCAGCCGGCAATCATGTTGAACTGGAATCTCGAGAGCTGCTGGGGAATAGTGGATATAACTGGCCCGTATCTCTGCAACATATCAGCTTTTGTCACATTGCATAAAAAAAGAACAACGACCATTGCTAAAATTGACTTTTAAAAAAAATGCAGGTGCTAATTATGAGCCGTAAAACTCATCAATGGGGATCTTCAAATGTGCATCGCTACTCAAATGTACAAAATTTTCATTTATGAAAGTTGGATATTGGACAAATTCACAAAATTAGAATTACCTGAACATTATCATAGAGTTCAAACAATGGCACAGCAAGAAGTTTCAAATTTTTTGGCACGGCAAAGTACTCTCTCTCGGACAAATGGACAAGGAATAGCTTTTTACACTCCTGAACGATGACCAGAAATGAGAGGGTCGGTGTTAACTTGAAACTAACTACATCAAGAAGATTATCACAGCAGTATAACTGCATAATTTACAAAGTCAGCAAAATGAAAACGAGTCATGAGTAACATTACCTTGGGTTTTGTTATGTGTGGAGGACAATATGGATACATTATGGTTTCGAAGTTTGGCCTCCACCATATAGCCACACATTCACCAATCTGCGATAGACATCATTGGATTATAGAAAACATTAGGCAATATAATCACATACTTTTACTATGATATGCCGACATCAAGCTATCAACAACAACAAAAGTGCTGTACGCGCAAAAACAAAAGCATCGGACAGCATTTTATCTATAGCCATGGCATTCCCATCTTATATAGAATAAGCTCTACAATGTCCCGTGCTTCAGTATAATTAGAGACTGGAAATGTTACCTGCCAATCAGGTACAAGAGCTGGGGAATTAGCACCAAGCTTACTGGTCAGCTTTCTCTTCAAGCCCTCGATTTCTGCATATACAAAACATAAATATTATAAGCAACGCGAACTCCTCATAGATGAAGAATCACTAAGAGATTATTCCACTACAATAACAACAAAATATATATACTATGGCAGTAACTGAAAAGAGGCAATTCACACCATTTTCGCCTGGCTTCAGTCTGCCACCAGGAAGTTTGCAGAATGTGTTCCCAATTTGTAGCAGAAGTATGTGAGGGTGATTATGTTCCTGCACCTGCACGATCGAACCATATACTTAGCTTATAAAGAGATTTACTCCCACCCAAAGGATTACAAATTGACAAGGACAAACTTCAACTAGAGACACCAACCTAACTCTCACAATTACCTATGAGAAAAAAATATGATTCTAACAGCCAAATTATGTATTTGTGGTGGCTAGCTATGGAGTAACAAGATCATTGCATTTGACATGTTACTTGAATTTGGATAATACTATGAAGATGACAAGTGCAGCTAGAGTTGTGTTATTACTGTGAAAGCTGTTGATACATGTATTGTGCAAAACACTTTACAACAGAATAAATACAGTTTAAGTTGGCATCTTGCAATAAAAAAATTCTAGAAATAATGATATTGTAGAAAATGTATCAACTAAGAAAACCAGAAGGCCACATTTATTAGACACGAGATGAAAGAATGTCAACTGCACTAATAAGTGACAAATATTAAGACCATCAAATGAATCAAAATTAAAAGTATATGACGATATTGAAAATTAAACAACAATGGAACAGATGTAAGCCCAAGTACAAAAACAGTGACAGACATTGTGATGAATGGTTCCGCTAGTTATGTGACACAAATAACATTATACAGAAAAGGAGTTGCACGGCCAACAAATAAGTGGATGATAGACCTGAACACTACACACTCTAATCAATCACCTGAAGCTACAGATCCTGACCTAGGCACATGAAACCATCATGCCTTACACAGAACAATAAGAGAGAGACTTAAAACTTATAAGAAAACGAAGAATCTTCAACAAACAAAACTGTCATTTGATCTATGGAAGCTATAAACATTTCTATTGTATAGACAAGCTTTTACTCAAGGCAAAAGATTAAATACCTTCGATCCAACAAATTCAAAATCATAATATAAGCAAATATCGAGCATGTCATCCCAATTCAGTAACTAGCCATGAAGCAAACAGTTTAACAATTAGAAATCAGTCACTAATTTGATTATAAGGATCCAGTGCATGGAATATCTCTCTTTTTTTGCTTCAATTTTGCAACTTGACAGATGATACAACTAGCAAGCAAAACTCTTCCTAAATTGAATGACAAATGTAGAAGTAAGAAGCTCTTGGCATGAGATAAACACGGGAGATGAGGCAATGATATACAAACAAAACAAGCAAGTTATTGCTAGAGTAAATCAGACACCAGACCAGATAAGATTATTTCCTCTCTTTACAAGTATCCAATTCATTCAATACATTTCAATCACATCCGAGAGTAATTAGAGTGCAATCAATTACAACAAAAGTTTCAAAACTAGAAAAAACAACTTATCGCTGGCAAATGTAACCAAATAAACATACCAGTAAAATTGCCTCAACGCTCGTCCTCATGCCCTCCTTCATATAGCTGCAAGTCACACAAAATAAAATAAAATTCAAAAGAATAGTTCATCATTGAAACCAATTTCAAGATTTACAACTTTCTAGTCATTAGCTGTCTCCAAGTTTAAGGTTTCTAAAGGCAGGCTGATTATTTTGACAATTATTAACAATTGTTTAGAAATTTTTTTGTAAGAAACACAAATGAGTTATGCATTATTTTTCCTGATCCCAATCCGAGAACAAGAGCAGCTTCTATCTATTCTAACTTCTAAGGTACACCATTTTTAATAAGAATCTACAAAATGCAATTTCTGAATCAATTCACCATTTCAACTCTTCATTGCCAACAAAATGCCTCTAGACCACAGTTACAGAGAGGCATTGAGACTTCAATAACTAGAAAATTTCGAGCTAAAACCCTAGGCGCATCTCGGTGTGATCTACTACTTTCCACCAAAACCCTAATGCACAAATTACACAAAAATCACAACCTATAATCCACAGATCCTCCTTTTACCCAGATCACGAAACACAAAGAAGCCGCCTTTTGAAACCTAAACCTCCCGGAGAAAAGAAATCTACTCATAAACCCTAACGGAACCGCAAAACTCAAATCAAAATCGACCCGCACAATAGTTCCGAGCACCGAAACAAACACATTTTCCTCCGGATTCTCGGGGGCCAAACAGCTTAGTTTCTAGGATACAGAAGGTGAAGAGACAAGGAACGTACTTGACTTTCATGCGAGCGAGGCGATCGGCGACGGAGGTGTCCTTCTCCATTTTGGGCTCCTTGGTGCCGAAGGTGTAGCTCGACAGAGGGTACGTGTTCACCACCGGTGACGTCACCATCTCCGACCTCTCTGCTCTGCTTTGGCTTTGGCTCTGTGCACACAAAATCAAACTCAGGCTATTGTGCCGTGTGACTGTTTCTGGAGCGCTATAGTGAAGAAGAAGAAAAGGGTTTGTAAATTGAAATATAACTCCAACCGGAGGGTCAGGAACCAGACCGGTTCGTACAAACCAATTGCTGATTGACGGGTTAAACCGGTTGGTTTTAATGCGTGCCACCGGCGGATACTAAAGCACCCGCTGCGGTTGGAACCGGCGAAATTCAAAGGAAAAAAAATTGAGCCGTGTTCGATTTTGGGTTTTTGAGCAGTGCGGGTCAACCCACACACGTACCATTTAAAAATATTTATATATTATACTATACTTGAATAATAATATAATATTAATATTTTACAGATTATATATTAAAAGGTTAAATTTATATACCATATTTATTTGCATATTTTTGGATGTTAGGATGGGATGGGGATGTATCGAAAACAAAATAGTACCAACGATTAATCTGACAAATTCGAGTTGTGTATCAAATTAATTATTTTATATTTTAATAAAAGAAAATTTTCAAAAAAATCAGTAAATTATACAGCTTTGTGTAAAACTACGAGAAACAGTAAAATAGATAAATAAATTTTAATTTTTACGGCGTCAGTTAAAATTAACATGAAATATAATTATTTGGTATGGTGTGATTATCACATGACTCTTTTTTTTGAAATGTCTTAAATGCCCTTAACAATGAGAATGAATAAGTTTAAATGAGGATACACATGAAATTTAGACTTCTCCTTGCTACCGGTGTTGTAAGAAACAAATGTAGAGACGGGCAATGAAAAAAATTTAACAGGAAGAATGAGCCGCAATATAAAGATGAAGACAAGCACTCACCTCTATGAAATCCCCAATAATCCATAGGTAATGAACTATTTTTCATACCATAATTCGAATCGCTTATTTTGATTTGAGTAGATTCCTAATATTTACGAGTATAAAATTGGACTTTTTACTGTTGGATAATTTGGAGGAGTCGGTTTATGGACTATATTTATGCAATAACATGTTTAATTTATTGCAAAAATTAGGGTGTAATTGGGAGGTTAAGACAATGAAATAGTTTGAAAATGAGATTAATTTGTTTCTAAAAGAGTTTGGGAAGCTTGGGATTTGCAGTACTAAATTCTTGTAACATATTCGATGGTTTGGAAAATTTCGTAGTTCACTCAACTCTATTTATATTCAACTTCCATTATCTCTGAGCCCAAATCAACATCTTCGGCAAGCCATAATACTTAAACCCTTACTCAATAGTACAGTGATCACTGGACACAATCGATGTACAACTAATTCATCATAGACAACTTGATGGGAGCGCCAGAGACATCCCAAGAACGAAGTTCTCTGAAACTTTGTGTTCGCCGACACAACGTATTGACAAATATCAATGCCTTGATATATGTCAATACGATGATCGGGAATTTTCTCCATGTCTACCATGGGCTTGGAGGCTCCGCTCGATCCTCCACGTATCCGAATTAGAAGCGATCCCGACATCATTACATGAGAGAATGGAATGACACCACCGCTTTGCTGCACTAGTCTATGCACATTTCACGCATTCTCAATTTTCTTTGAATAATTACATCATAATCATATTCTATTCAAAAACTTACTCATCATGTGCATTCAACAAGTTTCGAACGCACAAACACTTCTAAGAAAACCCACATTTTATGCATTTCCAATTCATTTTACTTATTAACTTGAACTCTCACATTCACATGATTTTAGACAAATATTGGACTACAAAATCATTCACTGTCAACACAACTTCCAAAATTTAAAACACTAGTAAATTTTTTGGGGGGAAACTGTGTTATTTCATATTTGATATTTACATGAAAGTCAAAGGCTGTGAGCAATCTTAAATGAAAGACAATCATTGTCCAGACAAGGACGAGAAAGCTATTCCAAATGGTAGGAGCAACGTTTGTGTTCGACGCCTAAAAACACCAAAAGTTCCTATCCATGATAGCTACATAGTAACATCTAAAATATTGATTTGCTCACTCCAACACCAATGATACGTGTTAGCAAGTTATTGATGCGTAATGGTACATGATAGAAATAAGAGAGAGATTTATTATTGATGTGTGTATTGTGAATTACAAGAAACCTCTATTTATAGAGGCAATAGGAATAGAATAGGAAACCCTAATATATGTGAGAAAGGAAACATAAACATAGGAAACTAAATATATGAAACATAATATAATCTAACAGCCCCCCTCAAACTCAATGAGGTGAAATAAGAATTGAGTTTGAAACTAGATAATATTGAGTTGTGGAGGATGCGCGCGAGGTATTTGATGTCTGAAGCCTAATGCTTGATGATGTCTGATGCATGTTGGTTGATGGTGAGATGACAACGGCTGATGGCATATAGATGATGTCTGATGCCTAATGCCCGATGATGCCTGATGCCTGCTGGCTGATGACGAGATGAAAACGGCTGATGGCATATATATGATGCCTGGTGGCTGGTGGCAATGGCTTATGAGGCGGATTACGGTTGCTTGAGAATTGATCGCGACCACGATGGTGGATACGAGAATTGATAATGATGATGATGGTGACTAAGAGTTGGCACGTGAGAGTGGGTTTGATTGGTCAAGATGGATTAAATTATGAGATTGATTACGAGATTGGTTATTTGCGGAAGCGAGAGGCTAGAGATTGAGATCTGAATTGCCTCGCCCACCCGTCAGAATCACGAATCATTGACGAGTGGGCAAAGCGATAAATTGATAGAGATTTAACCAAGGATCGATTAGCGCTCTGATACCATGATAGAAATAAGAGAGAGATTTATTATTGATGTGTGTATTGTGAATTACAAGAGACCTCTATTTATAGAGGCAATATGAATAGAATAGAAACCCTAATATATGTGAGAAAGGAAACATAAACATAGGAAACTAAAACATAGGAAACTAAATATATGAAACATAATATAATCTAACAGTACATCTCACAGGTACTTACTTTGTCGGGCAATTAGTTTGTGTTGTAAGAAATGCTACTAGAATTGGGCAGAGAAAATAGTTTAGAGCTCAGCTGGAGATTAGTATGAAAATAATCATAAAATTAATCTTATTAAAAAATTAATTAGACAGTTCGGGAATTTGTAAAACATTGCAATTTTTTTGTTGTTGAAAAAACATGATTTAGATGCATTTCATTTGTATTGAGAAAATTCCCAATAAATACTCTAAATGATAGAAAAGGTTTGATGTCTTCGTCACTTTAACAGTTTGATACTTTTATCGACGTTCTTCAATTGAACCGTGATAAGCAAAACAATAAAATATTTAAAAAATTAGAAAGTGTGATGAACATTTTCATTCTTCAGATATTAATTTATTCTTACTTTTAGTTTATAAAAGAATGCGAATAATTTTGTGAAGTTAAGAAAATAACTTTGATAAAGTAGCTGAGTTATAATTATTTTTAACAATCACACTAATCTTAAACTTAAAAATCTTTCTTGTCGATACTAACGACACAATCGATCCCATAATTCTTAAATCAACTTAAAGTGCGAGTTTGAAATTACCAAAATATTCTCAATTTTGAATATGTAAATCAGCTAATTAGTCAATCAATTAATTAAGCATATTATATTATTTTCATAATTATTTATCATTACTTAAAGTCTTTGTGAGTTAGAGATAAGATATATATGAAGATGTATGGAAACATCAAACACGGCCATTAAAATTGTTTGACCACATACCAAAATGATTAACAAGGAAAATAAAATATTGTGGAAATGAAAAGGATTATTAGTCAATTTTTTATTTTTACAATCATTAATTTGCTATTCAAAATTTTAACTTATTCGACACACGGCCATTAAAATTGTTTGACTACATAACAAAATGATATATAATATACACCAACTTTTCTGAACTAATAAGGAAAATAAAATATTAATAAAATGAAAAGGATCAGTAGTCAATTTTTTATTTTAACAATAATCAGAAAAAAATCACCATTTTAGCTATTCAAAATTTAACTCATTTGTCACAGTCTTGTTAAAAAAAGTTATTTGACCTGAAGCCCAAAATAAATGATGTGGCTAGTAATAATAATAAAAAGTTTAAATGAGATTTTTTTAAATATTTTGCTGGGTTGTTATTAAAACACAAACTGATTATAAACCTTATCATATTTTATTAATTACATCCTGCGAATATGAAACTAATTAATACATACTATATAATATTTTAGTACTATAATAGTATGAAAATAAATATTGTTTAATATTAGGTATCCACGTCATTCGAAATGAGAGCGACACGCGTATATCTAATCATCTGTATTGAAAGTCTCAACGCCTAGTGACATAAGCCCCGAATAATAGGCTAATCACAGAAGCCCACGTCACTAGAATTTGGACATTTGCTATTGACAAGTTCGAGGCAAATGTTTGTGATATGTTTGATGACTCGCTAGAATAGGTGCGTAGGGAACACTCTCCATTAGTTTCTCTAATGATTTATATTTGTTAGCTTGAAAATAGTGATTAAAGTAATGGCTAAAAAATACAGGGGAAATGACACTTACACCCCTAAAATCTTAGGTCCTTAATTTAATACACTTACATTTTATTTTCATTTTTAAATTTTCAACTACCAAAATTCTATCCATCCCCTATGCCATATTTAATATAAAATTTATAGCATATATTATTTTCTTAGCATCATATGCTATGTCATTTCAACCATATATATTTTATGCTATTTTTTATATTTTATTTTAGTATTTTAGTAATAAATAAAATAAAAATTATTATTTTTATTGTATTATTATGATTATTTTATTAGATTAATTGATAAAAGTAAATTTTTTTGAAATGTTAAATGACATATACAATATTTTCATGCTAAATAAGTTACAAAAATATAACATTTTATTTTGTTTATTAGAAAGACAAATATAATACGAGTCGGAGTAGGTGTGATAGAGGATGCACAATTTAGGGGTGAGCAGAATTGTCCGGACAACCCGGCCCAACCCGTGAACCCGTCCACTCATAGTCCCAACCCAAAGTAACCCGGGTCGGGAACGGGCACCATATAAATATCATAGGCCGGGTTACGAACATAAATTGGGGTGTCCGGACTAACCCGACCCACCCGGCCTAATGAACTTAACTAACTAACTAACTAGATAAACACGCACAACTCACATTAATGTTAAAATGATCATTTTAAGTTTTTTTTAACAAACAAGTTTGAAAAACACAATTTCCATATAAACTACTCTAAATGTTATCGACAATCTATTCTTGTGATACTGAGAAGTATTAATTTTGCAATATGTTTTTGCGTAAATACTTTATTTTTGCAATTAGTTTTTGTGTACAATATGTTTTTTTTAATGTTATGGACGAGCTGGACTAACCTGAAACCCGTCCGGACTCAACCGACCCACTTGTCCAACAGACAACACTCTTCATGGGCCGGAAATAGACATGAAAATGGTCAACCCGCTAAGTCTGGGTTGAGCCCAAAATTAAGCCATGGACTGTCCAACCCGCCATGCTCACCCCTACACAATTATACCCTTTTATGTCCCCGGTCAACGGGTCAAACAGCATTAATAATTGGTCCTTACTAATATAAAATGATTGTGGCTGCACGCTCACGCTCTCCATGACGGCGCGTGGAGATTTGAAAAGATGTGTGTGGATAATATACACACACTGTACTCATTTTGGGTTCCCAAAAAGAGGACGCTACAGAGTGAGGAATTTAAACACGAAACCTTCCCATAAATATAAATCCCAATCTCTGTCCATCTTCTTCGCAAATTCGATCTCGCAGCGAAACCAGAGAGCTTAGAGTGAGAGAGCGATCGATCAACTATGGCGAGCAAAGCCAAGGGAAGGACCGTCATGGAGGTGGGAGCCGATGGAGTTGCCCTCATCACCCTCATCAATCCTCCAGTCAATTCTCTGTCCTTCGATGGTACTTTCTTCTTCCCTCTCGCGATCCTCAATCGGATCCGATTCGTGTTTTTTTGCTGAGCTCCATGTTTCTGGTTTTGTGATCGCTGGCGGCAATTTCGATGATCGGTGCGCTGTCGGTCATTGCGAATCGTTTTGAATGTTTTCGAATTTTTTGAATCTGACTTGTGGAAATCGCGATGGAACTTGTTTCTTATAGTGGTTATGAGAATTTAATTTCATTGATTGGTCTGTTGATTCTGTGGTGTGGTGTTTCAATTTGGTTTGGTGATAACTTTGAAGCTTGGAGGGTTTGAATTGGGGATAGGAGTGTGAAATTCGGTAGCTGAAAGGGTTCTCTGTAATTGAGAAATGTTATTATTATATTTTGGATTGAATTTGGAGAGATTGAAGTGAACAAGCAATAAATGCATCATATGCGTGATTCTCATTTTTTGAACAATATGTTGGGTGGAGTCAACTTGATACTTGTTATACTTAAGTCATCACTCTTTCTCCGACTTCAGTAGCTGATTGATGATTTGGGTTCATAATTCGACAGCCTTGAGCTTCACATGTCATCATTTTATGTTTTGCAATCGGAGCATAAATGAAATTATGTGTGATGTGTAAAAGTTTGTGTTGGAGGGTGATAGGAATTCACAGTGCTACAGTACATTAAACTAATGATGGTATTTATCCCGTTAACATCACCATGTTGTCCAGCAAATCAGCTGGGTGAGTTGGATCTTTTTTAGGCATCCTGCATATACGTGTTTGCTGATTTAACTTTCCTTAATGCTTTGAAAGTGTTATTCAGTCATTGTTCATCGGAAATGATGTGTCTCTCTTTTTTTATAAAAGTTTTATTCAGCTTGAAAGACAACTATGAGGAAGCTTTGCAAAGAGACGATGTGAAGGCAATTGTTATTACAGGTTTGTGTATATGGGTGATATTGTTTGGTTTTATTTATTCACATGAATTATTGAACTGCAAAATATAACAGCTTATTTAATTGGACAGGTGCAAAAGGGAAATTTTCCGGTGGCTTTGATATTAGTTCATTTGGTGGCCTCCAAGGAGGAAAGGGTATGTCATCCTTAAATAAAAATGTTCCAGTAACACAGCTGTACATATTTTGTTAACTTCATTTACATTTTCTCAGTGGGGGAACCAAAGCCTGGTTATATATCAGTGGAAGTTTTGTCTGACAAATTTGAAGGTATGTTCATGTATTTAACCTACTTTAATTTTCTCTATCATATTCATTCTCTGTACAATATTTACATAACGAGTTTGTTTTTCTTTTTTATAGCTGGAAGCAAACCTTCTGTCGCTGCAATAGATGGTCTTGCTTTAGGTGGAGGATTAGAAGTTGCAATGGTACACCTCTATATATGTTCTGATCTGGAAGTTCATGCTGTATGCTTATTTGCTGAAGTTTCATTGTTCCTTTTCAGGCATGTCATGCACGCATCTCAACACCCGCTGCACAACTTGGTCTACCTGAACTTCAGCTTGGGCTGATTCCTGGATTTGGAGGTATGGTCAATGTGCTTAGTTTTAATACGGGGCATGAATCATCTCTATCACATGCTTGTGCAATTGATGAGTCAAAGTTAAGGCTACATTTTTTTGTTGACCAACTTGAGTTATGGAGGTTTTCCAGTTTTCCTTACACTTAGCATGAATCTTCTTCATCAATCAAATTCATTTATCTATTATCAACTCCTTACTCTTTAATTGTCTCAGGAACTCAACGACTTCCTCGTCTTGTGGGCCTTTCAAAAGCCCTTGAAATGATGCTGGTATGCTGCGTTATTATTTTTCTTCGCCTTAATATATTCCATAAATATGATGTGACATCTGAAATAATCAATTGATTTCTTTCTCAAACATTACTAATAGACGTCAAAGCCAGTGAAAGGAGTGGAAGCTCATAATTTGGGCCTTGTGGATGCTGTAGTATCATCCGAGGAATTGGTAAATGCTGCTCGTCGATGGGCCTTGGATATCTTGGAGTTCAAGAGACCTTGGGTGAAAAGTCTTTACAAAACCGACAAGTTGGAAGCCCTAGGGGATGCAAGAGAAATACTCAACTTTGCTAGAGCTCAAGCCCGGAAACAGGCTCCCAACCTCAGCCACCCTTTAGTTTGCATTGATGTCATTGAAGAGGGTATCGTTTCTGGGCCACGTGCTGGACTCTGGAAGGTCTTTAGCATCCTAGTATTTCTTACTTCATTATGTTCTCAAAAGTCTCCAAGTTTGAAGGATAGTATGTAATGTTTACAGGAGATCGAAGCTTTTCAAGGACTTCTAAAGGCTGATACTAGCAAGAGCTTGATCCATATCTTCTTTGCTCAGCGTGGAACCTCAAAGGTTTGCTTGCATTATTACTATAGGACCCTTTTGTTGTTCATCGTCAACATAGATCAGATCCTTGAAATATGTTTTCATTTGGTGGTAAACTCCAATTAATATATGTCACTATGATTTGCTAAATAGATTTTCTTGGTCAATATGCTTTTGGTTCAAAATCAGGAAATATGTTAAACATGAGTAGAGAACATGATTACTTATCTGCACATGATTTGGACTATGCTAATTCCACACAAAAAAAGCAATCACATTATTATAACGCAGAATCCCATATTCATAATTCCTTGTTGAAGTATCCCATCGGAAAGCTTGTGGAGTTTGTGATTGCTTGATATACTAGGTGGGTCCTTAACAACTCTAGCTTTTAGGCTGGAGCAATAACCAAAAGAAAACGTTAAAATGATCACATATTAAGATTGGAATCTGAGTAGTTATTCGTTGTAAAAATTAGGCCCTCCACTTAATAGCTTGCTTTTAAGGCTGAGTGAAGTTTAACACAACATATGCTGGTTAT
The DNA here is from genome assembly GCA_963920655.1 of Geranium rotundifolium. Lineage (NCBI taxonomy): Eukaryota > Viridiplantae > Streptophyta > Magnoliopsida > Geraniales > Geraniaceae > Geranium > Geranium rotundifolium. Next base: position 5,731,346 of record OY987316.1, on the reverse strand, counting down.
GACTTGTTATGATACTATGTTATGGCATTCAATTATATAGTTATCACGTAACTGAAAGCGTTTTAAAATAAACAGGTTCCAGGTGTTACTGATCTTGGTTTGGTACCAAGACGAGTGAATAAAATTGCTATTCTTGGTGGAGGCTTAATGGGCTCGGGAATAGCAACGGCCTTAATTCTAAGTAATTATCCAGTGATCCTGAAAGAAGTTAATGACAAATTCTTGCAGGCTGGAATGGGTAGGGTCAAAGGTAAGTTCTTGTTAATATCGTTATTTTTTACTAAAAACTTTGCTAGCATATCTTCATTCTAGTTTCTTAAAGTTATATTATTGGTGACTGAATAATTCTTTTGTTCAGCTAATCTACAAAGCCGTGTCAAGAAAGGGAAAATGACTCAAGAAAAGTTCGAAAAAACTTTCTCCCTTCTCCAGGGTGCCATAGACTATGAAGGCTTTAAAAATGTTGACATGGTTATAGAGGTAGTTCATGATACATGTGATTTAATCTGTTGTTGTCATTATCTATTAATTAGGAATTACATAAGATAGAGAAATTATAATCTTTTGTACTAATCCTTGATGTTTGGAACAGGCTGTTATTGAGAACGTTTCATTAAAGCAACAAATTTTTGCTGATCTGGAAAAGTTTTGTCCGCCACATTGCATACTAGCAAGTAACACTTCCACAATTGACTTGAATCTCATTGGCAAGAAGACAAAGTCCCAAGACCGGATTATTGGAGCACATTTCTTTAGGTAGCATTTGAATAGAACTTTTGATTGTCTCCATTCCTTTATCTTTTCCATGTCAATAAATATATTTTTGCATCTGATGCAGTCCGGCGCATATCATGCCACTGCTGGAAATTGTACGTACCACACATACATCTCCTCAGGTTATTGTTGACTTGCTTGATATTGGGAAAAAAATAAGGAAGACACCAGTTGTTGTTGGAAACTGCACTGGCTTTGCTGTCAACAGAACGTTCTTCCCTTACACACAAGCTTCTCTTTTGCTTGCTGAACGAGGAGCAGATCCCTATCAGATTGATAGGGCAATCACCAAATTTGGAATGCCAATGGGTCCATTCAGGTACCTCACAGATTACAAAAATAGGATTGAGTTTACTCTTGTATATTAGAAAACCTTGATCGAGTTTCTTACTTTTATACCGTGTTGGTATTCTTTGAACAGTGTTATTTGTCATATTTAACTTGCACTAATATTTCATTTGTTCACTCAGATTGATTGATCTGATTGGTTTCGGTGTGGCCATAGCTACTGGCTCACAATATGTTGAGCACTTTCCAGAGCGAAGTTACAAATCAATGCTTATTCCTCTCATGCAAGAGGATAAGAGAGCAGGTAGTATCTATTTGTTTAAAATTTACGGGTTTAGTGCATGTACATTACCTGCATGTATCTTTTTACTCTCCAGCTTGCAAATATTCAATCTCCTTGTTTTCTCAATCTAAATGCAACAGGTGAAACTACTAAGAAAGGGTTTTATGCCTATGATAATAGACGGAAAGCTAGTCCTGATCCTGAATTGAAGAAGTACATTGAGAAGTCTAGGAGCATTTCTGGTGTTAGCATTGATCCTAAGGTTTGTCGATCTCCCTACTTGAAGCTGTTGCATCTCACCTATTATATCTACCGGTGGCTATAATTTTTACACGTATAAACAAGAAGATTATAGATGCTAACTCCCAAACTTAATTCTTTTGGTAATGAACACAGTTGACAAAATTATCAGACAAGGACATTGTGGAGATGATATTCTTCCCTGTGGTGAATGAGGCCTGTCGTGTATTTGCCGAAGGGATTGTGGTTAAAGCAGCGGACCTCGACATTGCTGGTGTCATGGGCATGGGCTTTCCACCCTACAGGTTTGTAATTTAGTTCAAAGAGGAACCCTTTTTCTTCAGCTTGTTACTATTACTACTGCTGTAATTTTTTTGGGATATTTCTTTTATCAGGGGCGGAGTCTTGTTTTGGGCTGATTCTCTCGGTGGCAAGTATATTTATTCGAGATTGGAGGAATGGTCAAAGATTTACGGAGAATTCTTTAAGCCTTGCGCCTTCTTGGCCGACAGAGCTTCCAAAGGAATTCCTCTGGTGAGTATCTGAAATTTACTTTATCGTTGTGATTAATGAGCGTCAATTTTCTTGTTTCTACTTAATCTTCTGCTGAGATTGTAATCTAGATTTCTTTTAGAAAGAGAAACAACTAAATCATACTTACGCTAATGTTCGAGAATAGATTAGTTGATTGGAACCTCAATGAACGTCATACATACACATGTAGCTCCATGATTTCCGGATTGGTTCATGATTATGAAGCTGAAACTAAGATGGTAGCTTTCTAAATATTCTGAAAATGTTTTTGTTGTTGTGCAGAGCACTCCAGTGGAGCAAGTGAAGTCTCGGATGTAAGGTTCACACAGTGAAATCTATACTCTTCAGGTGTTCTCTTCATCGCCGATTTTACGAATAGCTGGGTCAGGAAGAACTAAATAATAATATGTGGAATGTAATATTGGTTTAATTCTATGTTACATGAGAACTTAGTTTAATAATAATAATTGTGATGTCTGGAATTATTGGCTATAGATAATTTATTATTTTTGTTTGTCTGTTCATTGTTACAGTACAATGACATGAATAAGGTATGGGTTAAGGTTTCGATACAATCTCAGGGATACAAAAATCTTCAAACTTGTTAAAGATTTTGTGTCCTCTAATTCGACGGGTTGAGGGTGGGATCACTAAAATGATTTAGAATTAGCTATCATGACATTTTTATATGCTAAGCCTGTTTGCGTGTATTAGGATTTGGTTTTATCATCAAAGAGCACTTCTGTAGTAATTATAATTTAAGTCAACTTTTTTTGGACAACTATGTTTTATAAGTAAAACGAATTTTATGAATTATAAAGCAACTAACCAGACATCAAGTCGAACAACTGAAGTTATAGATGGTGAGACAGACTTCTCACCATAATCTCATATAATGTTAGTTAAAATAAATTTGGTCAATTTGTGAGCCATATGTTCTGATAGTGGATAGTACGCAATACCGTTCACTAATGATTCCTCCAAAGTTGTTTAGGTCGACCCGTTTAGCATCATGTAGAGTCACGACATCCACCTCATACGAATGTAGAAACCCCGTGATTCCGCTGTAGAATGCTTGTTGTTTGTCTCGAACCGGTTAACATCATGCAGAGTCACTGCCTCCACCTCATACGGATGGAGAAACCTTGTAATCTTGCTGCATATCGCCTTAAACCAACTTTTTCGATCAACCTTGTAGTCAATATGAACATCGCAAACCTTTAAAATTCAAGTCATCCCAACTCGCAGGGCTTAACATAATTACACTATTTTATTATTTAATTTCTCCGTTTATTGTTTGTTCAATAAAATCACCTAATATTTTACAAAGTTCCAAGTAACACAACCGCATTTTCTTTAATTTCTGTTTCTCTATTAATAGCCCATCAAAACTAAATTTTTCTTGAGGAAAATATACAACATTTGATTTAGCATTTTGGCAATAGACTATATTTTTGTTAATCTTAACCAGCTGTTTTTTTTCTTCATATTTATCCTTATGTCCGTTGACTAGTTCAATGAACCAAATGGCATTTTGCGATTTAGATAATTTTCCAAATCCAAATTATTAAATGCACCACCTAATATTAGATATGATCAACTTTTCCTTCCAGCTATAACTGCACATTCCAATTTATATCGTCCCATCTCTTCAAAACTTCAATTTCCCAACTCTCACACCACAGTGAAATTTAAAATCAAACACAGCCTATAACTCCATCAACAAAGACTATTTCCAGCAATCAATGCTCATTCAATGTCTGGAATAAATATAAGTTTAAATACTTCTAGTTCAAGTTAAACTAAATTAACAGTCAGATTTGCGACCATTATTAAACACACAGCCCACTAAACCAAACGCCAAAAAATCCGGTCCGGACCCAACTAGTGTGTGTCAGTAGGGGTGTTCAAATATCAACCACTAACCGATCCACCCGCCCAACTGCATTGGCCCGCGACCTATTGGGCCTCACTCGCGGGTTGCGGGTTGGGTCGCGGATGATAAAATTTACACCCGCAAAATATTGGGCGGTTTGCGGATTTAGAACAAGCGACCCGCGGTTAACCAAACCCACCCGCACCTTAGTCTAATCTATTAGTTCTCTTCAATTTTATGATAACACACAACTATATTATAAGAATTATTGGTTTTAATATCATTTATCTATTATATTTCAATCTCTTCAATATTGAGGTTTTTTTTGTGTTTTGGTTATTAACTGTATTTTGAATATTGAGGAGAAGATGATTGTGATTGCAATTTGTGAGCATCAACAAAAAATTGATTAAAAACTAATACAATACGAATATATTAATAATAATAATAAATAATTGGGGTTTTATGAGTAATGATAAAATATTAACACAAACTAACGTGATTCAAAAATGATTTATAAAAAAGATTTAAATCATGCGGGTTGTGCGGGTCTAACCGTAACCAACCGCAGACTCATGCGGTTTGCATCTTCTGCGACCCGCACTCTTACGGGTGGTTGACGGATTTTACTTTCTCAACCCGCACCCTTACGGACGGGTGAGAAAAAATTTATGTGGGCGGGTCAACCGCCCATAAACACCCCAGTGTCAGGCACAATCACACGCAGGTAATTTTAATTTCCACAGAAAACAGTAAAAAAAGATAAAGATAAGGTCAAAACTAGGTCCGTACATATAAAGATAAAAAAAAACCCAACAAAGTAAAAAAAAAACAGAAAACGACAAAAGTGGAGGGTCGATACGTGGCAGCAAAGAAGCAGTAAAGGTCAAATCCCAAATCGTCCTTGTTACTGCTCTCTCTCTCTCTCACATTCATTAGCTGTATTTTTCTGGGCCCACATTCTCTATATCTCTGCCCATTCCAATCCTTATTTTATTTACATACCCTTTTATTTCCCTATTAATATATGCTCTCCGCCGCCTCCGTCGCCGGAGACAGAACCGGTCATGGTGGGTCTCAGCGTCGTGCTCGAACCAACCGCCGCTAAGAACGACGCCGTTTCCTGCGTCATCAACAAGGCCATGCTCATGACCATCACCAAGCCCTCGCCCTCCTCCTCCTCCTCGCCGCCGCCGGCCGGAAAAGGCCAGCGCCGCCACCCGCCGCCGCCGGATTTTCTCGACCGGTGCTCCCTCTGCAGAAAAAAGCTCCTTCCCGGCATGGACATATACATGTACAAGTGAGTATATCTGTATATGCATAAATATGTTTTTTAATCGTCAAATCAGGAAAATATCTTGTTTTGGACCGACTTTCGGGAAACCGTCTCATCGATCTTTTAACCCCTAGCGTCCCGGGAAAAACTCGCCGAACTCAGAACCTCACACGTGTTAGTGTTAGTGCGAACTGCTTGCCATATGTATAGATATAGATTATGGTTTGTGTTTTTGTTGAGTACCCAGATCGTGGAATCGGTTTTCTGATAAAACCCAGATCTTTTTTTTTTTCTGTTTAATCGATGTTGAGCGATTAATTGATTGATTGGGACATTTTGTGTGTTGTGAAGAGGGGACAGGGGTTTTTGTAGCGTGGAGTGCAGGTGCAGGCAGATGTATATGGACGAGGAGGAGGAGGGTTTCGGGAGCTGCCGGAGGAGTGGAAGGAACGGTAATAAGAGGAGGCCGGCGGGGGGGTTTGCGTACTGATGGGGACACGTGTCCGGGAGTTGCTCCTTTTTTGGGGGAGCTTGCTTTTTTTGCTTGCAACCAACAATGTGTGTGTTGTGCCGGTTTTACCCTTGGGATGTCTGTGTATTTGCGGTGGTGCCACTCAGTTTGTGCTTCCTAGTACGGAGGCAGAGCCGGGAGGGTCGGCCTGTAATTCTTTTGTCCCACATCGAGGAGTTATGAGCCCCTCCTTTTGTTTTGTATTTAATGTGGTGGCTGTCGAGGGTATTATCGGTATTCTACTGGTTTGTCTCTTCTCTTGTCATCAATTATTGTGTTTATAGGTTCATGCACCGTCACTAACTAGTAGGGTTTTCTCACAACTAATTAGTCTTAATTCTGGGGATTATCTTATCTCTTCTGTCAATAATTAACAAAATTAATTTCTACCTTTTCTTTCACAAGAATTAAGAATAAATACCGGTAATTTTGAACTTAACTTAAATACACATTTTATGTTGTGTTTTAGTGTAAAATTGACCGTCGATTAATTCAAGATGAATGATATTTAAAATTTTCAAAAAAATTAGTCTCATATTTTTAAAATAATTTTTATGTATGTAAAAACAGTGATAAAAATAAAATCAACTTAGTATATTAGATATGATTTTTAATATATCATATCATACCACATTTCTAACGTATAAGATATTCATTTTCATCTTTACACAAACCTTAAGGGACTTGGGATGTTTTTATTAAATATAGTTAATGTGGGATGATTATATTATAAACAATTTTTTATGTCCAATTATCATTCTATAAATTTTATGTCACTTTCATACTATCTTATTAATTCATGTGATCTGGTTATAGTTTTTAATTAACTTTACAAACAGTCAATTTTAATGATTATTTTGGCTCATTTGATCACAATAAATTTGGGAGACACTTCAGATCAATTCAGGGGAACTTTTGGCTTTTTTTTTCCCAAAAAAACTAGGTTTTTATTTAAATTATAATAGTGTTAGAATAAAGTGTTGAAAAACGCAATTGACTAATGTTAAAGTAAACTTTTTAGTATAACTATAATAAAATATAAAACGGTCATTTTAGCACGAACAAAGCGTAGGAAAATACACAATAACTTTTTACAATTATTCTAAGATAAGTTGTGAGATTGTACCTAAATAAACTTTCTTTAGATTAATCCAACATGTACAATCAATTAAATAAATATAATTAAAAAATTATTAAACTTGTTAGTCCTTCCAGGGACAATTTAATCAAGCATCACAGTAGAATAAGTAAACAGTGCTCATATCACTCAATTTATCGTGAGAAGAATCTGGTAGTGGACCCGTGTAAGTACACGTGGTTGACTACTATTTGTCTGTTTTCTAAAGCAAAATGACAGACATGTGTCAGAATCAGCCTTCTTGAGTAGTTGGGCCTGTCCCATATTGTGGCCTTGTCTAGACTCTAATGGGCCTCTTGGTCCATGTTTGATTATTTTATCCTCTCTAATTCAGTTTGCTTATTCCCTCGAACCTGATTTGGGCTTGGAGGAGTCCAATACATTAAATTCCATTTTGATTTGTGATAATAAATAATAAATATAATATTTTATCGGAGAAACTCAATATTTATTTATTTTCATTAGTTTCAGTTCATCGATTTTACATGAATATCCTTTTCATTAATTACTGAAAATTGAACATTGATCAAACAAGCAATAGCACAAATTGCTTTTTTAACCATCAAGATTTCAATATAATACAGATGATTTCATTCCCACACGAAACATTCTTAGTTCTCGGAAAAAAATACAAATAAAAGAGTAATTCACAATATTATTTTTATAGACTATATTCAATATCAAAATTATACATTAATATTTATCAATAAATTGTGCATTACAAATCAAATAATAAAGTCGAACTAATTGATACGATGATAAACTCACTTAAACAGAAAATTATATCTATTAAAAGTGTTACTTTACATGTTTTTATAAATCTATGTTGTGATCTTAATAGTCCTTTTCTTAACAAATATAATTGTCACACATGGTTATAAATGATAAATGAACAATTCCGATTATTTCTTTAATAGTAGAAATCAATAAAAAAACATTATGTCTTCGATAGTATTTTATATATTATTTTTTACGTTTTCAGTCATTCATTTGACTTTCATTTTCTATAATTTTTTCATGTTATTTTGGTTTTATTCGGATAGAGTTAAATATTGCTTTAATTACATCATGTCTTCTTGTTATTGTTGAATAGAGTTTAAAAAATGACCATATTGTCCATGTATTAACTTGAGATTGGCTCAACTTGAGGTATGATTTTGAAATTTTGAGACATGTTTATGAATGAAGTAAAACGTATTTATATATTCTAGAATATGAGATCTTTTCAACGGTATATCACAAACTCTAAACAGACAAAAGATGAGTGATAAATTGAAGCTCAAATATGACAAGTTGAAATGATGTTATTTGAAAAATAGTCGTATGTCATTTCAAGTGACCATATTTGAGATTCAATTTCTCATTCACCATTTGTCCATTTAGAGCTTGTAATATACCGTTGAAAAGATCTAATTCCCTAGAATATGTAAACGTGTTTTACATTATTCAAACTCGAGTTTATAAGTTCCAAAATCACATCTCAAGTTGACCTACTCACAAGTTAATACACATCAACTTGACTAATTTTCACTTTTTGTCCAACATCAGCATAATTTAATCTAATAAACTAAAGTATGTGCAGTAATAACCTCTTCTATTCTTATCGGCTCATTCAATAATTAGAGTGACACAAATTACTATTCTGTCTATTCACAACTTTGATTTCTTAATATAAATATGAAGATCGATCAGGATCGTAAGTTACAAAAATTTTTTTTAATAAATAAAAATAATAAGTCTCTCAAACATTAATCATGAAACTTGTATTCTACATATAATGAGTTTCTAGTGTTCATATTTTTATCAGCAACTACTGCATATTCGTGAATTGAAATCAATCATAAGCTGAGTGCACATGTAGTATGTTTTATTTCACTTGGAGTCATTGATAATACTAGTACAAATAATAATCTTTTTGTTTTAAGAAATGTAATATTTGATTATTTGATTTGATGTGTAACATTGCCCTGAGAAACATGTGTTTTAAAGATTTGTGATACTGAAAAACATTAAAGAGAAAATAAATTGAAAATAAAAAACACAATCGAATAAGATTGACCAACAAAATGTCTCAATTACCCCTTTATTGAGGTTCATATTAAATGATAACAAAATAAATTTCACTAGATTGCATGAAATTTAATCTGATATGAGTCCAAATTAAGCCCATATGCCGAATTATCAAAGTCCAGAGATGCATTACATTTTTTTCCTTCAATATGATAAAAATGATTTCATTCACGCACGAAACATTTTTATTTCTTACGAAACAAAATATAAACATAAACAAAAGTAATAATATAGTTTGAATAAACTACATTTGGTATTGAAACTATAATCAATAATATATTTTTATCCAATTCTTGTTGTTATTATTGGAAAAAAGTTGAGAAAATTACTATGTTATACTTGTATTAACTGATGATTGCGTCAACTTGAATTGTGATTTTGTAACGTTTAGACTCGTCTTTAAATGATGTAAAATAATTTATATATATTTTAGGATATCAGATCTTCTCAACATGAATATCATAAGTTCTAATCGAATAAGATGTGAATAAAAAATCGAACATGAAATGTAACCACTTGAAATGATATTGAAAAAAATAGTTAAGCACTCATAAGTGTTATCTCAAATATACCCTATAGAAAGATTATTAATCACATTTCTAAAGCTATAACATTATGTTTCTATATAATTCATTATGATTTTACAAAGAATACGTGTTGTGACATTATTCAATTTAATGACTTAGAGCACCTGTAGTGACGACAACCTCCTTTATACCTATCCAATAATCAAAGTAACACTAATTGCTACTCATAATTTTGATTTCTTAATATGATTAAAATCCAAAAATATGTTTAAACTATCCCTCATTGAGTATCATGATGCATGATAATAAAGTAAATTTGATTATATGAAATCATAATTTGATCTGGAGATGACATACACTCTTTTTAAATTATTAATTTATCGAGGGTTACTTTGCTTCATACACCTCCGGAGACGTCATACTTTTTTATAGATTTTATTGAGATTAAGTTGCGATCGTTGAACCCAAACAATTGGAATAGTGTCCCTTAACCAATTTCTCCTAAGTTTCCAAAACCAATTTCTCCACCTCTTATGAAACATCTCGTGACAATATTTTCAGCATGGAAACTAACAGACATCATAATAATCAAATGAAGCAAAAAAATAAAACTAAACTTAAGTAACAAACACAATAAGAGGGGATGGTAATTTTAGTTCCACCATATATTCATAGGGTAGTAATCACGTGCGAACCGGAAGAGGGCGTGTGAATCCAAATCTTGTTGTTATTGTTGGACAAAAGTTGAGAAAATGGCCGTGTTATACGTATATTAACTTGTGATTATGTCAACTTGAATTGTGATTTTAAAACACTAAGACTCGTTTTTGAATGTTGTAAAATATGTTTATATACTCTAGGATATCAGATCTTTTAAACGGTATATCACAAGCTCTAAACGAAAAGAAGTGAATGAAAAATTGAACCACAAATATAATCACTTTAAATGATGTTGAGAAAATTAGATTATTCATCTATATTTTCTTTAAAGGTATCACATGAAATGAACCTTTCTAAAGGTGTATATAACATATTTTCATATAAATCATTATGATTTAACAAATGATACACGTCATCGCATTATTTAATCTGATAAACTAAATGCGCGGTAACAATTTCTTTTTTCCTCATACAATAATCGGAATGGCACTAATTGCTATTCTACCTATTCATAACTTTGTTTTTTCTTCATATAAATATGAAGATTATCAATCAAAAAAATTTAGATTAAAGAAGAGAGTTTTGATAAATCAAAATGAGTAGTCCCACAAGTATTCATGATAATTGTGTTTTAAATATTATGAGTTTCAATTGTCCAATTCCATATCTGTTTGGGGGGATTGCTTTGTTCATAGCGACAATGTCAGCCATGACATTCATCATTTATGTTTGGTTTGCTTATGATGGAAACGGAGTGAACTTTCCGGCGGTGAGGGGCGAGGAGGAGGACGACAATATCGTTGTGGTCATATGCTTGAACTCGAATCGTTAGCTTCCCTTTTCCGAACTATTTTGAAGTCTCTGGTCCACATCAACACATTTCTCATTTTCATCTGTCTTTTCGTTTTTTTTATCAGCTTATCAGCAATATTACATGTACGAGTATTGGAATCAATAATAAACTGAATACATGCATAATGTGTTACTTCACTCGCAACCATTGATAATAAAAAGTTGATGATCTTTTGTTTTAAGAAATATCAAATTTGATTTTGATGTGTAACATTATAATCCAGAAACATGTGTTTTAAAGATTTGTTATACCGTAAAATATTAAGGTGTGAAAATAAATAATCAAAAATCAAGAACAACAAAGTCTAATATAGCCCACCAACAATGTGTCTGAACAACCCCTTCATTAAGGACCTGATTACATGATAACGAAAGTAAATTCAACTAGATTGCATAAAATTATAATTCGATATGGAGTCCAAATTAAGCCCCTGCGCTAATTACCAAAGTTCGGAGATGCCATATATATATATATATATTAGTGATTTATTGAGGGACACTTTGCGTCATTGAACTTTAATAATGAGCGGTGTTGGTCGGAGTGAATTCAATCTCGTTTAATACAAATCCTAACAAAAAAAATAGATTTACAGCCCGACTTAAATATTCTTTTAAGTCAAACAAAATTTACAACTGAAGTCTTTTATTTCTTACAAAAAAAAATCGTTTGTTATAAAATGAGCATCGTACTATTTCAAGTCTTGATTTTAAAATTATGCTTAAAATAATTTTTGGCTATAAAATTAGAATTCGAAACCTAGTACAAATATGTATATTGATCATACTTCTGATGGGTCAGATTATTTTTTAATGAAGTTAGCCTTTTGATTTTTAAAAAGTATTTAGTGATTTTACTCGAGAGTAATTTAATTATTAAACACAATTCTCAACTAATTAAAAATTATTAACCAACTTGAGTTTGTACACATTTTAATAGGATAATTGCAGCTATCATATTTTTGCACACGAGTGGCCACTCCACCAAATCTGTCGTCATATTTTTCCAGTTTCTGGGAACTACAGATTTGAAACACATCATCCCAAGTTTCCAAAACCAATTTCTTATTTCTCTACCTCTTAAGAAACATCCTGTAACACTATTTTCAGCATAGACACTAACAGACATTGAAATAATCAAATAAAGCAAAAAAACAAATACAAGTAACAAACACAGATGAAAATAATGGGAGGGGATGGTAATTTTAGTTCCCACCATATCCATATGTACCTAAATAATGTACCTGTTTAATTGATTGAGGAACTATTACTCTTCAGTAACATTACAAGACATAATTCTGACCCCTCGAGAATATTACAAACAATAAGAAGAAGAAAAATGCCAAAAGAATTCTGTAACCCAAATGAAGCTAAGCAAAGCTCAAGGAAGAAAAGACGATGATGGAAGTACCTATTCAGATTTCTTGGCGGCCTGTGGAACTTTCCTCTTCATTCTGCTGAAGGGTCCAACCTTTCGGTCCATGATATAATTATATATGACTTGGCTCCAAGAATCATACGACTCTAACCCCTCATAATACTCTGGCGCAATCTCCTTCACCTTGTGGAGCTTGGTCCCGGGAATCCTGGGGAAGTCATGGTGCTCGTTGTGGAACCCCACGTGCCATGTCAGGAGATTCAGAGGGCCGTAATAAGAATAGGTCTCCTGGTCAGGGTTGAAGACGTAATGTTCTGAAATGAAGTGGCCGGCCATTGGGTGCATGCCGCCCCCAACAAACGTGGAGAGGATCAAGTAACCGAAAGATCTCCATCCCCAGAAATGAACCACAGCCACATCAAGGGCTATCTGGACAGAGAAGTTTATGAACTCCCAATAGCCCGGGGGTTTGGGCTTGAGGAATAGAGGTCTGAGGGCGTAGAAGAAGAGCTGCAAGAGAACCCAGATGGATTTTGTGAAAACATTTTTCACAAGATAGGCTTCGGCTTGGCTTGGGATGTCCATATCAATGCCATCCACGCCTTGGAAGCGGTGATGCTCGAGGTGGTATTTTTGGAATGTGACGGACATTGGTACACCAATGGGGAGATTAGCAAAAATCCCAAGCCAGCGGTTGTGGTTTGGAGTCGAGAAGGCGAGGTTGTGGCTGAGCTCGTGAATAGCTAGAAAGAGGTTGTGATTGAGGAAAGAGCCAAAGAAGTAAGCTATTGCTAGAATCTTCAGCCAGCCCGCATTCTCGAGGTAAGTGGCAGTCCATAACTGAAGGAAAACAACTGCAGTAATCTGCAAAACAATAAATTTGACTACATCAACTAAGAATCCATATGAAAGGTATTGCTATATGCAATTATCATAATGAAGCATGCTTTTGAACAAACGATGACCAAATTGAATCATCATTCCAATAAGCTGGTTAATGTATTAGCATGCAATGTCCTACCACATACAGTTAAACCAAACAATGGGGGTCTAATTCCACGATGTCTTTTATAGGTTGGAATTTGAAATGAACTTCAGTGTAAACTGTGAAGTAAGCCAATAAAATTCCCATTGTAGAAAGAAAAAAATTGTACAAAATATTTATCTCTGATATCATGCTCAATTACTTGTTTTTAAAACTCAACCAATAAAATATTTGACCATAGTTTCTTCTACATTTAGCTTAAAGAGTACCAAATCAAATCTTCTATCAACATAATTGACGACTAGATAAGTGAAAATGAGAACAATTACTTTCAAAAGAGCATTGCGTATGTGTCTTTGTAAGAAAAGCTGTATCACAACAGATATGATCATTGAAGACCATGGTATAATTTAGATGAACAATTGTATAACATCAATGAGTATGAACAAAGAAACATGTAAACCTCGTTAGAAAATGCAAGGAATAGACCTAAAATGGGAATTGAATGCAAAATATAATGAATGGAGGAGATTACAAACTGATGGGAAAAGGAGAGGATAACATGGCAACAAGTTCCAGATCATATATACCAAAAATGCCCATGTCATGCTTTAGGTTGAGCATCACATCCTATTAAATTCAAGGTACTTTGGTAGCATCACATAATATTAAAGGGATGGAGTACAGACTTCCCCTTTTAGTAAACACAACAGTAACATCTTCATATCCATTAAATACACACGATACGGGAATCAGCTCCAGTGAGCGCTTTGAATGCATTTGAATGCATAATGACCAGTGTTCTAAAAATCCCCAACTTGATCGATTACTCCTCTGTTAATTCACAATTAGTACCCAGAAGGCCATCTCCACCCAACTAGTGCCTAGCGTTTTTTAGAACATTGATAATGACCAAAGAAACAAAACCCAATTAAAAAAGGAACCTATCCACAAACACAAGGTGGCTACCAAAAACCAAGAGACAGTTCATCAACATAAAAACAGACCAAAAAATGAATTTGGTAATGATAAGTTGATAACCAGAGAAAGAACAGAAACCCCCCATATATGAATCAATTCACATAACATCAAATCGACAGAACCCACAATGACCCTCCAAGTTCCAATGCCATCAACACCAAAACCCAATTCACCGATCAACAGAAAAACACAACCAACCCAAAAAAAAACCCAGAAACAAATCGTCCACAAAACACACACCCTGATCTGTTCGCATCAGATCTAAATCTCACAATGAAGGACGAATCACAACAAAAACACATGCATACATATTATAGACGAAGAAGAGACCTTGAGGAAAGCCCAAGGATCTGGGCCAAAGAGGTCTTTGATTTGAGGGTACTGAGAGAGGATCTGGCGGCGCCGTGAAGCGTGAGGCTCGTCCGTGTACGACCAGAAGAAATCACTGGCCATCACTCCTTCCTCTCCATCTTCTTCCCCACTTCTTCGCATCTCTCTCTCTCTGCTGCTCAGTTCTGCTTCTGCTACACAGTTTCTGTGAGAGCTCTAAATTTTGAAGTATTTCTGTTTATTATTTATTTGTACTGATAATAAGAGATGAATTTCATGAAAAAAGGTATATATCTATGTGGGTATCAATGGATCGGCCTCGTGCCCAGTGGCCCATTTACAGCTATCGACTCACTCTCAAGTTTGATACAATTTTTGTATTATAATGGGAATATGCTGCTGCATATAAATATTTCCTACTATAGAACATTCACATTAATCATTAATGTTGCTGCTTTTAACAGATTCATATACATATTAAATATTTAGACTAAGGAAAGGGAAAGGGTTATCAGTACTAGCCGGTCAAAAACAATTTTATCTTATTGATTTTACTATATTCGTTTTTTAATTTTATACGGAATTTGAAACTCAGCATAGTATTTGAGTGGGATGAATGTAAAGATAGAGAGATAGAAAAAGTCACACAAGAACGGTAATATCACAAATAGAGATTTAATGTAATTTTTAAAAAATATATATAAAAATTTAAAAATCATTCTCAATTGAATCTAATGATAGTGATGGGTTCCTAAATTTGTACCCATCTTTTTCTCCTCTTATCTTTTCAAACTCATAATTGTCCTTTATAGATATTTGATGACATAATTTTTTGCCTTTTTTTGGAAAATTGCGGCTTTTGAATTGTTTTGTTTGAGGATTTAATAAAAATGCAACAACCCCATCCCCATGAGTTGCCTGTTATCAACCCACCTCATCTATTTATGGGCAATTATATATATATATATATATATATATATATATATATATAAAATAATATTATACAAATTAAAAAGCACAAATAATGAAATAGTTTTGAAGCAAGTACAAAGTATAAAACTAAAATTTGACCATCATTTATTCATTAAAACCTCGATAAAATTAAACTATCGAGTAATATTTTAAACCTGATAAACTCGATTTTACAAAGTTCTCAGGAAGATAGGTCAAGGAGAATTCAGGAGTATCACAATACTTTCACACGTATCAAAATCATGGTAACAAAACGAGGTAATGTATATATATACACACTTCATATAGAAAACTTAGTTTACAGACTCAGAGCTGATTAGTTCAAATCTAAAACTGCGATACATACAACTTGGACGAAAGCAAGCTTTTATATGTCGTTTGTTAACCTGTACAGCATATACACGTGTAATAAACCCCCAGACTTAAACTCACAGTGGAAAGTAAGAAAACAAGAACAATGCAGTTGACTAATTTACGTGCCCGGAAGGAACTAAGCTCAAGCTCCCGAGGCCATAAATATTGATACTGTACCATCAATTCACTTATCTTACGTGAGAATCATACTTGTCCAGCAGAGAGTCCGGAACAATCAAAGGCAGCTTATCTACATACAGAAACAGTCTTCTCAGATTCTCCCTCATCACTGTTGCCATGTCGACAATGTCCTTGCAGTCTGTATATACCCAGAGATCGCCAGAATTCACTCTCCTCAGACTGTCCCGGCAAAAGGGGCACGACTGGGACCTTCCCCGCCTACAGCGTATTATAATTATAATTATATATTTCCTAAGTCTCATTATATCAATAAAAAAAACTTAACTGAAAGAAAGCAGACTTAGGGTAGTCTGTCAACATGACTGAACAAAACTTAGAATTGAGGAATATTTCAGGCAGATCATCCACAATTCAATGCTTCCCCAAACCAATATGTGAGTTAAATTTTTAGTAAGACGCATAATATCACTTCAAATTTATTTATCATTTCCACTTAATCCAACCTTTTCTTCATGCCCATGCAATTTTATGCAACCATTCATTCCAATACATAAAGTAGTGACCTGATATCTATAGTATGGTCAGCCTAACCAAGGAGTTCAGGAACTCATACATATGCAACGGTGATAATAAACAGACGTCAACACTATGATGCTATATTTTTTTACCAACACGTGTACCCCCCCTCCCCCAAAAAAACACTGATGCTATGTTAGACCTGACAGATAAGACAGCTGACAGCTGATACCTCACTATTTCCTACTTCCCACTATTACATATTATTAATGCATATTTGTGTAAGCACATGAATGGAAGTTATATCCAAATAGGACATTGTTATCCTCCCTTCACAGAGTGAGTCGTATATTTATTTGTCATATCCCGGGAATATGTGCACAAAAATACTCTACAAGAAGCAAAATGCAAAACGCATTATGCAAGCTCGTAGATACACAATCAAATTATTCATGAACAATGTTAGGTTAAGCTATATAAACCCTCGAAAGAAACCTCTTTGGAATCCTTTGTTCATATTTATATTTATCCTCTTGATCCTATCGAATGGTCTCTCCTCTGTTGAGCTAGTGATAATACTATCTTTTATTTTCTTACTGCTTTCCATATAAACTTATATCTGCTGGTACCCCTATCTCTTATTAGTTTCTCCAAAACAAATTCACACCTTTTTTACTCATGGCTGTTTAAGTTTCTTAGAGATGAATTATCTCACCTTCATGCATAGGATCATGCGTCGCATGGCCAAACTACTTTAAAAATGTATTACCATGAAACATATAGCACAAACTTAACCGTCAGGAAATGACAAACTAAAATTTAGGAGAGGAGCCAAGCACACATTGGTCTATTCTGGTGACAGAAATAAACTCATATAACAGCAAAAGGAGCTACAGAATCCCAATTGTTCGTGCACGATACAAAAAAGAAGAATCAGAGAGAAAAGTAAATACCATTCGCGGTAGCATTTCAAGCACATGGCATGGTTGCAGTTGGGAAGCACAATCTTGCTATTCATCTCCATACATATTCCACATTCTTCTTCTCTTTCAGCATCTGAACTTGAATACTGCCAACGTTCTTCTCCATCTCTTCTTCGGTACCTTTCCATACAGACAGCTTTCTGATTTCTATCATCAGTATCAGTAACACCTCCTTGTAATTGTTGTAAAGAGGGATAAATCATCCCTATACATAGTAGGAGCCAAATATTAATACATAGCTAATAAATTTTAACAGGTTATAACATGAAAAATTACCATAGAACTCTCTTATGCTGGCTTTTCTTTCATGGGTTGACATAGTTGTCGTCCCATCCACATACACCTTTAACAATATGAAACAAATCCTAGAGTAAGCTATATGCCTATCAATTGCAGAAAGATATAAATCAATAGGAATGGAAACACTTTAACCTTGTAAATAAGAATTCTTAACAACCCGAGGGCACCTGCCAGATGGCAGTCAGTCCATTGCACTAGAAAAAGGAATATGTGCGCTGCCGGACTGTATGACATTCTCATCTGAAGGCAGGCACCATCATACTCCCTTGAAAAATCTGATGCTCTGCACCTCAGTAGTACATTGATGATTATGAGAAGCGTGATACGATAAAAATCATTAGTTGGCAATCTTTTTCTGCTAAAAGACGACGATATCATCAATCATAGTAAGTAACTAAATAAATTAGGCGAGTTCCATCGTCCAATCATGCAACAAGCTAGTTTCTATTTCTGACAATAACAGATGCTCTGGTTTTTGCTGCAAACATTAGATAATCTAGTAAGCATGTTTTAGCACTCAGAAACGCCATGAGAACATTGGCTCAATATCTACGAAAACCAGCTCATGTGACCTTCCAAAAGATCGCTAAAGACGCACAAGCAAATAATTCAACTGTTACAAAACATTTAACACACTTTGGGATATGGAATGGATGCAATCATATCCCAGATTCCATACAATACCAATGTTCAGGTTGAACAACCTGAGTGTATCAATTCAATTGCCTTCGTATGAAAATTGTTTCCATTTAAAATGACAATTCACCGAAATACCCTCACTTACCAAGATTCATTTACATAAACCTCCCAAATCATCATGCACCCAAACATAACCATCTGTTTCTTCACATTATAGATAAACCACAGAGCTGGAAAATGCACACTTCTCAGCTCATCAAGCATGACTCATAATCAGCTCTTAACACAGCTCAATCTGACCAACCCCTATTCCTTACAAATTGCTCAAAACCATCTAAAAACCATTACATCCTCTAATTCAACGAATCAACAAAAACTCAGTAAAAATCCAGTACTGCAAGCTACTACTACTACTACTACTACAACAACAACATCATCAAAATTGAGCAGAGAACACAAAATCGAACCAATCGACACAGTGAAGCGCTACTTACAGAGTATTGGCATGCTGAATATCGGCTTCGAGGACCTTGAGAGAGTCCTTAAACGACTTTCGCGTGGAAGCTATGTACATCCCGAGGAAAAGCCCTAAAACCACTCCCAGACCATGAATCGATCGAGCCCTAGAATCGAGCCCTAGAACCCTAGATTTGGAGTCTGTGGGAGAGAGAGGGGAAAGCGGTTGTTGTTGAGGAGGTTGCTTCTGTATCGTAAGCGAAGAAGACGAGGAGGTGGGGACACGTGGCGGCGCACGGGAAGCCCAAGAAAGTGCTCACTCAATGCAACAACTGTACTGAGCATGAAGTGGAAGGCTTGGAGTTGGGGAGGCACTACGCGTGTAGCTCTCTATACATTACCTTATCCCAATTATTATTATTAATCGGTCCATTAATTCAATTAATTACGCGTTTTAAAGTGCGGTGCGTCTTATTAGTTATTAGTTCCGTTCCATGTGATTATTTTATGACATGTTTGGGTACAAAACATAAGAATATGGTCACACACCATCGTGAAAAATTCCTCTCTTTAATCTTTATTCTTCAATTTTCAATTGCTTTTGTCCTGTTACAGTGTCTTCTGTACAGTGAGTTTTAATGAAAATACATACGATGGGTTGAAGGGAGCGGGAGGGAGCGAGAGATTCTAAATTGGTACATTTTTTAAATTAAAAATATTTATAAGGGTATTTTAGTCTTTTTATCTTTTAAAATTAACAGAATTTTTCAAAAATGAACGAAAATTCGAAATGGGTATTTACGGTGATAAATTGACAACTTTAAAATAACTATATTTGAAAATAGTCAGATACAAAAACATTAATTTTAAAAATAGTTGGATGAATAATTAAATTATGGTTCCTTATACACCATCATAAAAAAATCCTCTCTTTATTCTTAAACTTTCAATTATTTTTATTTTTCCCTGTTTTGGTGTTTTTGTAGTGTTTCAGTAAAACTAGATATGACCAATGGCCAATGTGTTAATCATATTTCAAGAATGGGGTAGAAAAAGCCTAGGGGTTATTAGTAAGTTAGAGAGGATAATATTCAAAAGACTATTTGGAGATTAAAAGACTGGATTAAAATATTAATTAAGAATTATAACAAATCAATCAAAAATTAATCGTACAAATTAAAAAAAGCGAGATTGACTCGTTAAATATTCAGTTCGGGCTACTTATAATCGAGCTCGAGCCAAATTCGAGCTTAAGATTAGACTCATGTAATAAACGAGTCAAGCTCGAGCATAATCTTTTAAGGCTCGATAGGTTTGCGAGCCGGCTCGTTTAATATTTAATAAATTATATATTTTTATTAATATATTTATGAAATACTTATAATATAATTAGACAAACCGAATCAAGTCGAACACATATCAAATTATCTCATTTATTATTTAATTATTATTTAATTAATTTTAATGATTATATTTGTATTTAATTTAAGCGAACCGAATCAAGCTGAGCTCAAACTTAATTGTATGAGCTCGTTCGAGCTCCAACCGAACATTTTTTTCACGAGTTGAGGCAAACTCTGCGAAATGATCGAGTAGCTAATAATCTGAGTGGATTCAGACTGATTCAAGACATATATCAACATGCGGTGCAGTTGACTTTCGTGCCCTTGTTGTCTAAATTTGTGTTTATATATATAATATTATCTCATCACCACTCAATGTTGATTTAACTGAAATTATGTACATTTTAAAGGGAAAATATTTTCAATCTTCTGAAACAAAAGTATTCCAAAACCAGCTGAGTTTATTATATTTAGTGTTTTGCTACTTAAGTCTAACTACACATAATTGTGTATTTAAACAATATTCACAAATTATTCAAGCTTTATACAATGGAACCTCTAATTCAAATAAGAAAAGGAAAAAAGAACAAACTAATATCAAATTGAGATCTTTAGTTATTTTCGATCGACTCTTAAGAACTTTCATTTTCCGTCTGATTATTCTCAGAAGTCTCTTTTGTCGTCGCTTCAATAAGAACGTCGTGTAATCCATCCTCCGTCTGATTATTCTCATCGGTCTCCTTTCTCCGTGTTCCAAGAAAATCGTCGTATAACATAATCGTTTGATTTATTGTCGATATCGATTGTGTTTCAGGACAAAGATTCACTGTCATTTTTTTTCTTTAGTAACGGCGTATGTAAATACGCCGTTACAAGCCAAAAATATGCCGTTACAATTTGTAACGGCGTACAAACTGCCGTTAGACGATACGCCGTTACTAAAGCGCCGTTACAATTTGTAACGGCGTACACAAGACGCCGCTACACCAACACGGCGTCGTTTTGACGAGCCGTTAACGGCGTAACAGACGATGACGCCGTTAAGTTTGTAACGGCGTATATATTTACAACATACGCCGTTACTAATTAGACGGTGCCGTTTAGATGACTTGACACCGTCAAATTAGTAACGGCGTATGTTGTAAACATATACGCCGTTACAAGGTATTAAAATAATAATTTTTCTTTCAAATTTGTAACGGCGTATTATGTACAATACGCCGTTACAATATTTTATTTATAAAAAAATAAAAATTATATATTAAATATAATATATAATTTTTATTCGGTTTTTATTTTTTACAGATTAAAATTAAAATTAAAATGAAAATGAAAATCCAAATCCAAATCCAAATAAATTTAAATAGCAATTGTTCAAATAAAAATTACATGAATTAAACTACGAGGGTGGAGGACCGAAGTTGGAGAACATGCTCGGGTCGTAGGGCGGTATAGAAGGATTGGCTATTCGCATCTGCTCGTACATCTATTGAAAGCTTCTTTGTTGAGCTTCCATGTTTCTCTGTTGAGTTTCGAACCTCTCCTCTTGCCGCGCAATATGCTCCTGAGCCTGGGTGAGCCTAGTTTCCATTTCCTCGAAACGCTCTGCAGACGGTCCGCTGGAGGACTGACCACGTTTTCTAGGTCTGGCCGGGACCTGGAAATCATCTCCAAATCCCCGAATTTTGCGTCCTCGGGGGAATTGGGCATCTGTTCGTCCCGCGGCAAGCTTGAGGTCGTGACAATGCTGATTCGCCTGCATCATCACTTCAGCCTCCTCCGCTTCGGTCATTCTTCTTAAGTTTCCGTGCTGGTCTGTATTGGCCGGGTCCATCCTCCAATCCTGCAACGCCGTCTTAAGGTATATCTGTATGAAAAGAAAAATTAAATTAATGAAAAATAATAAAGTTGAAAAAAAATATTATGAAAAAAACTTACGCGTTTCGCCTTGTTGTCCTCATCCTGTAATAGTTCGGCCTCCGAAGCATCCTGATCCGGTTCCCGATTAACCAGAAGCCAAGTCTCAATCTTGGCGGAGATATTAGTATTTCCCGACTGCTCTCTCTCCGTCCAAAGAGTCCGATAAGATTTCCGGCCAGATCGATGGTTAATCTTGTTGCCGCTCAAGCGTACTTCACTCATATGTTCTCCAAGACTCCCTACACCCTACACATTGAAATGATTACAAAATTAGAATTTGAATTAGAGATATGTTTCATACAAAGTGTATGAAAATAAGGAAATACCTCGTTCTCGTCAAAGTGTTTGACGAGTCACCGCCATTGTGCTTTTTTCCCTCTAAATATGTTGGGAATGCCATTGCGGTTCAGATAATCAGGTGAGACGTACAGTTTGTACCATGGCTTCATATTTGATTTCCGCTCTTTATAAGCGGACCATGCCGTCTCGCGAATCCACTTTTTCAGTGGAACTGAATCAGCCGGCAATTCATAATACCGCTGTTACAAAATTAAAATTTTTTTTGTCAATATCCAAGTTATTTAATTTCGGGTAATAAATTGAGAAAGTATTGAAATTACCTGAATTTTGCGCCAAAATCTCCTGTACTCGGACATAGGAAGATCACAAAACAGCTGGTAGGAAGCGTCGCACTCGCGTGCAAACTTTCCTACCATATGTTTAATCTTCAACACACTCCAGGCGTCGTTCATTCCGGGGGGGAACATACTCCACGGACGCTGTAAGTCCGCGTCCCAAAACAATCCCAATGGCCCCCCGTTCTTGGATATTGCCTCCTCTTCCAAGTCGAGGCAGACGTCTTGTTTTGGCTCGACGTCCTTCCTGGCCATCCAGCTCTTCGTCATCAAGCAATTCGGTTGCAGCTTGAAGTCGAAGTACAGCTCCTTCTCCGGCGTCTCGTCGTAGTCTAGGGAAACGAATCTGTATTCGTTCACCGGCGGACTAGGAGTAGAGGATGCTCCTACATTCGAGGGTTCGCAACCCGTGAATGTAGGCGGCACAACCCGGTATCCCCAACCGAAATCGGGGGTCGGCTGAGTCGGCTGTGGAGGTAAGGGAGTGTAGCAATCCCCGTGATCAGGGAACTCCCCACCAACAGGCGGTGACGGAGGCGGAGTGTCGAGCGCCGATTCCTCGTAGGCCTGGAAGAACTTTGGGTCCATCAACTCATGCCTCGGTGCACGAGCATGAGGCTTCTTCTGTCGGGCGTTTGAATCGCTTGACGAGGAGGCCATTATCTAAATACGATTTAAGCATTATTAATTACTATGAAAGAAAATGCTCGTAAGGGCATTTATGTAATTTGTACCGAAAATGTCCCGAGGGCAATTTCGGTAGAAATTACGAAATTGCCCTCGGGACATTTTTTAACAAAATACGTAAATGCCCTTACGGGCATTTTTGGTATAAATTACAAAACTGCCCTTAGGGGCCTTTTTTAAGAAATTTACGGAAAATGCCCCTAAGGGCAATTCCTTCAAAATTACGAAAATGCCCCTAAGGGGCAATTCCGTAGAAATTACGAAAATGCCCATAAAGGGGCAATTCCTTCAAAATTACGAAAATGCCCCTAAGGGGCAATTCCGTAAAAATTACCATAATCTAACATATTCAAATTCACATATTCTAAATTCAATTAACAAAAATTCAATTCTAACATATTCAAATTCATATATTCAATTCAAATATTCTAAATTCAATTAACAAAAATTCAACATATTAATATTTAAATTTCTAACATATTCATATTCATAATCTAACACATTCAACATATTCATATTCAAAAATTCAACATATTAAAATTCTATTATACACATTCACAAAAATTTAAACCCTAAACCAACATATTCATATTCATATTTAAATTTCTATTCTAACATATTCATATTTAAATTTCTATTCTACATATTCACAAAAAAATCTATTCTAACATATTCATATTTAAAAATTCAACATATTCATATTCATATTTCTAACATATTCACAAAAATCTAAACCCTAAAAATTAAAACACTACTTACCTGATCTGGAAGAGGAAACGGCGACGGAGGTGTCTGGCCGGAAACGGCGACGGAGGTGGCTGGCCGGAGAGTGAGGGAGAGGCAGTGAGTGAGGGAGAGGCTGTGAGTGAGGGAGAGGCAGTGAATGAGGGAGTGAATATTCAGAAGGAAGAGAGGCAGAGAGCGTGAGGAAGAAGAAGAGGGTTGGGTCTTTATATAGCCAACCCTAGTAACGGCGTATTTAAGCCACGTACGCCGTTACTAAATTAGTAACGGCGTATGTAGCTTAAATACGCCGTTACAAAATCCCCAACGGGCAAAAATCGTAACGGCAAGATTTTTGACCGTTACCCAACGGACTAAAATTAGTAACGGCGTATGGTGAAGATACGCCGTTACAAGTAAAATTAGTAACGGCGTATCATCCATATACGCCGTTACTAATGTTTTGCCCGGGAAATGAAAATTTTGGCTCGGATTTGAAATTTTCGCCAAAATTTCATTTCCCGCCCACTTTGTAACGGTGTATTCATCACATACGCCGTTACTATTTCAAACCCTAAATTATTATTTTATTCGTTTCGACCGATCATGATTGATCGGGAGTGTTCCCGTGGTTTGATTTTTCTGAAAATTTCACTATATCACTTCAATGACATTTCCAACATTTACAACGGTTTGGATTATTATAAAAATATTGAATTGAACTAAACGTTCGATGATGTTAGCGTTTAGGGTATAGTTTAGGGTTTACCATCCTAAACCCTAAACTCACGCTTTCACCGAAAGTGAGTGGTGTCAAAAAACGTGTTTTAATCCAACCGTACAGATTGAAGCGTAATAGTGTTGTCGCTCATAGGCCAAAGTTCTAGTCAATTTTGAACACGTATAAACCTCGATCTAAACCGATCACCCGTAAACACGTCGGTAAGTAACGGTCAAACCTCCGATAATGGCATTTCCGGGTAGAAATTGTTACGTGGTTTTCAATTTTGATTAACGTATATGATTTTTAGGTAGTGTACAATGATTAATTTCAATTTTTATTTCATTCAGTATAGGAAACGAGAAATGAATACCGAAGTCAAGCGCGAAAGTCAACAATCTTGACTGGTCTGATGGTCAAGATTGTTGACCATTAGTAACGGCGTATGTGGTATATACGCCGTTACAAAATCACTTCATAAAAAAAACTTGAAAATACCCTAAACAAAGTGTGTTTTCTTAATTTCCCGCCCACTTTGAGATTGAGATTAGTCTCCGATTTCAAGTTGTGGTAGACGACTGGTTATGGAGGAGACCAAACAAAGTGTTGGTGCCACTGCTACATTATCATTTGAGGCTCATAGTATTTAACCGACGCGCTTTTGAGGCTGAGGAAGAGAGTGCTTATGTGGACAGAATGTCTCAGCGTCAGGGTTGACTCCATGGATTAAATGCATCAAAACTCATATATCAATCATCTTTCTTCTTCTTTTGCTTAATTGTCGGTGCTAACCATATGATACGTAGGTAGTGTACAATGTTTATTTCCAATTCGGTAGTCATTTAGTATATGAAACCGCAAGTCAATACCGAAGTCAACCGTTAAGTCAACAATCTTGACTTTCTGATTGTTGAAGATTAGTAACGGCGTATATAGCAATAATACGCCGTTACTAATCCTTAAAAGAGGTTAGTAACGGCGTATTATTGATAAATACGCCGTTACTAATCCTAAAACTTGAAAAAAAATTTCCCAGGGACTTGGTTTGATGATAGACCTTGTTTTTTGTGGTTTTTTCTCCTACACTTTGTTCTTCAAAAACCGAATTCACAAGTTCTTTAATTGATAGTCGGTTACGGAAATGCATAAATTTTTTCATGAATACGCCGTTACGGAAATGAACAAATTTATTGATAGTCGGTTAAATGTCGTTAAATACAATTTTGTCTAACTATCTGAGTTGGCCGAATCGTAATCTGAGTGCCCTTCCATATTGTCTTCGCCTCGTTGTCTTCGTCCTCGTTCTCTTCGTCCTCATTGTCTCCGTCCTTGTTCTCTTCGTCCTCTAAATCAGCTGTAGAGACAGGCCGTGGATTTTGGTGTAAGAATCTCAAATCGATCCTTACACCACCCGGTCGCACCATGTCAATTCGATCTTCTTGGTACGGTTCATCTACTTCGAACTCTGGCTCTTCATCACCTGCACGTGCTAAACTGCTCGGTTTGTAGTGACCTCTATGAGAGACAACTTTGACAACCTTCCACGAAGTCGCAAAGTTCACCACATCCGGGTCGTTGATGTAGTACACCTGTTTCGCCTGTATAGCAAGGCAAAACGGGTTTTGTTTATGACAATCCGTGGAAGTGTTTACGGAAATGAAGTCATTGGCGTCCTTCCTCACGGTTCGTTCGTCGTACCACCGACACTTGAACAAAACGACTGGCATGCTTTCGGAATATGTTAGGACAACGACGTCCATAAGAACACCGTAGTAACATATTCCGTTTGCTTCAATCATGACCCCTGAATTTTGATTTCTCCGGCCTTGATCGATTCGCAACGTTAAGAACTTCACACCATTCACAGTACACTGTGAATAAATCGCCAAAGAACGAGGACCTGCAGATAGTAGTATCAACTCTCGTTTTTCCCCTCGACCGGCAATCTGCATATTAAATTCTAATATTAGTTGCAGTAATTAAGTTGTATGAATTGTAGCATAAGAGATATAATGTACTTACAACTTTTCCCCACTCAAACATGAATGACATAACTCGGTCCTTCAGAGATTTTCTAGGGAACCTTTGAACAAATCCTGCTCGATGTGATTCGACGTACTTATCTGCTTCGTCACAATTCTCAACAACAGTCCAATTCGCCCAGAACATCTCAGAAACGCTCAATTTCTCGTTCCGCACCACGCTTTTTACTTGTACATGTGGGAAAACAACTGATAAGTGGAAACCTAGAGCTGGACTAACAAATGTTTCCCTGGCTGAAGTGGCGCGGTTTAGGTACATCTGAGTGAAGGTGACAGACTCGTGCATCAAGTACTGTTGGGCTATACAACCTTCTGGATATCGAGGGTTTCGCACACTTTTCTTGCACACGCCAAGTTGCCTACATTCAAAATGTGAATTTAATGTGATATTCGTTTATACATTTCAATGGTAATTGGAAATGAAATTACTGAAGAGAAGGATCATACTGTTCAATTGGAAACATCCAAGTGAAATGAACTGGCCCGGTCCGAATAACTTGATCCGGTAGGTGTAGTAGCAGGTGAACCATAATGGTACAGAATGATGGAGGGAAGATAGTTTCCAACTTACAGACTAAAACCACCATATCTTCGTGCAATTTTTTAAGTGTCTTCTTCGTCGGCTCTCTCGTGCACAACACCTGAAACACTCTGCCGAGGTCTGCTAATGCTTCTGCTACATGAGTCGGAACGTACTTCCGAATGACAAGTGGGAAGATGCGTTGGATGAGCACGTGACAATCATGGGTCTTAAGTCCGAGGAACTTTTTCTCATCAGGATTGACCTTAATCTTCAAATTTCCCGCATATCCGGAGGGGAACTTCACTGCTCGGATATGCTCAAGTACGACCTTCCGATGTACACCCTTGACCCCATAAGGCGCATCAGGGAGCTCCCCGTCCTGGCCCACCCATTGGTCTTGGCGCACATTCTGTTCCTCGTACGTTCTCCTCGCTTTCAAATCATCTTTAGTCTTCCCCGCTAGTCCGAGAACTGTACCTATGACGTTGTCGCACACATTCTTCTCTATGTGCATTAAATCCAACGCATGTCTCACTCTGTGAGTTTTCCAATAGGGCAGCTGCCAGAAAATGCTTTCATGAGACCAACAGATAGCTAAACCAGTTCGTTTATTGTGCTTCGGGTGTAGACTAGGCTCGAGATAAGTATGACGCCTAATAGCCTTCAGTATAGCAGTCCTTGAATACCGCTTAGGCCTTCTACGAGTCTCGATCTGCCCGTTAAATGCCTCCGGGACAAAGCGCAGTGGGTGCTTCGCAGGTAACCACCGACGCGCACCTTGGTAAGATATTCTTGAGTTACTGCGTGAAGAGTCGATGCTGTCCAAACATAAAGGACATGCCTTATAGCCTTTAGTGGTCAAGCCACCCAACATTCCCAAACCCGAAAAGTCACTGATTGTCCACATCACAGCAGCCCGCATTATGAACGGCTCTTTCTTGGAAGCATCCCACGTGACAACTCCGTTCGTCCACAATTGCTTCAGCTCATCAATCAATGGACGCATAAAGTTGTTCAAACATTTTCCAGGTGATTTTGGACCTGATACCAACATGGTGAGGATGTTATACTCCTTTCGCATAGCCATCGAGGGTGGAAAATTCAACGGGACAGCAACTACAGGCCATAAACTGTAACTCCCAGCATTAGGCCCAAATGGAGAAAACCCGTCGGATAACAAGGCCAGCCGCACGTTTCGGACTTCTTCCGAAAATTGAGGATATTTCTTGTCAAACTGAATCCAATCAGCACCGTCTGATGGATGTACTAATACGTCATCGTCCTCCTTCTCCCGCTCACCGTGCCATCGCATCCACTCAGCCGTCTCTTCCGCAAGATATAACCGTTGAAGTCAAGGAGTCAATGGGAAGTACCACAACGTCTTCTGCGGAACTAATTTTTTCCCTTCCATAGTAAACCGTGGTTCTTTACAAACTCCACATTTGTCCAGAGCGGAGAACTCTTTGTAATACAAAGTGCATCCGTACAAACATGCGTCGTATTTCACGTGTGGCATTTCGATGGCCTTCATTATCTTTTTCGCAGCTGCGTAGCTAGATGGAAACGAATTAGGTTGTGGTAACATACGACATTGCTCTTTCGCGACCTGGGTAAAAGCCGCGTCTGACATCCCGGTGCTCTGTTTGATACACAACATCCTCAACATCGCTTCCAAAGAAGTATCCTCACTAGTGACAGTGCTTGTGGTTTTGTACAACGGCTGTTGTGACTCCGTCACCAACCGGTTGTACGTCGTCATCTTCGCTTTAGCAAGTCTGGCCTCGACTTCGGTCACCGAACTTATCTCCAATTGTGGGTCCTCGTCCTGGTCCTCGTCCTCGTACTCATCCTCGTCGTTCTCGCCTTCATCTTCGTCAATCTTTACATCTCTACATGGATCTACATCATTCACGAACTGATGCACCGGATCAACGTACTCTGGAGTGTGCGCCGACGTCGAACAAGGGGGATTATGCGAACTTGACGGGAGACTCATATCTAGATTTCGGCTCGAACTAGGCCGACTCGAACTAGCCCCTCTAGCTTCGCCGTGATGGACCCACATATTGTACGATGTAAGGAAACCTTTCTTCAATACATGATCGCAAATGGTGTCCATATCGTGCCAAGAATAATTACAACATCTAGTGCACGGACACTTGAAACGTCCCACGCCATCTGTTTGCGCGTTTCGTCTCGCAAATTTGACGAAACTACTTAATCCGTTCATCCACTCCTCACTCATCTTACAGGATGTTATCCACCCACGATCCATTCTATATATTATACAAATAACTACGGTTAATAATCATATACAATTTACTATATTTATCAACTATAACACCAATTCAAAAACCGAATTTTTATCATTATAGCAACAAAATTAATGAAATAATCTACGGGCATTTAACCTAAATTAATAAAATACATTACATAATGCATTTATAATAAAAATAAATGTACGTACCTACTAATATGGAGAATGATGATATGAACCGTAGTATTTTGAGAGAGACTTGTCGAAAAATGGAGATGATATTACGGAAATGCCCTTGTCGGGAAATATAAAGTAGGAGAGAATTGGGAGAAAAATGTGAGGAGAATGGGAGATGGTTCTGTGAAGATTTATACATTGATTTTGTAACGGCGTATTTAGGTAAATACGCCGTTACTAATTAACGGTAACACAACGACAGAACGATAACATAACGGGAAGATCTTGTAACGGCGTAGTTACCTACATACGCCGTTACTAATTAACGGTAGTAACGGCGTACACATTAAAATACGCCGTTACAATTAGTAACGGCGTATACTATTCAATACGCCGTTACTAATAATTTAGTAACGGCGTATTCTTCCTGTATACGCCGTTACTAAGGAAAAATTTGATAGTGATTACGTAAACAACAGAAACGCAACGACACGAGCACGAACACCAATACAAATGCAAATATTATGCAATAAGGGATGGTTACGAGCAGAGGGATATGAGTACTTTGCTACCTTGTGAAAAATCATATTTCCTCATAAAAAATAAAAAATAATAAAAGACCGAACACGACATAAAAATTTCAAAAATAATTTCTAAAAGAGAACTGTGAAACCATAACACATTTAACACTCTATTCTTTAGCTTCTCCAACATTTTCTTTGGATGAGCCTTTTATCTGAGACAACTTTTATGATCAATTTCGATTTACTATGATTTATATAAGAGGAAAAAACAAAAACAAAAATTAATTCAAAATAAAAAAGATTTCAACTAACTGCTAATATTTAGAGATCTCTCCTGTAATTAGCAAGATAAATTAACGTATAATCCTAGGTTTCCGTCGAATCAAAACAAAGCAAAAATAGTCAACTTCTTAGACCGGTCAAATCTTAGGTGAAATTAGAATGTATTTTTATTACATATGATCTCTCATATTAACAAGGGGAGTCATTTATGAAATAAGAAATGATGACAATTTATTGCACCAAACGAGCCGAACTGATCTTAACGAGTCGCTCGAGTTCGCCTCATTAAATATTCAGTTCGTGCTTGTTATAATCGAGCTCGAACCGAATTCGAGCTTAAGATTGGGCTTGATTAATAAACGAGCTGAGCTCAAGCCTAACCTTTTAAGATTCGATAGGCTTGCGAACCGGCTCGTTTAATAATTGATTAATTATTATTTTACATTAATATATTTTAAATTTTTTAATAAATATTTATATTAGAATTAGACAACCCGAATCAAGTCGAGTCAATCTCAAGTTGAATCATTTATTATTTAATTAGTTTTGAAATTTAAACGAACCGAATCAAGCAGAGTTCGAGCTCGAGCAGGATACTTTTTGCACGAGCCGAGCCATGTCAAAATGAGGCTCGACTCGGCTCGTTTACACCCTTAACTACACCTGATCTTTGAAAATGACACTTTCATGATACCCTAATTAATTTTGTCTAATTTTTAATATTCTAACTATTTTTTTAGACAACCTACCCTAAAAATCTATGATTTAAGAAATTAGAATTGAACCGATTTAATTTAAGAGAGGTCAATGTTGATTCTCGAAAACATTAATCAACTAAAGACTATAGATAAAGTGCACATACGTTAGTGTAATAAGTTTGAGGTTGCTGATTTTAATTTCCATATCTGCGATTCTAACTTCATCATATCAATAAATTATATATGATAATTAACCTTTTGGTTATACTTAATGCAATATTCGTTAAATCTAATAGAATTTGCATGTAAGAAATTTAAAATACTCTTAATTATAATTTTATTTTTAGTATTCTACCTATTTTCTTTTTAGTACCTTAACTATTTTTTCGGGACAATCTATTCTAAAATGGCTAAAATATATAAAGTACGCCTATTAAAGAAATCAAAATGGCACTGATTCAATTTGATTTATTTCTACTTCAATTTGGTTCATATTTAATATAAAATTATAATTATACTTCCATATCTAAAATTAAACTTAAGGACATAATTGTCATTGCACAAATTAAAATAAAGGATAATAACACTTTGTTACACCTAACTATAGCGAAATGACACTTTCATACCCTAACTATTTTTCTCTCTTTTATAGTACCCTAACAATTTTTTTGTGACAACCTACCTCTAAAATGTCTAAAATACCTAAACTACCCTTGGTGTAAAAAACTATAAATTGAGCTAGTTCCATTTTTTTTTTGTTCAATTTGATTTGTACTTAAGATACAAATACAATTATGCCCAAAAATATAACATTAAATTGGAACCATTTCAAATATGGTTTGATAAATCATATTTGACTAGTTTTATTTTGATTTCTTAAATCAAGGGTATTTTAGTCATTTTAGCATAGATTGTCACAAAAAGTTTGTTAGGGTACTAAAAAAGAGACAAAAATAGTTAGAGTATGAAAGTGTCATTTCGCTATAGTTAAGTGTAACAAAGTGTCATTATCCCTAAAATAAATGATAAAAGAAAGAATTGACGAATGAGAGCTGAAGAGGCTCCGTCGAGGAGAATCGGGATGGTGGAGGGATGAGGAGGCTCTAGGTAGCGAATGACTCCGAAAAGTCATCGGTCAGTGGTTAGGGGCAGTTATGAAGGTTTCACTAGCTCCCTCCACTGCTCGGAACTCTTGGAGACGACGACTGCATCTCACAGAAGGAGAATCGTCGACGGCACGACAAAAATCAGTCTAGAGAAAGACGAAGACCCTAAACCGAACATGGACCGATGCCCCTTAAACCAGATCAAACAGAGCTTGAATTGTTCCAATTCCAGTTTCTTAAACCATGGATAGTTTAAGTATTGTAAGGGTAATTTATACCAACAAAATAGTTAGGATATTAAAAAAAGAGATGAAATTAGTTAGTGTATGAAAGTGTGGTTTTCAGATAGTTAGGTTTAAATTTCTATTGTGCTGCTGTAGGAAATTTAACTGACGGCAACACTTCCTTCTTCCATCCAGATTCCAAACAGGGCATCAAATATGTTGAAATAAATTTTAATACCACTGTTCGTTTAGTAAACTGTCGTTATCCCGTAAAATATTTATGTATAAAGTTTTTTTTTGGATGCAAATAAATTAGGAGTATTTATTTTGGCCCGAGAACTGAGATGAATACTAGAGGACCGGGATGAATATTACTTGAAAAATTAAGAAACATGATAATAATCTGTTTAGTTGTATCTAAACCTTAGTAATAGATTAATTATGGTTTGGATTTGGTTCGTGCAAACTAAAAGAAATGTCATTCACCAAGAAAAGTTGAAATGATTATGGATTATAATATTTAAAATATGATTATAATCACAACTTACTCCGATTACATTTTAAATATTGTGGATTTGGCAATATAATTTAAAATTAATAAAACCATAAGAAGAAACGTTCAAATGATTTCGTTTCACCACGATCTTCCCTTGAACTAAAATCTAAATTTTGTTGAAATTTTAAATTAAATTACACCAATCCTCAACACCTATTTAAACCATTCACAATTTATACCCACCGACCCTCAAAGCTTTACCAATGAAACACCCACCGACTCTACCCCTCGCCGAGCCACCGACACATGCGAAAATAAGCAAAACCACGAGAAAAAACCGAATTTGCTTCAAACTACATTAATTTTTTTTCTTTCTATCGGGGTGCTCGTTATCCCGCTCCTGTTAGACCGTAGCAACGCTTTCACCGTTCCCATCGACATCCAGATCGATTCCCTCTCTGTCTCCTCCTCAAACCTGAGCGTATCGAGCTCCCCGAATCGCCCTTCCTTGATAACCGCAAGGTGGAGCGTCGGTTTTAGGGCGAGAAACCCTAATTGGAGGGTGACAAAGTCGTTGGACAAAGTCAAAATTGCCCTTCTATACCATGAAGGGTCTCTCTTGGTGGGAGAAGCAATGGTGCCGTTAGGTAATTTGCGTGCGAGGCAAGTCACGTCGGCCCGGGTCGATTTGAACACAACCCAAGACGTGGAGGGTTTGGTGTTGGCGAGCTTTGTGGTCGACCGTGCACACGAGAAAGTGTTCACGGTCGGTGTCTCTATGAAGACCGTCGAGAAATGTTACCACGAGAGCTTCTTGTGTGAGGAATTGAGCGTAGTGTTCAATGATAGTTATGGGTTTAGTTATGGGTTTGGTCCGAGTCATTGTAAATTGGATTCGTTTTGGTAAGAGTATTGGTGATCAATCAATAAAATTACTATTAGGAATGTGAGTTTAAATTCGTATCATGTTACGATCGTAAGTTTAAATTTGTATCATGTCACTGCAATACGACCTATGTTAAATATCACATTATAACCGTGTTACAAATTGTTTGAAATGGACCGAATCGGTCAAAATGGACCAAATAGGCTTTGCGGCTCGATTGATGGAGACATCTCACAGGTTGATTACTGACCCGTGAACACTTCTACCTCTTTCCTCTGACCTGACTCTAATGATCAGGAAATTCTAAAAAATACAAACATTCAAACTGATAGGATTGTTCGTGGTTTGATTTGATTTGGTTCGGTTTAATTTTAAACCCGACCAATCAATCTAGTTTTAAGAAAATAAAAATCGAACCGATGGATTTTGGCAGTTATCTCTTCAACTGTTTTCTCATCTTATCTCAAGTTTTGATTTTGTTACGATACTCTCTTTCTCGCTGTCTTTTGAAGCTATCTCACAAAATTTAAAAGTCTTTCCTTAATTTTCCAACCACCAGCTTCACTTTTCAATCTTCCGTTAATTCGGCACAATTGAATACTCTCTCCAAGTTTTGGCACGTTAGTGTATCTAACGAAGTGCACAATTTATTCAAGCTTTACTTAATGGAACATCTTATTCAAATAACAAGAGGAAATAAAACTTTAACTAGTATTTATTTAAGATCTTTAATTTTATTTTCGCCTGTCTCCTCTTTTGGCGTTTCAATAAGAACTTTGTTGATTCATTTTCCGACTATTCTCACCGGTCTGTCTTGCCGCCGTTTCAATAAGAATATCGTGTGATCCATTTTTCATCTGATTACCCTCATCGTTCTTCTTTTCCGGTGTCTCATTAAGAACGTCGTATAATAATATATCTTTCATATACACTGTTGACATTGGTTGAGTTTCTGAACAAAAATTACGTAAACAACATAAACGCAACGACACGAGCACGGGTACCGATATGATTGCGAATACCGTGCAATAAAAGATGGTTGCAATCCGAACAAGAACATGATAAATTTGCTAACTTGTGAAATAAAAGACCGAAAACCATATAAAAAAAATCCCGAAAATAACTTCTAAAATAACATTAGGAATCCATAACACATTTAACACTGCTCTTTAGCTTCTCCAACATTTTTTTCTCTAAGAAAACTCTTATGATCAATTTCATTAATTTACAAGGATTTATGTAAGAGAGGAAAAATTGAGTTATTGATTTATTCTTGAAAAACGCAATTTCAAAATTAAAAAGATTTTAGCTAACTGCTAATCCTTGGAGATCTCTCATTTAACGAAACAGAGAAATAATAGTCAGTTTCTTTGACCGGTAAAATCATAGGTAAAATTAGAATATACTTTTTTTTTGAAGGAACACCAACAAGTTCCCCCAAAATATATATAATAATTTTGCCATTTTAGAAGAAACCAACAATTAATTAATTAGAAGGTGGAAAATAAATGTGTGGTCCGAAATAGTCTTGACCATAGGAACGAGAAAAGAGAATCGTACGTGAACAAGAACAATTCCCGCCAAATATTGTTACACACACCTCAAAAATCACGGCTAAAACAACGAAATGTGAAAGTATATAAGTTGAAACTAAAAATGAAGCACAGATCGTACACAAAAACATTCCGCCCAAATCAGAGCCCAAAAGGGGCACCAAAAAAATAACAATAACCCAGAAATTATAAAGCCCCCCAAAAGCTCTGTACACATATAATTTACCTCCCGCGCACATATACATACATACACACATACATACACGAGATTGATCGATCGTTTCTGAATAATCGTGTGAAGATGGGAATGGGAAACCCGGGCATTATCGTAATTTCTGTGGTGGTGTTGGTGGGAGTGGTGGCCGCAGTGGCGGTGACCATCAACAAGGGCTCGACCAAGGCCGAAGAGGGAAAGGTATCGACTTCAACCAAGGCCTCGATGTGCCAATCCGCCGAGTACAAAACAACCTGCGAAGAGACCGTCATCAAGTCTAATTCTAGCGACCCCAAGGAGATTGTCAAGGTAATTAACATGATCGATTGTGATCAAAATGTCAAAGGTTTTTGTGTTTTAATCTTTCTATATGTACATTATATATACATGTTATAATGTTATTAGCCCTCATCAACCTCGACCCAAACGATAAATTTATACATAGTTATTATAGTGTTCATGTCACATTTGATATAATCTTATAGCATATACATAGTTAAGATAGATTTGAGATTTTAAGTAAATCAAATCGATTATTTGTATGAAACACGTCTACACAAATAGTATTGTTATAGACCAGCAAAATATTTTTAGGGTAACAAATGTTGCTTGCATTCGTCGCAAGGGAATAATGCGCATGCCCCGTCTATGCCTCCAGAATGCATATATGTGACAAAAACTAATTGCGGTTGTAGTTATAAATAACCATCTGGTTATTACTATTGTTGCACAATTATCATTATGTGTAATGTCAGTTGGGTATATTGGATCATACACGGATGAAATTAGAGCAATATATCAGTAGGGTATTTGCATTATCGACTGAAAAGTATTAACTGATCATACCAGACTGACATTAGAGAAATATCAGTCGGGCATTTGTGTAATCAACTAAAAAGTGTCGATTGACCATACTCGGTTGGTATCCAGGTATTTTGTCGACCAGATTGACAGTATATAACCATTTTTCTTGTAGCGATATTGATCTCTCTCTTTTTTTGCCGACAATGCACACACAAAACAGACAAGCTTCACGTCGACGATGGACGAGATCCGGAACGCCATAAACAACACGAGCACGATCGGGGAGCTGAGCAAGGACAACATGACCCGACAGGCCGTGGACATCTGCAAGCAAGTCCTGGGCGAGTCCATAGAGTCCCTGAAGAAGAGCTTCCACCGGGTGGACAAGCTGAACCCGGAGGTGATCGACGAGTACATGGTGGACATCAAGGTGTGGGTGAGCAGCGTCATCTCCGACCAGACCACCTGCATGGACGGCTTCGCCCACACCAAGGGCGGCTCCGCCGAGAACATGAAGAAGTTCCTCGAGAAGTCCCGCAAGCTCACCATCACGGGCCTCGACATGATCAACCAGCTCGAGGGCGCGCTCAAGTCGCTCGCCCTCAACATCTCCGCCCTCACCAACAACCGCCGCCTCCTCGGCTTCCCCGCCTGGGTGGGCCGCGGCAGGCGCCGCCTCATGGCCGGGAGCATCGACAACCTCAAGCCCAACGTCGTCGTCGCCGCCGACGGGAGCGGCAAGTACAAGACGGTCGGGGAGGCGCTCATGGAGGTGCCCAAGGACAATAAGGACGCGTTCGTCATTTACGTCAAGGAAGGCGTGTACGCGGAGAAGCTGGATGTCACCAAGCACATGACTAACGTTGTGATGTACGGGGACGGGCCGACCAGGTCGAAGATCACCGGGAGCGTCAGCTTCGGCGACGGGGTTCAGACTTTCAAGACGGCCACTGTTTGTAAGTACTCTTGTTGTCGTTATCCTCGTCTTCGTCATTATTATTACTCTTATGATTGTGTCACAAACATTTTGAGTCATCGTTACAAAAGAAATGCTAGAAATGCTAGTCATCGTTAGATATACATGCGAGTTCAAAATCTCAAGTTGAAATATTATAAAATATAAAGGATGTTTATATATGCATATGAACATAAACCTAACACGCTAGTTATTGAGTTAAATGTAAGCTCTAACGAGTATATGAGATTACTTGGGTGCTCCTCTAGTTATGGATTAGATCTCCTGAACAGTAGTATTCGAGGCTTGGTTCGGTAAAAACTCTCATGGTAAAATTGGTCGGGTACTCTTGTGAATTGTTAGGTGCACATGTGATACTGGTCTTTCTGAGCCTAAACAGATGTATAAAATTTTGTGATTGGCAGCGATAATGGCGTCGGATTTCCTGTGCAAGGACATGGGGTTCGAGAACACGGCGGGAATAGAAGGTCACCAGGCGGTGGCCCTCCGGGTGCAGGCGGACAAGGCGATATTCTACAACTGCCACATGGAAGGGTACCAGGACACACTCTACGCCCAGAAGTTCCGCCACTTCTACCGCGAGTGCCGCATCACCGGCACGGTGGACTTCATCTTCGGCGACGCCGCCGCCGTGTTCCAGAACTGCGACATGTTCATCCGGAAGCCCGGCCCGACCCAGAACTGCATGGTCACGGCCCAGGGCCGCGACGCCCGCCAGGAGTTCACGGGCTTCGTCATCCAGAACTGCATGATCACGGCCGAACCGGGCTCGGTGGGGCCCAAGTCGGCCCTCTACCTGGGCCGGCCCTGGAGGGCCTTCTCCAGGTGCATCTACATCCAGTCCGACATCACCGGGGACATCGACCCCGCCGGGTGGGCCGCGTGGCCCGGGACCACGCACATGGACACGTGTTACTACGCCGAGTACGGGAACAGAGGGGCAGGGTCGAATACGGACAAGAGGGTCGCCTGGGAAGGCTACGAGAGGATCACGGAGCAGGAGGCGATGACGTACACTTCCGACAAGTACTTGATGGGCGACACGTGGATTCCTCAGACCGGAGTTCCCTTCTTTGGGGGGTGGATGGACGTCTGACGTCACATTTATGACGTCACCGCTTCCGTATGATTGATTGCTTATTTTTTTCACTTTCTTTCTTTGCTTGGTTCATTTTTTTTGTGAAAAAACTTAGCTCTCGTGACTTGTTACGGAAATAAATAGTGGATTGATTATGAATTTGTGTGTGATCAGTTTCACGAATCGAAAATCAGTTTATATAATGAGGACAAATATTCCGGAGACTTGCTTCAAGTTTGAGATTTGAGAATAAAAAGAAAAGATGAGTCACTCATCAAGTACGAAAAACTTATGACATGTACAATATTACCATTTTGTAATAAATATTAAATAGAAAAGAATAAAAGGAAATTCTATTAAATTTTGGCAGGGTGATGACTGATGAGCTTCATCGGATAGAAATGGGAAGGAAATATTTCAATATTTAATTGATAGAGTGACAAAGATAATTCAAGTGGACGAACTTTTAAATTTATTTGGAGCCAACGAAGAAATTTTGTTAAAGAGAGTCGATGAAGTAGCATCGTCTTTTGCTATGAGCGTGTTTTTATTCCCTTATGATATATTTGTGAAAACTGAAAACTTGTTTATACCTGGTGTACAATTTCAATAATTCTAGGATGTATCTTTTCTGTAGCTGGGCACATTATTTTCTTGACTTAAGTCACTTTTAAAGTGAAAATATCACTTACTTTTTTCGAATATAATTTAATCTTATTAACTCCCTTTAACTAAAAATATGTTTTCTACTCTACTAAATTAAAAGAATTTCATTTTAACTTTTTTTTATATAAAAAAGGTTTAAAATAATTTTCAGAAACTAACTGTAAATGATAAAGTAAATTTTTTGAAAATTAGAGGGGGATATATAAATAAAACGGGAATAAGTAAAAATGACACATACTTAAAGATGAGATGTTTGATATTTTCCCCTTTTAAATAACCTCGTACATGCCAGAGGTGTAGGAGGATATCAAAATATGTTCTTTGCTTGTGACGGAGAAAATAGTGAAATAAGGATATCTTTTCGAATCTATTTAATGAGACAGATTATAAGACCCTTATGAATAGCGTATTTTTGCCTATTTGGGATACACGAGATTTGTTTGTATTTTTTTTTTTTAAGGAAAAACGAATTTTACTAATTAAATAATATCTAACCCAGCATCAAGCTGGACAATTGAAGTTACAGATAATGAGACAGACTCCTCACCATAATCCCAGTTACTGTTTGTTAAAATAAACATGGCCAATTCGTGAGTCATTTGGTTACGAGGAAAACAAAGAACAAAAGTCATGATAATGGATAGTACGCAACCCCGTTCGCTAATGGTTTCTCCAAAGTTGTTCAGCTCGACCCGTTTAGCATTATGTAGTGCCACGGCCTCCAACTTATACTGATGGAGAAACCCCGTGATTTTTCTGTGGAATGCTTTTCCAGACATCTCTGATAATCCCGAAAACCAATCGACTCAAACCGATTAGCATCATGTAGAGCCACGGCCTCCAACTCATATGGAAGGAGAAACCTCGTGATCTTGCTGCAAATCGAATTAAACCAGCTTCCTCGATCAACCCTGCGAACAATATGGGCATCACGAAATTTAAATCCTTCCAGTTCATTGGGTTTAACCGAATCAACTCATTGACACCAAGGACCCCCCGTTTCCTTCCAGTACCAATCTCAATAAGATATGTATTGAATTTTGAGCAAGCCGAGACACCCTAGTTCGGTATGCTTGCATGAGTCTGCCCACCGACGCTAGATAACTCCGGTTCCCTCCCAGTATCGGCCTACCAACTAACCAAAAGCAAATCCCCCAGCCCTCCAAACTCCGTCGTCGCAACCCAGGCGCGACCCATCTGCAAGTCCAACCTCATCCGTCTCGGCTCATCCACAAACCACCTAACCTCGCCTCCATCAAAACCCGATCTACCTCCACAGGAGCTCTGCTCCTACCGCCGCACCACGCTAACGTCACCGCCAGTACCATGCAGACGTCGACACCCGTATGAGATCGGCGCCGCGAGACTTCGCCCAATTACAGGAAACAAACCCTAAAAGTAGGGTACATGCCATCGCTTCCGCGCAGAAAGAAAAGAGGCGGCTACCTTGGTATCCCGATATTATTTGTATTAGATATGCGTGATAATAAATTTAAGTGCTAATAGACATTTTCATGAAAATTATAGTCATTTGTAACTCGCATTCCCACTTCATACTTACAAAGAAAATGGGAATTCTTGGAAGTTAGGTATCAAAATTTGGGCCTAAAGTCTAAAGGGTTAGACCTATATCTATCATTGATCGCTTATAAAAAATAAAAGAAATCTATCATTGATCTTAGCAAAATATATTTCTAATCATCTACGGCAATATCTCATATGATCTTCAAATTATTAACTTGAGCACTTAGTAGAATTGATACTCTAACATATGTTATCAAATCTTTGTACTTTAGCAGATACGAATTCAAAAATCTGTTATAAATGTTGAGCTATGTTATCACGAAAGTGAATAACTCTCCCACAAAGGTTTCGCATTACACTAATTTACACATACAATACAAACACAAAAGAACGACAAATACAATCGTCCATTAAAATACCTATAAAGATCAAGAAACTAAAAAGGATGAGGGAAACAAAAATATCGTTTTCACACAGCCATCCAGTTGGGGAAGTAGGGAACGCCGGTCTGAGGAATCCATGTGTCTCCTAAATAAAACTTTGCGGGAACAAATTGTTGTGCTTCTTCTTCGGTGATCCTATGGTACCCTTTCCACGTTACTCTTTGTTCCAGATTCGCTCCTGCTCCTCTGTTCCCAAACTCTGCGTAGTAACACGTGTCCATGTTCGTCGTCCCCGCCCACTCCGCCCACCCAACCGGATCGATTATTCCGTCGATCTCGCATTGGATGTACACTGTCCTTGCAAACTTCCTCCACGGCCGCCCTAGGTATATCTGCAATCGCACTACTCAATCACTTTCAAAGTGAGATAATATTTGTGCATGTATATATTGTCTATTAGAAATCAATCACTTGATATTGTTACTCTTCAAATTTCTGTTCACAAATGAAAAATGTGAATCAGTTCACATACTTAAATAACAGTTTGAGTTTACACCTATCAGTTTAAATTTTTAGGCAAGTTGAGCTTCTAACATGGTATCAGAGGTTAGTCCATTTTAGACGTGACCTTCATATGTCATTTGTTTCGGCCTTAAGCTTCATGGATGTGAGGACGTCCATGTTGTCTTTGCATTTCCACTCGTCTGTTTTTAGGTGCATTTCAACTAATACGAACCTCCATCAGCTTGACCGTTTAGGTGAGTAGATCTTATGATAGATAATTTTTCGATTCTAGTTGATCTTCCAAAATGAGAGCAGACATGCTCATTTCGTGCATAATTCAAGGTGTAGTGACTTCTAATTTTTTGATATAGGCTGATAAATGGAGTTAGTGAACCTTGTACTGTCCTCCGACAGCGGCGAGGGCGGGCTCGGGGGTGATTTTGCAGTTTTGGAGGACGTATCCTGTCGTCTCGGGTTCGGCAGTCCTGCCCTGAGCCGTGACCATACATTTCTGCTTCCAGGCGGGCTTCTTGATGATCATGTCGCAGTTCTGGAAGACGGCGGAGGCGTCTCCAAATATAAAGTCAACCGTGCCAGTGATTCTGCATTCCCGGTAGAACTGGCGAAACTTTTGGGCGTAGAGCGTGTCCTGGTACCCATCCATGTGGCAGTTCAGGAAAATCGCCCTGTCCGCCTGCACTCTCAGCGCCACCGCCTGACGCCCTTCTATCCCCGCCGTGTTCTCGAACCCCATGTCCCGGCACAGGAAGCTCTCCCCCTTAACGGCTACAAATCATGATTTCAAAATTCAAATTCAAATTCAAATCAGAGATAACTTGCGCCGCAAGTAACATGTCGGTGTCAAAATCTGGCCTACTTAAAAGCTCAAACTCACCGAAAGTTGCGGTCTTGAAGGTCTGAATCCCGTCGCCGTAGTTCAGGCTCCCGGAGACCCTCGTCTTGGTCGGGCCGTCCCCG
The DNA here is from genome assembly GCA_963920655.1 of Geranium rotundifolium. Classification (NCBI taxonomy): domain Eukaryota; kingdom Viridiplantae; phylum Streptophyta; class Magnoliopsida; order Geraniales; family Geraniaceae; genus Geranium; species Geranium rotundifolium. Next base: position 5,688,361 of record OY987316.1, on the reverse strand, counting down.
TAGAGAACGACATTAGTCATTTTCTTGGTGAATTCGACATTCTCCTCGTAAACCCCTTCCTTGACATAGATCACGAAAGCCTCCTTGTTCTTCTTGGGAATCTCACGGACGGCCTCGCTGATCGTCTTGTACTTGCCGGACCCGTCCTTGGCAACGATGACATTAGGCTCCGTGTTGGCCACGCTAACCGCTGCCAGCCTCCGCATCCCCGCCCTCATCGCACCGCTCTCCGACAGCAGCCTCCGACCGGTGACCGCCCTGTTACTGCCGGCAACAACAACGTTGGGGCCCACCACGGCCGCCAGCTGTCCGATGAGGGCAAAGGCGTGATAAGTCAGCTTCCTGGCGGTGGAGAGGAAGATCTCCATCTTCCTGCCGAACATCCCGGGCATGTCGACGAAGCCGTCCATGCAGACCATCTGGTCGGAGAAGACGCCGCCGATCCAGACCTTGAGGTTCTCGACGTACTCGTCGATCCTGGCCGGGTCGAACCGGTCCATGCTGTCCATGGACCTCTTGACGGAGTCGATGGAGTCCTCGAGGACCTCCCCGCAGATGTCGATGGCCTGCCCCAGCATCTTGTCCTTTGTCAGGGTCTTCAGGCCGTCCGTCTTGTTCATCGACGCGTACACGTTCTCCATGATCGCCGCCAGGCCCTTCTTCAGGAGGTCCGTTGCGCTGCTCGAGTTCGTGGCCCTCATGATCCCCTTGTAAGCTGCTTTTACGTTCTCGTTCTGTGCCAGTTGCGTCAGCAAATTTGCCTGTGCCTGTGGTTGTGGCAATGGTTGTGTCTGTGCCTGTGGCAATGGCTGTGCCTGTGCCTGTGGTTGTGGCAATGGCTGTGCCTGTGCTTGTGCTTGTGCTTGTGGCAATGGCTGTGCCTGTGCCTGTGGTTGTGGCAATGGCTGTGCCTGTGCCTGTGCCTGTGCCTGTGGTTGTGGCAATGGCTGTGCCTGTGCCTGTGCCTGTGCCTGTGGTTGTGGCAATGGCTGTGTCTGTGCCTGTGCCTGTGCCTGTGCTTGTGGCAATGGCTGTGGTTGTGGCTGTGGCAATGGTTGTGCTTGTGCCTGTGCTTGTGCTTGTGCCTGTGGTTGTGGTTGTGGCAATGGTTGTGGCTGTGGTAATAGTTGTGCCAATGGTTGTAGCAGCTGTGGCTGTGACAGTAGTTGTGCCAATGGCTGTTGTGGCTGTGGCTGAGCAATGACATTTCCTATGATGATCATGGTAGAAATGGCTATGAGGACAATTTTTGGCTCCATTTTTATTGATTTGTTTTTGTATAAGAAGTTTAGAAGTTATGTTAATAAATGGGAGTTAATTATCACTAATTAGGGGCTTATTGGGGTTTTTTATGGGTTGCTTGCCCCATTGAAGTATTGTGATTTTGGGAGGATTGTGGAGGGGGGGTTTATATAGAGATGAGAGGTTGATATAATTAGGACAATATATTTTAGGTGTTGGAGTGTTTTGTGGGGGTATATGTTGTTGATAATCAGCTGAATAATCTCCGCTTCACTCATTTGGTCTTTGGGATTCGTACAAAAGTAATTTCAGTTAATGGACGTGATTGTAACACACAATGTCTTTTTAGGTCTTATTATGGTACTTCCTATGTACTGGATCTCATCTACATTTTCAATAACATCAAAGTGTGATAGTTCGTGTATACTTAACAATAACAATAGAAAACAGAATAAGTGAGTTGTGTTTAAATAGCGTCTCACATTCTTTCTATTATACAATCTTAGAACTTAACTCGATCATTGTTGACACTAAACTATTTTCTCCACTCTAAAAGGGTCTTTGATTGTTCGACATGCGAATTGATCTTAATTTGATGTGCACCACGACTGATTTCAAGTGTGCACTCTGCATCTTCTTCCTCTTCGAGCGCTTAGTTAAGGATTACCATACAATATTAGTCGGATGAAAGACATACCAAAAGCTTCCGTGAACCGATATGGTCTTCTGTCTTCAAAATCACTGTCATAACTCATAATCAACAGAGAAGAAACATTCTATATTTTGAACGAGTTCACCTCATACACGTGCACATGATTAATACTGGAAATACACACCATAACAACGAAATACATTAACCACAATCAGTGTGATACTCAATCTCCCAAATATCCCCTTGAGAATATAAAACAAAAACAATTAATTGCTTTCACAAGTAATCAAAGGTATATTCAAACTAGTTAGAGATAATTGCATATGGTTATCTTTAACTAACAGTTACAGACACATGGCTACCTAATGTTTTTTTTTTCTTACACATGTTTACCCAAATAACAGTTTTACGGACATAGAGATACAAAAATGGACTCAAAATTGAGTTCCCAATCTTTTTTATTGGAATTTGAAACTTCGATAATAAGTTTTTCCATAATATTATATAGTTATGTCTTTTGAACCTTTTATAATTATGGTGTAATTGTCGATCTATTTTGAACCTTTCAAGATACGCACAAAGATGGTTTTATTATGACATGTTTGTGTTTCTTTTCAAGATATACACAGATAATTAAGAAGGGAAGTAACCTAGAATAATTTTCGGGATATTGAAGTAAAATAAATGAGGTCACTAAGAGTATTATTTGGAGTCATTCATCTCATATAATGTGAGTGAGGTGAGTAAGGGTAGTTTGGGGCGAAAAAAAGTGAGTAAGGGCATTTTGGGAAGGGAAAATGTAAGTAACGGACATATCTTGGACGTAACTCAATTTTCCATCCATCTTTGTATTTTCTTGTTCATAAAAAAATTATTCGAGTAAACATGTGTAAGAAAAAAAACATTAAACAGTTACGTGTCGTGTAACTGATAGTTAAAGGTAACCATCTGCATTTATCCCAACTACTTATACGTTCACATCTAAAATTTGTACATATTACTAATAGCTACCCACCTGGTCCACTAAGTTAGGTAGATCAACGTCATGAAACCAAACAAGTGAAACAAGATTGACACACCCAACTCAATCAGGTTGATTAATTAAGAAAACAAAATGAACACATACACGCACAACATAATTTGAGCACCATCACACTAAACATCTTCAAGAGGACACCCCCACAACAATTGTAAGCTCATATTTGTAAATGAAACGTCGTGGGATCGGATCTCGTTGAGTGCATAAAGAGAAGATAATTGAAAAAAATTAAGAAAATTGTGTAATTACTTTTTAAAAAATAAGATGTATTTGAAATCTTATTATGTTCACGTGGTGATCGTCATTCATAAGCGTGAAACCAATGTGGGTAGTGAATGTGGACATTTAATATGACCCATTTAACTAAAATATGTTAGCTTGACGTGCAAGCAACCATAATTGACCGTTGGGTGATGGCTATATAAACCAAGACTTAAGACTGATTTTACATTCAAAATCAAAATACAAAACATAGTTTATATTTATAAAAATGCAGTCTACCGGAAAATCCGACATAGAAACACGGACCGAGTCGACGGTCAAGAAGTGCTTCGTTGCTGATGCAGGATTGAGGGTGTTGCTATTCGTGGCAACGTTAACAAGTGTCGTTGTGATGGTCACAAGCAAGCAAACGAAGCTCGTTCCGGTCCCCGGAATGCATATTTTAGTGCCTCTTCCGGCCAAATTCAATCACTCGCCTGCTTTCATGTAAGATATTTGATTTTTTTTTACACGGATTCAAAGTATCGATACTGTAAGGCTAAAACTTGCATTCCTGCCCGTTAAAATATGAATGAAAAATATTTAGAATGTGCAGTAAAGAGACAAAAATGTCCTTATCATGAGGATGAGATTATTTTTTTTGGGTAATAAGCAGAAAATGTGTAATTATTCAAAAAGAAGAAGTTATTTTAGTTAAAATATTGTTATAGAATTCGTGATTTTTTTTCCTCCGTAAATTAGTGTTTTCTTATATGTCAATTAAATGCAACAATAATTTTAAACGTTTATATTAAAAGAATCTACTTAGTTCTTGGTTTACTTCATTTGTTTTAGTAACTTTATTTCTAATAAATATGATCAAAGTTAGGCCAGTGATCAAAACAAGTTATATAATGTCAACTAAATTAAATAATGTTCTGTTAATATATAACAATGGCATGGCTCTCGCGTAGGCATTTATTCTGTAATTAATTTTGAACATACCCTATAGTTTTGAGCGAATAAAATAAACATTTTTCTTAAAAGAAAAATCTAGATGAAATAAAATTAAAGAATTAATCAAATTCGTGCATATGGTATATTTTTATCAGATATTTGGTGGCAGCACTCGGTGTGGCTTGCCTCTACAGTGTCGTAACAACCGTCGCTTCTGTCTCCGCCATCTCTAAGCCGGTCTGTGCATCAACCACCAAATTGCTCTTCCATTTTGCGCTCCTCGACACGGTAATATCCTCGTAATAAATCATTCATTCACTTCAGAATGTTCGAACATTCATTTTTTCTAATAATTACATTATTTTTCTATTCAACCTAAAATCCCTCTTCATTTCATACATTTAGTAAGGTTCAAACTCACAATCTTTCCTAAGAAATTAAGTGCATGCCTAAAACCGCCGAGGTGAAAACAATTGTATGAATACTAACATAGCATTGGCATAAAAAGTGAATTCGTTAGAGGGGAAGCATTTCAGTGATAACCACTAGAGATGTGAGAACCATGAAAATGAATATGAAGGCGTCATGTGACAACCTTAAAGTAAATCATTTCGGAGGAGTGGTGCCGAGGGTGCCGTGAAATTGGGAACGAATTATTTTTTCTAGCGGCCGCGCCATGTGTCCTCCACTGCTAATTTATCGAGCGCCACATGTCCTCTCCACAATAGTTTTTACGAGATAGAAAGGTTCTCACCAAATTTATCCTCCTAGTCAGAAAAAACGAACCGTTCTCTTTGTTAGAGAAATCAAACAATAAAGTCGCAAGAAAAGAAAAGACATTTTTTTTATATTTTTTCTCAAATTTGTGTCTAGTAGATAGATGGATATATTCGTGATTTATGTATTGTCACGTTTTCATTTCTAGTAATGTTATTGTTAAATGTATGCACGTGAAATGCATGCAGATAATGTTGGGATTGGTAGCATCGGCGACAGGGACAGCTGGAGGAGTAGGATACGTAGGATTAAAGGGAAATGCGCACGTGAAGTGGGGAGAGATATGTAATATGTACGACAAGTTCTGCGTACACGTGGCAACTTCTATTGGTGTCTCCTTGTTGGCTTCTCTGCTCCTCGTGCTTCTCGTCTTTCTCTCCATTTTCACCATCTACAAGCGCATCGCTTAGGTATATGCAACCAATGATGCTGTAATTTGTATCACTGTGCTTTAACTATTTATTTACGAAAATAAATTTTACATAGTTAAGTTCACACGTTTCTCGTTTATATATAATTACGATGATTTCGTTTTTTATTTATTTTAGATAACAGTGTGAGATATAAGAGTGTGAAGTGACTAACATATCATGAATGTTATTTAAGATTTAAAATTTATGTTAATAAAGAAAAAGATCTCTCTTTGAGTTTTGTGATTAAACTATTCAGATTAAACAAACAAACATACCGGTCTTTTTCATAAATCTGAAATTTAACAAACCAAAAACTAATAAAAAGAAGAGTAGTCATCTCCTCTTGATATGCAAAGTGCTCGTGTTCAAAATCTTGTCGAGGAGCACCTCTGAAGGCTACAAATGCGGCGCATATGGCTCTAGTCCGACAAGATCTGGACGGGTCGGGTCTGGTTCATGTCCTACAAGGAGCGGTGCGATATCCGACAAGAGGACCCAAGCATTGAGTAGTTGTCGGGGTCATCTATCTATTGCTCGAAGATTTATGATGTTGGAAAAATCAGTATAGCAATGAGGATGAATAGAATCATTGAACTAACTTCGTTGTTCTTAAAATTTATTTTTGGCACAACCACAGTGACACTTGTTGTTGATGGTAGCTTCTAAGATTAACACAACATTCAAGAGATGCGTGCAATCGCAACTCTAGACTTTAAAACTACACAACTCAATACCCATGAACTCAAGTGAATAACACAATTGAGAAAAATGGAAAGTAAGTAACTCAAAGTGCATTTACAACATAAAACACTCTTAACTTATATTGAAAAAAAGAGTTAAAAATATGAGAGATGTTGGCAAAAATACATGGAAGCCGCAGTAGTGGCATATAAAGTCATTACTTCCACTTTTTAAGACCCTTATTTCCACCATATGATAGCCAAAACCCTCAATTAAGAGTTCTGATGGCTTCTCTATCGGCGACGAACCAAATTGAAATGTTTTGGGAAGTGTATGATACCAGTGTGTCCAACGCCATAATCAACCATGTCCTCCTGGATGTTCTCAAGAAGCACCTTGAGAATTCTGGCATGGTCAGGAACATGGTCTCGATCCCCTGACGTCGAGGACTCATCCCTCCACTCATCTTCCAGAACTCCGGTCGATGATCACTTTTCTTTCTTTTTTTATCATCAATTTGTGTATCAAGATTTGGTTTGACTATATTATGACGAAATAGTACAGTACCAAACTTGTGACTTATAAAAATCATTAAGATTATTGTATTAATAATGAGTTTAAGAGACACTCTTATGTAGATGGTCTAATTTTGAAACTTCTCCCGTCTTAAATGAGAACCAACAAGGAAGAGAATGACTTAACATAAATAGAATATAAATTTAATGTGGGATAAATATTGCAACGAGACTCGAACTCATATTCTTAGACAGGTACACCCAAGGTCAAGTACACAAACAATTCTCAAGTACACAATCAATTGATCAAACAATCGTCGATACCTACACCTACGCGATCACTAGTCTCCAAATTGCCCTCCTTTCACTATTTTGATTTGGGAAATTATTTCAAAATAGTCCCTTAATTCAATTGTGAGGTGACAAGTAAGTTGACTGCATTGAAACAAAATCATCCCATAGATTATAGATATATGAAAGTATGGAATCTTCAAATTTAAACCAAAATAGACAACAACCCCACAGTACACTACATGAAAATCATTTCACAATTCGGTTCCTAATCCAAAACAATCTGAATCACTCGAGATTGGTGTGGCGAGATCGGACGGCCTGGGGGCTCTCTCCCAGAACCTCACCGAGGCGATACACGACCATCTCAAACAGCACGAACAGAGCCCCCTCGTAGACGCTCCCCATCGGCAGCAACAACCTCCCCTCGCCCTCTTCCTCGCCGCTCGCCATGGTCCTCGCCGCCACGTGGCACACAGCGCTCGCGTGCCCCGCGCACGACCCGCCCTCCGCCCGCGCCGTCAGCAGCAGCACCCTCGCGCCCTCGGATCTGGCGGCGGCGCAGATCGCGTCGACGGTGGAGAAGCCGCCGGGCCCGGCGGAGGCCACCAGGAGGTCCCGCGGCCCGATCGGAGGGGTCGTCGTGTCGAGGACCATGTGCGCGGAGAGGCCGAGGTGCGCGAGCCTCATGCACAGTGCCCTCAGCATCAGGCCCTCCCGACCGACGCCGTAGAGGAAGATCCGGCCGCCGGAGGAGGCGGCGGAGGAGATCTCGGCGACGGCGAGGTCGAGCGGCGGCGGGTGGGAGCCGGTGGGGCTAGAGAAGACGGAGGATATTTGGTCGCATATTTGGGAGGCGAGGCTTGACTGGCTTGGTTGACTTGGACTCGGACTCGACATTGTTGTGTTGTGTGTATCTCATTCTCTCCCGTTTCTTATCTGTTGTGATGGCCTATATCCTGCCTTCTCAAGTCGAAATGACTAAAATACCCTCGTCATGGGTAGGTGTTTTGAAACCGGTCCCAGATCGGGAGCCGGACCGGATCCAGAAAATCAAACCTCGGGTTAATGGTTTAGTTTTGGTTTTGAATTTGAGAGAAACCATTCGGTTCCCGTCAGGTTCGGGTTCTCAAAACTCGGAACGGTTGGTTAATCGGTGAGAACTGGACCGATGCACGTTGTCGCATGTTCACCTCTTGTCCATCCACGCGTGTTTTAAAAAAAAAATGTTTCAATCATTTTATAATAATCAAATGTTAATGTTCTCGAAGGGACAACTAGCAATTGAGTATTACGATATTTGTGGCAAGATCGAAGGTTTGATCCCGCTGGAATTGTGGGTGGGTTTTATGAGTAAGATAAGATTTGATGCAAAAAAATTTTAAAATATGTTAACATTCGATTTTCATATAAATCGAGTGTATATTCAACTTATAAATCGAGTACCAACCAGTTCTAACTGAGTAGGACCAAGAAGTCAAAACGTAACTGGAGAACCGCAGTCAGAAGTGAACCGTTTTCCCTGCAGGTCCAAGTATGGTTCAAATGAGTGGGGAACCAAATAATCAGGTCTGGACCAGTTCTTGCCGGTCCAATCTGGTTCTGGAACCTCATCTTAAAGTGCAAAATTATTTACAAGTGCAGAATGTGGATCACATCACAAGCAAGAGTTTTGAAACACAAAATGAAATGAAACGAGTGTTATCAAGTTTGTGTTCGTCCCAAAATCAAATCAGAACAAGACAATTCACTATTTGTCGGCAGAGAGACTGTCCTGCCATTGCTTAAAATCTCTGTTACACTCCATTAGCTGGAGATGAAGATGACTGTTGAGGCGCCGGTTTGGTGCCAGCACCCTTTGACGATGAAGAGGAACTCTTTTTACCTTTCTTCTCCACCTCGGAGTCCTCGTCCTCGTCGTCAGCGAACGAGCCATTTCGCTCTAGTTCTTTGACCTTCCGGAACTCATCATAGTGTGCACGCCTGTGTTCCTTGAACTTCTTGCTATTACTTTTTCCAGAATCTGATCATATTCCAACGCATAAGGTTAAAACATCGAGCAAATGAACGCTTACCCAAGTTTTCATGAAGAAATTAACCACTAGATGTTACTAAAACAGTTTGTGATGCCCAACTCATTTCTTCATAAGGAACATCAGCTGAGAGTTAATCACAGTTAGACTTCTATTTGTAAATGAAAATTTGAATATCATATACTGAACAGAACACAACTTGAAACCTGGAATAAGGTTAATATTATATTATATGACAGACTAACAGATCTTCATAAGTGGGCTTCTGAGAAAGCCTCACTTTGCACTGAAAAAAATCAGCGCTATTATATAGGATCGTTGACAATTAACATCAAATTTATGAAGAATGATACTTCTGGTTTTCTCTTTGATGTTTCGGGTAGGCATTAGTCTAAGCAAGGTTCAAAATTGCGGAAATGAGCCTTGAGGCATTTTTTGTTAGCAATGCGAGGCGTAAGCCTTGAGGCGCAGTGAGGCGTAAGCCTCAATAATAAGACCAATAAATTCAAATAATATGATAAGAGTAAGAAAAAATATAAAGAAAAATAAGCAAAACAAGCAAAATAGAAATCATCAAATAATTAGCAAGAATTTAAAACTAAATAAGCAATTATAAATTAGGAAAAAATCAGGTAAAAAAATAAAAAAATTCAGCAAAATAAACAAAAATAAATATCATCAAAGAATTAGCAAAATTTAAAGGAGATGAGAGGGAGGGAGAATAGTGGTCGGCTAGAAAATGTGTTGTTCGATGGAAGTGTTGCTGATTTTTCTTCTAATTTATGTTTTAATTTTGTATTCCTTAGATTTGTTAGGTTAACTTTAGCTTCTTACTTCTTACTAACTTAAAGGTCTCAATAACAACATTTAAGAGAACTCAGATATAAAACTTTCATAAAAAGCCCATAATGGGTTTTTAAAAATTTAAATTTTAGCATACAATTTGAGGCGTAAGCCTCAACCACCTTGATACCTAAGGTGCGAGGCGTAAGCCTTGACAGAGCCGAGGCATTAGCCACGGTACACAGATGAGAGGCGTAACCTCAAAGGCTGTTTTCGACAGCCTCACCTTGAGGCGAGCCTCAAGGTGTAAGCCTCAATAGCTTTTTTATACTATGAGTCTAAGTGCAATAAAATCTCTTTAGCTGATGAAAAAATATGATATCAGAAGAAAAAATAAATATGCGAGTAAGTTTTAGAACCTTCACCATCTTCTTCCATAGGGTCTGCCTCATCATCAGATGTTGTCCAGCCACCAGAAGCAGATCCAGATCCCTGTGAGTTTATGCTACTTGACGAAGGCACGCCATTCAGCGCACTCCTTATAGCCTCCGCATGCAGTGTATCATCAATACAGTCATCGAAGAAGGATCCCCGGCCATGACTAGGAGAGAAGGACCCTACGATGATGAACTAATTCAGCTAACATCTATTGTAATTATATGCCACTTCCTTGGAACAAAAGTATCCCTAGGCAAGTAATATATTTGGTCTGAGCACTGAACAATGCAAAAAGAACTTCCAATCAAGTTTTCTAAGTGTCGTGGAAATTTTTATGAGCATTCGTGTTTGTGGGCAATGCTATAAGTTAGTCATCTGCAGTTATTCCTAAATTCTATAATTTCAACCAATATTTCAGTAGATTGTGCAATGATAAGCTTATGAAGTGAACCAACAGTGATGACAATGTGCATCTGATTAACATCGACCCACTTTAATCTTAGTACAATTGTCAAACATATATTACAATATTGTATTTTAATTTTAAACGATTAATTCTAGAAGGTAGTGAATGACAAGAGAGAAAATGTCTGAGTGGGCCAAAAGAGTTTAGCTACAATTGGCATGTCGAAACCATGACATGCATACAAGAAAACATATAGCTTTATCAAACTAAGTGAACAAAACATATTCAGCGTACCATCATCATCAACCATGGGATGATAAGGGGTCTTGGGTTCGGTGATTTTCTGCCTCACTGGTTTGTTTGCTTCAATATCCCCCAGATTAGCCTCGTCCCATGTAACACGTCCCCTGCTTTCTCTGCAGAAATCCGAAATTGTTTTTTTCTGTAAACTTCAAACATCACCAAATATAATTACCAATGAACATTTTACAGAAGTATAACACTCCAAAAAATTAGCAATAAATTAAATATAACCTGATCACACAATCATAATCCCAATGCTAGTGTTAATAAAGGAACACGAGGAACGAAGAAGGTAGAAAAAGGAAAACATGAAATGCAGAGGAACAAACTAAGCAACGACTTGGGAATACATATAAGCAGACACACGCCATTTAACTTGGCTTAGGTAGATATCTACCCAGTTTGGATCCTATAGCAACTAAGCATACAAATTTTAAAAGGCGATGGGAAAATCAAGCATTGATTGATGGAGTCAGAGCTTCACAGTCCAACTATGTCTCCATGTGCTCCTACTTGTTAATACACATGGAACAAAAACTAACTCAAAGGATATTGTTGGTAATTCACGCGGAACTCACTTCCTTAAGATGAAAGTGGACACTTATTTTGGTTTATACAATTTATGGAAGTGAGACACTAGTACGGAGGGAGTAATAATAATTATATACTTGAGCCATAAAGTATAGTAAAAGAATTGAAATTTTCCTACTAATAAAAAAAGGAAATTTCAGTTCATCCAATGTTTTTGAGAATTATAAAACATATAAGAGGCTGTAATATATGCCACAACACTGCGGTAAAAAATAAGCATGGTTACTTCATGAATATTTTTTATCCTTCAAATATAATGTAAAATATACCTCAGTGTAAGAGAAAATGCTTAAACTCTACAAGAGGGAAAAGGAAGTGACTGGAACCATAATAGATAAATGGAAATTGAATAGTTATAACGAAATTGAATGGTGTACTTCATTTTACTGGTCTGCTGCTCTCCTTGAATTGTGAAAACACACTAGGCCACTTTCAATTGCTGTCTTCACTGAAATAAATTTAAAAACGGCATGTTAAGTTAATGAATGAAAAATGAGTAGAGTGAGGAAATATCCGTGTTTAAGGAATGTAGATGGCCAGAATAAGAACAAATAGCACATGACAGTGGCTAATAAGCAAGAACAACCAAGCCATTCGGCAAACAGATTTGAGGTCTGTTTCAATCGTTTAGCAAAACTCAATGGATCTTTCTATAGTTCAACTAAACCCCCTTACCCAGTTTTCCCTTTTTATATTCAACTGAAACAAACTAAAATGTTCTTTGATATCCTCCTTCATGATTGTGTTATCCTTTGTGTTACCATATATCCCGATCACATGGTTTTGGAACCCAGTGTTATTGGAATACAGCATAGCTGGACGTGTAGCATATCTAGAATACTTTTCCGTCAGCTTTAGATAGATTATTTTATTATAAAGAGCCTCTGAATCACTCTTCCACTTCAACCAACCCAGGCCAATTCTAATTCTACAGCCCTCATTAGTCTCACTTTTTGTGATTATAAATCAAATGTACTATACACTATCACTCTAATTATTTCCTTATATTCTAACATGAATAAGCATCAAGTACCAAACATTATCCAATAAAGCATGTCATTTGGTGTAGTCAAGTAACTTTTGAAATAAAATTTCATAGTGCTTAAAACTAAAATAAATAAGATAATGACTCCTAATCTACAAGGAAGAAACAAAAGGAATAAGGTGGAAGAAAATAATACCAACAGTAACAAAGACACTGACAAACCTAATTAGAAATAGAAAAGAATATTCCTCATGGCAAAATCGCAAAAGCAGTTTATGAAAGGCTCTATTGCTTAAACAGTACACGTTTCAAGCTCATCTACGGTATGACAAATTCAACAATCCTGACTCGATTCTAGGATCAGATTCAAAGGCACAGATTACCAAATGATGTAAGCATAGCCAATCCATACATATTTTTATTCATTTTCCAAAATGCTTGTAAATTCTCAGTTTTAGTATTGCAATTCAACCTCCAGTCCAATGATTATGACCAACATCTATTTCCATAACGTAACAACATCTACTTTCATAATGTAAGGGTCTCAAAGTACAATTTCTTGCAATATGAAATATGCTTTACGTCGCTGCTTTATTTTCCAGTTACCCATTTCAATGAGATCATCAAAGCTGAAGGCAACTCAAAGGTCTACATGCCACTAAAAATAATTTGTGGTATATTTGTGGACCCACTCCTTCCCAATGAGAAAACTTTAGAAATCTTTAGAAACCCCAAAGCCAGAATGGTTAAACACCCAACTAATTGTGGTCAGCTATAATTTAGAAATCTTTAAGAAACTTCATATTCATTTAAATATCATAAGAAAATGAATATGGAGAACTTTAAATTTAGATATCAGAGTTTGAACAACCAAAATCGAATTTCAACTGAATTCTTGCGTTGACAAATAGATAAACAAGTAATTACTTGATTATTAATGATAAATAGCTAATTGACTCTTCATTTGTGATTCCTTTTACATTAAAACTAATACCCAATTGTAAGGCTAGGAAGTTACATCTAAAACATACAAGTAAAATTCACAGAAATACTCAATCTGTATGCAGAAATGCAAAAAAGAGCACGAAACACAATGAAACAAAAAAGTCATTAATCTGAAATCTATAAACTACTTTCACCAGCATATCTTACAAAAAATTAAGAACATAACAAATCAATTTGTCTCTTCAACATAATTACTGGCTTAGAAAACGAACAAACCCTAAATCCGTGCTAATTAACATGATGATACAAAGCCGTCCAAAATTTATGGAATCAAAAGGCTCATTTCATCAACGGATCTACAAAAATCGAAGCTAAAACCTCAAATACGACAACAAGTTCTATCAAATCTCCGGTCAGGTAAGAAAATACGGGAATTGAAACCAAAACCAAGACCCTTTCTCTCGATTACAGATTCAATTTCCTGGAAAAATCGAACAAAAATCAACACTGAAAATTTAAGAGATATATAGAGAAAATGAGAGAAATTTGTACCTTGATTGGATTTTTTTTTTCTCCTTTCTTTTTGCTGTATAAATTTCTTCGAACTGTAATGAACGTTTCAGGCTCCTAGTATCTACGCTCTTTTCAGGGTTTCCCAAATTACCCCGCCCATTGTACATTCATTACGAGAAGCCCATCTTAGTCTGTGTATAATTAATTTTCATTGAACCCGAATTTCATTTTAAACTGCGCAATTTTCTTCTATTGCGCGTTTTTAATGACTATTTTCAATCAATAAAATTAAGGGATAATACACTTTGCCCCTGCTAAAATGATCACTTTTACATTTTACTACAATTAAAAAAAAAGTTTACATTTTACTATCGCTAATTGCGTTTTTTTACACTTTGCCCTAACAGTGTTAGATTTTGGATGGAAATTTCATTTTATAACAAAAAGACCAAAATACTCTTAGGGTTTTCTTCCCTAATTAAGATCAACCTCCACTCAAATCCGGTCATACCCGGTTTAATTATTAATAATTCATATAATATTAATTAATAATTAAAATAATATTATTTATTAATAATATATTGAAACATTCGAATTACACGACTCTCTCATACGAACTCCATTTCAGGCTGATAGTGTATCAAATCGAAGAAAATCGAAAGATCAACAACTTTAATGAAAGATTTATTTATTAAAACTTAATATTATTTTGATATTTAATAATTACAAAATTCTTCTAACATTTACCAGTGTTAGAGCAAAATGTTAAAAAAGTTATTAATAATTAATTATTTATATTTTTGGTAATAATTATTTATCACGTAAAATACAATCAATTATTAATAATATATAGACAAATACTTCTTTCTTCAAAATTGTTGACTTCCAATTCTTTTTGATTTGATATAATATATGAGCCCGAAACAAAACTCGTACGAGAGACTTATGTTATTTGAAAGTTTTAATATACTATTAATTATTATTATTATTATTATTATTATTTATAATTAGTATTATTATTACTATTAATTGACATTATTTTAATAAATAATAATTAATTTACTTTTAATTTTAATTATTAAAAATTTATAACTGAAAAAATGATTTCCTTTTATTTTTATTAAATAATTATAAATAATAATACTTTTTATTAATAAATATTATTTATATTAATTATATATTAATAATAGATATTATAATTTGATGAATAATGGCATCAATTTGAAATTTTGATTAATAATTGAGGGCAATTTCGACTTTTCATACAACATGAAAATTTTCCATCCAAAATCTAACACTGTTAGTGTAAAGTGTAAAAAATACGCAATTAGCTGTTGTAAAATGTAAACTTTTTTTTTAGCTGTAGTAAAATGTAAAATCGGTCATTTTAGCATGGGGAAAGTGTAATTATCCCTAAAATTAATAATTTCTAGGTCCAATCGAATGTTATGTTGAATATAATTGAGTTGTCCTAGAGATATCCCGCTTATATGCACTTGTTTCTGTTTAACAACACTTGTTTGTGGGATGCAATCCGCTAGAAATCATATTTCAAATAGTTACAAAGGGACCACTCTCATCTGTTGGATGCAATCTCGTCAATGGTTTCCATCATTTACTCCATTGTTACAAAAAAAAAATCACATACTACCCATATTCTCTCCCAGCTCTCCTCTTTCAAACACGCCGAGCACTCCCTCTCCTCCCTCCAATCCTCGGTCTCCTCCCTTTCTCCTCCATCCTTCATCCTACCCGTCGCGGCTCAGGCGAGCCTCCGCCGAATCGTAGAATCGATCCTCGCCACGGCTTCTCCAGAGCTGAAGATCCGACCCCAACATCTCGATCGGCGGCGACGAGGGCTCGAAACCGTGAATCGGAAAGAGAAGGGCTCGAATTCTGGGATTTTGGAGGCGGGAATGTGAAGAGAATCGTTCCACAACTCTGATTGGGACATAGAGATGGAGGGATTTAGATATGGAATATCTTCTTCGAATGAAAATCACTGTCATTTTCATTTATTTGAAGGAGTCAATTATGAATTTCATATGAGAAATTGGAAACAATGAAAATCTAAAAGCTTTTCATATAACTGAAAATTTAAAAGCTTTTCATGTAACTGAAAACTTGTCCAAACAATAAAAAATTGTATTCGAACAGGTTTTCTAAGACACATTTCATGAAATTCAAATGTATCAACTCATAAACAATTAAGATCAAGGTTTTTCCAAAATATGAAAACATTTCATATTTTGTAACTGAAAACCTGAACGTCTTTCATATAACTGAAAACCTATCAAAACAATGAAGAACTATATTCGAACAGGTTTTCTGAGACACAATTCATGAAATGGTTAGGTGTGACGTGGGGTCCCCTAGTGTAACGAGAGTTTCAGGTATTTTTCTATAAGAAAACACTAATACCCGTCGGGGGAGTGGTGTAACGAGGGCTTCGGGTATTTTTCTATAGGAAACACTATTATCCATCGGGGGAGTGGTGTAACGAGGGGTCCTCTAGTGTAACGAGGGTTTCGAGTATTTTTCTATAGGAAAACACTAATACCCGTCGGGGAAGTGGTGTGACGAGGGGTCCCATGGTGTAACGAGGGTTTTCAGTTATATGAAAGGCGTTCATGTTTTCAGTTACAAAATATGAAAGGTTTTCATATTTTGGAAAACCTTAATCTGAATTGTTTATGAGTTGATACATTTGAATTTCATAAAATGTGTCTCAAAAAACATGTTCGAATGTAGTTCTTCATTGTTTAGACATGTTTTCAGTCATATGAAAGGCTTCAGATTTTCACTGTTTCCAATTTCTAATATGAAATTCATGGATCCAGATCTGGGCACTCCTTCAGGGCGGTCCAGCGCCATGAGCTCATTCAATGATCTCAGTGCTGGAACACAATCATGGAGAAGAAAGAGAAGCGTCAGAGACAAGAGTGTGATTGTAAATAGATTGAGATTTGGGGACTGAAATGGAAATAAAGAAATCGAGAAATTGAGCATAGAGGATGAGGATGTTGCGGAAGAAGGAGAGTTGGCTCTGCCGACGAACGGCGGATCGTGGCCGGCACCGGCGGAGACGCAGAGGACGTTGGAGAGGAGGCTCGGATCGCAGACGGAAGAGGAGAAGAGGTGTGTGAGGGAAAGGTTAGGAGGGCAAGCTTGAGGAGAAAAATACAAATATACCCCCATGTACATGTTAAAATACTAACAAAAATTATAACTTCGACTTATTTGCACCCATGTGCCACCGCGTGCTTCTTGACCATTGCTTATATAATCGTGTGGCTGAAATTGGTCCCTTGGTACCTATTTGAATGTATGGTTTTCTGCTGATTCGTTCCCTTTGTTTGTTGTGTTGCTATTTCTGTTGTTAGTTGTTGCGTTTGTGCTGGTGTTTGGTTTGTGTGCATGGTTGATTGAGGATTCTTGACATGCGTTATGCAGCTAGATCACGGGTTTTTTTCATCCAGTAGAGGTGAAAGTCGTGGCTTTGCATTATGATTATAGGTTTCAGTGTGTAAAATGTGTACGATCAACCTATAGGTACGGGGATCGTCCCACTAAATTTGATGAATGAATGAGATGTTTTAATGATTAAAAAAAGATTGAGTTGGTCCTTAAATGTTAGTGTAGCATTTGGCAACGGCAACTTGTTCGATTCAAGCTAAAGTATAAGGAAAATTGTCACTCGACTATATTTAGAAGTAATTGTTTTGCACATACTTACACTTAAATATCTTTTTTTCTTGACGGGTTACTTAAGAATTGCAAAAATTCCACCGTTAGTTATTCCGTTAGCTTCCATTAGTTTTTCACTTTTAATTGTGATAAAAGACTAAATTACCCTTTTATTTCTTTTAAATTTTCGAACACATTACCTTTATAATAAGATTTTTCAACGAACTTTTAGTTGAGCTTGGGGATGATGTGTTGGTAAAGAGGGAGACCATGAGATATAGAGAGGAGAGTGGCGTACATTTAAAATTAGAAGTGCATATAAGGATATTCTAGTATTTTCAATCTAATTTTAAAAATCAATTCATTCATTAAGGATATTTTATGTATTTCATGAGATAAAAAAATGCTAAAATGCAACGGAAAAGAGATAAGTGAAAAAAATGCAAATCTTAGGTCCTGCTCTACCAAAAAATATCTAAAGAGTATTCACCTGTAAAACAACATATTTTAGTGGTATCCACGTGAAATTTTTTCTATATTTAACCATCGTATCCACCTTATTTACGAAGAATTTTAACATTTAAACCATTTGTTGTCTCGATAAATAATTACACAAAGGAAAGAGTACAAATCTGTACACCTAACTACATCAATTTTTTCAGTTTCATTCTATAACTATTTTTTCCTTTTTTCAGTACCCTAACTATCATCTTGGGACAACCTATACCTAAAATATCAAAAATACTTAAATAGTCCGATTGGACCGACTCAAATCGGCAGGCTTGGTCCAACCCATATATCACAAAGGAACCCTCGCAATGTCTTCTTCTCAGGATCAACGGAGAAGCTGCCTTTTTCGATCGGGTTTATTCTCTCGATTGGACCGAGTTTAACTGCGGTTCAATCATGGGTAGTTTAGATATTTTAGAAATATGTTGTCCGAAAATGATAATTAAGGTACTGAAAAAATATCAAATAATTAGAGTATGAAGGTTAAAAAAACGATGTAGTTCGGTGTAGAAAAACGATATAATTAAGTGTACAAAAATGTTCTCTTTTCCATTGCACAAATTAACTTTGTATGAGTTATATTATGGGAGTAGAAGGGTAATAATGTAAATGCACACTGAAAGAGAGGAATTGGCTTACATGATGCAAATCTGAAGCAATTGGACGAGAAAGAGAGTGCCGTCAGTGGAAAGCTCTCGCCATTTTCACAGGTCAAGCAAAAGCTGAAATCGGAATCGCCGTGTCTTGCCTATGAGCGGTCGAATCTGAACTCGGATGTTGATATTCAGCTTCAGGTCCATTTTCTTCTTTGCCCATCGATCCACCCTTTGAATTTCACTCGCATGTATAGCTAGAAACCACTTGTAATGGAATCTATGTCCTTGATCTGTGCCTGTGGGGCTGTGGGTTTTAGTTTTCGATGCTAAATTCAAATGGGTCTCTCCCAATTTTGGATGTAATGGTCAATTTTGCTGGTGGGTCAATTTTCTTTCGCGTTATTGTGATTTGTTGTTGTGAGATGTAAATTAGTATGCAATTTATTTTTAACTTTTCATTATGTTTATTGTTGGTGAATTGGAGTCTTTGAATTGTTTATTGGGTTAAAGTTTTGTGAGGTTGCCACAGTATTGTTTGAAACATCATCCATATAAGGTTGTTTGTGAGGAATGAGTGAGACTATGATTACTGCTTCATGGAATCAATACATTCTTATTTATAATTGTATTGTTGAATAAGTGGTTTTATGATATAGAATTGAAAATCATTTGGAGCAAATTGGGCCTTTTTTGCATCACTGTATAGGAAATTAATCTCGAAATTTGCTCCTTCATGTCAAAGTGGAATGCTTTGCAAATTTATATTTGCTGCTAAAAAAAGTAAGACAGGGAAGAGGTTCAGATGGTCTTTCTTCGAGGTTCTATAATTTTCTTGATTCGCCATATTTATTATTCTGTGTGCACTAAGTTATTAAATTTCTTCTCCTTTGAAATGTTTTCAGTGGTAAAATTTAGGTCCTCTGCGATTGTTTGAATCACGAACAACTTCTGTGTGTTGACAGCACTTCAACTCCTAATGTATTGTACATTGTGGACGTCAATAATGTGTATTGGAGGGATCGAAACAGAAAGATCTGGATAGTGTTTAAGATTGTGATTTAACGTTTATGATTGTGTTTTCTCTTCTCCTTACACATGTTCTGCTTATTCATCTTTTCCCCTTTTATATTGTGATATTATCCTTTTGTATTCTTTGTACAGGTCAATCAAATGTTGAGCACAAAAATGATCTAGATAGACACTATACAGTTGCTTTGTTTAGCTTTTGAATGTTGAAAGAAGCAAATATTACTGAAGAATATAAAGCAGGTGGAGATGTTTTCGTTATTTTATGGACTCTGGAAGTATATGCTGAGTAAGACGGAGTTTCATGTGCTCATTCTTGGAATTGACAAAGCTGGGAAAACAGTAATGAGTTAGCTCTTCTTCTTACTAACAAATTTAGATGCATAATTTTTAAAATTCTTGGTCCAACTTTAGTACTTCAGTTTTTTTTTTGTTATAGTTAATTATCTTTATGTTCAACTAGTAAGTATTTTCCTCTCTTTTGAAATGTAGACATTGCTAGAGAAATTGAAGTCATTGTATTCAAACTTAGAAGGCCTTCCTCCTGATCGAATTGTTCCAACCGTGGGACTCAATATTGGTCGAATCGAAGCTTCAAATTCAAAACTTGTGTTCTGGGACCTCGGAGGACAGGCAAGTAAAAACCACAGAAATAAATGTTACAAAATGATATGATCCCCATGGCTTACGTTTTTCTATTATTTGGAAGTATTAGTTTGAGAAATTTCTAAAATTCACTTAGTAATATATTGCTGAACTGCAATTGTAAGATGGTTCACAATAACTAAGTTGATTTTATTGATTAGCATATGAATGTTGAGAAACAATAAATAACTTCATTTGAGCATCTTAAGAAACTATATTTTTGCATTTTACTTGTGATAACTGCATTATGCATATGTTTGGCACTCAACAATAACAGTCAATCGGCTCACTAAAACACTGGCATTCTTGACTCTGTTGCTCTTCTCCCGCCGAAGTTACCACTCTATTCTCCCTCTCACACGCACACTCACAGATTCCGATCAGCACTCTCTCATTCACTTTCATTAAAAATAGAAAAGGTAAAGGTGAGGGGTAAAATAGTAAATTAGGGAAATTACCGGACCTCTGACCAACACAACATGTGAAAGAGAGTGTCTTCTCATCTAATTTAACTGATAGTTCAACTTAAAATAAGTTGAGATTAGTGAATGGTAACTAAAAAATGTTACTGGTGTTAAGTATTAATCCCGTACTGATATTATACAAGGAAAAGAACTATAATCCCTCTGACTCTTACTTGCACTCATAAGACCTTATCCATGCATTGCAAACCCTAGCAATTCATCAAGCTTTCTATTGAAGACGGTGTTAATATTTACTGGTAGTGAGCCGGGTTTAATAATTTTTGTAGTTCTTTCTTGTGACAGTCCGGTCTCCGCTCAATATGGGAGAAATATTATGAAGAGGCACATGCAGTGATATATGTAATTGATGCTGCTAGTCCAGCACGTTTTGAAGATGCAAAATGTGCACTTGGTAATCCTTAAATTTTCTGAATCACATGTTGCGTCTATGAAATAACTTCAGCTTTGGGTTGATTAAATGAGACCATACTCTTCTAATACCTTCATTTCTTTCATCAGAAAAAGTACTTCGGCACGAGGATTTGCAAGGAGCCCCTCTTTTGATATTGGCAAACAAGCAGGTTAGATTATGGGTAGTGAATTCATTTCCAATGCAACGAGTTGGAATGACCCTTTAGTGTTTCGGTTGATGCTTGGTCGCATATTGACGCATTATGCCCTCTGGCAGGATATTGGTGATGCTGCTGCATCCGCTGAAGAGGTTGCTCAATATCTTGATCTTAAAAAATTGGACGAACGGGTTTATATGTTTGAAGCTGTTTCAGGATATGATGGGTGAGTACAGATGAGTTCATCAATCTTCTTTTTCCTTTTTATGATTTTGCACTCTAAGTTTGTTAAGAGAAAGGTACCATACCAATGAATTTAACTCAGATTTAGCAGTGACTTGGTGTACACTATTTACAATTGCTTACCTAGTTGCTCTCATCAGTATTGAAATGGAGTCATAAGCATATAAAATTTTAAAATCGACATTTTGAACTATGATTGCAGGACGGGCATTAAAAAAGGCGTGGAGTGGCTCGTAGATGTTATGGAGAGAAGCAAGAGAACAGAGATGCTGAGGGTCCGTACAGGTGTTACCGGCTCTCCCTCTGCTTAGAACGTACTATAACCAATTTGGTGGCGGTACGTTAGTTTTTGCCTTGCTTCGGTTACTTGTGTACATGAACTATTACAGGTTTACACACATTGATTGGACTAGTGTGTATTTTCTTGACTTCCACAATGTATTTTTGAATTTGGTTGTGCATGGACAATAATGTATTTAGGCGGACGAAAGGAAGCATTGGTTGTCTAGTAGAGAATATTGTTTCCCATACAAGCAGAACTTGAAATTGACACATAAATAGTAGCACACTTGGAACAATGCACTCACTATCTGAAGTGATCAGACTACAAACATCAACCATACAACAAAACTTTATAATAATATGTTTGTTAGAACTACAACATTTCTAAGTTGTAACTACTAAGTTAATGCAATGCACTCATTTGCTTCCTATCTGAGTCGCCATGGAAGGCTTCATCAAAGCCCGCGTTCAAGTAAATTGGGTAGAAAAGAAGTCTGATTGATAGATATCAACACTGGACAAAGTCATCAGCTCGTTGTTACCTTGGGTTTGTGATGAGCTGAGTTGCTGACTCGAGCCATGCACGTTCATGTCATATTCAAGTGGGATTGCACCGGTCAGAGTTTTCACCGCAAACTCAATGCACGGGTCTGTCCAGAAATCCTTACAAAGCAAGTCCAGTGGCGGTTCTGCCTTGTCAACTTCACGGCTCGATTGAGGCAAGTCTGGAGGTAATTGTTGCTCCACAGCTAGTTTCTTGCTACATTTTGACCCTGCCAAGACTTGTATAGCTTCCGAGGCATCAAAGGTTGTTCCTGTGAGCGTTTTTATTGCAAATTCAATGCACGGGTCACTCAAGATATCAAAAGGCAGGTTGAGTGATGATGATTGCGACTTTTCATCTCCTTGAGGCAACATGAAGGAACATATTTTCATATTGAAACCTTCACCTTCTGTTTCCAATCCCAGACTAGGCAAGTCCACAGGCGGGGTATTCTGTTTACTTGTGGAAGTGACATAGGTAGATTCTGTTTCTAGCCTAGAATTTGGTTGATCAATCTTTCTGGATGGCTCATGGCACAATGTAGCAGTGGTAGGAGTCATTAGTTTTGATTCTCTGACTGTAACTCGATTAGATCGAACATTTGGTTTAATCTGAAGTCCTGGATCTACTTGAACACCAGAAAGTCGTTTTGAAGTCCGGCGAGGAAGGTTTGAGATTCTTTTATCCTTGGGCTTGCGGCAAGGGCGTTTCTTACTGCTATTATCCAGTGGTTCCTTCTCTGGAACAGCTCCAACTGCAGGCGATGAAACAGATTCAATTCGAGGGAGATCAGTTTGCTTCTCTATTTTTTCTGGATTCTTACTTTTTCGCCAGTCTACACAGCTTAATTCCATCACTTCCAAATTTGAGCTCGGCTCCTTGTTGTGATCTCCCGCATCCGCCATTCTCTGTTTCTTTCCTACAGCTGCTGGCTGGAAAAGAGAAGAGGCATAAATGAAAACACATAAATTATGTCATTGTTCAACTGTTGAATAGGGATTCTAATAGTTATTCACATTGTTAATTTGTGGATTGTAAATTGAATAGAATTGGGTAGTTCGGGCAAAAGACCCAACACACACCAATAATATTGAAAAATGAAGGCTACGCGACATGAGCTATACTATACTTTCACTAACCTAAAAAGTCATCAGGTACAATGATCCTGTATGTAGTAAACAAATGATTCCCACAAGAAAGCAGTATTGAAGCAAATAATATTGGTTCTCAAGACCAATAACATAAAAGTCAGTTTGAATCTCTAAAATAGTATCATGAGAGAAGTTTCTCACATTCCATTTCTCATGCCAAACTTAAAAGAAGAACTATAATAGAAGCAGGCCCTGGATCTTGTTAACTGACTATACAATAACCAAGTAATGACACCAGCATAAGTTGGGTCAAGTGGCAAATTGCCCAACTCCCATATAACTGAGGCCTTCGGTTTTGAACTCAGGACCTCATCTATGAGAATGTGAGATCTTTACCACTTGGCCCAACTTGTGTTGGTATTAAGGTTGAAATTTAATATATACATTGTTGATAACTAAAACATATACCTAATCTCCGAGTGCTACAAAAATCTTAAAATAAAAAACTTGGCCCTCATAACTTTGTATTGGTTGATATAGAAAACAAACCTTTTCATAATAAAAACAGGAGGAGAATAAGCAAACTTACTGAGGCATTTTCATCGTCTAACTCTACATCATCATTTCCTTTGTCTTTTGGCTTTGATGCAAGCTGTCCGAGGTCCCCCGTTTCAACATAATGACGAGCATCCTTCATAGAGTGGAATATACATCCAGTAGCAGGATTAATGTAGTACTGCAAGAAATTCATATAGCAAATAATTAATGCATCAGCTTTTAACTGGCTCAAAAAAACAAAAAACTAAATTTGAATGGAAAAAGGGAATGAGCTTGCAACTATATCTGCATCTGGGGGATATTGCAGACACATATATAAAGACAAAAGCTCGCTCAGTTCAAATAGGAAGATACATAGAAAGTATATATCAAATACCGGGTTTCTTCTCATTTTACCACCCTTCTTGGATACTTTAAACTCCTTGATCCATCCTGGAGGTAAGCCTTCTGTTGTAGCCTTCTCGATTACAGCCTACATTATAAGAATAAACATACATTAATCTTTGGATTTAAATGGTAATTAGTACATTAAAAGAAAAGAAAAAAGAGCATAAAAGTCGGAGTGCATCCACCAACATTTTCTGTAGATCGGTTGTTAGTGACAATATTTTTCTCTTCAGCATTAGGACAGATCGTCTGTAATGAGTTGAGATAGCGTGATACCTCTGACTTCGAATAAAACTTGTGTTGATTGGAGGGGGAAAGATAATACTGTGATAAAGTCAAACAACAACAAGTTTTTCAATCAAACTATCTGGCCAAATGATAGATTACCGTTCCAAGCATATTACTCTAAAACGAAAAAGAAGTTTTTCTATTTCACCATAATGAATTTTGGATTTTCTCTTTTTCAAGCTCAGACATTTACTATCATGTGTATGTGGCCAAAAAAATACTATATACAATTTTTTTTACCGTTTACAAACCTAATTTTTTACTATCCTGCAATAAACACTTGCAATGAAATAAAATGCAACAGTAGGTTAGTAATGTGCAATCAATGTTAATTTTGATACAAGATTTGTAAAACTGCATCAAAGTGATGCAAATTTATTCAGAGAAGCATTTCATACCTCAGAATTCAAAATTAGAATATGGATGACTGATAGTGTCCCATACTACATAGACTAAAATCTATCCGTTTAAGCTTCTAAGTGGATTGGAGTACCGGACTTTAACATTATCCGAGCTCACACTACTAAAGTTTGTTTCTTTTGGTCTCCCGTCCCAATTAAAAATGGGATACCAATACTACACTTAGCTACACCCAATAAAGAGTTGGTCATTTCAAATACACTCAAGTTTCATAAATTTCCATATGTTAAGTTTTTTTGATGAAAAATGTTCATTTTGAAGGTGAAGACGAAATTTAACCTGCAAGAATATATGAAACTTGGGTGTACCCAAGCTTCGTAAATTCTCATATGTTAAGTTTTTTTGATGAAAAATGTTAATTTTGATGGTGAAAAGACGAAACTTATCCTACATGAATTTATGAAACTTGGGTGTACCCAAGCGACTGTTAGTTGGGTGTAGCTAAGTGGAAAATACGTATTGGGTTTATCTAAATATAACTTTCCCTTCATCTAACCCTGTATAGTGTATACCCCACAAATGAAAACAATCCCAATACTTGATAATTTTTCAAAATCCCCCTAAAATAGTTCCTTATAATTCCCAAACACTTTCACAGTTCCATAACTCTTCACTTAGCAATTAGCATCAATGCATCATCACCCCCAACCACTGCGAACGGTGAAATCAGAACCAGAACAGAGCTCAAAACTTAGCAAATCTCCAAAATCAAGAGAGCTCGGAACCAGGGGCAGGATAGGGAAAAAAGCAAAATCACCTCGTGTTTTTGACCGTTCCTTGTGGCTCTGGCCTCGACGACGGTCCACCCCTCCGGCAGCCACTCCTTGCCCCCAAACCCTCCGGGATCAGCCGCTTCGCGGCGGCGACGATGGCCGGAAAGTGACGTGGGCTTCGCATTTGGTTCTCTCCGGTTCGGCATTTTGGTGGCGAAGTCAAAAAGCCTCTCTCGCCTCCACGCAAAAAGGCTCTTCACATTTCACAACGCTTCTCTGAGGTAGTTGATGGAGTTTTTGTCCGGTGCATCCTGTTTCGGCTGAGACCTGTTGTACATTTTGACTTTCTCTCTCTTGTTCAGTGACCACAGGGAATGTACAACGTTTCTGTGCAGGAATGGGTTGGGGAGGTGAAGGAGCTGAGTCGCTTGTGATATTTCCTCCGCCGTGAATGTTGAAAATGTGAGGATATTAATATTTAAATTTGGTCACGTGCACTGCAGAGGCAGTGTTGACCGTTGACTCCTGTGAGAGAACAGAACAGGTATAATTGTAGGTTTTTAATCTCCAGTAATAAAGCGCCACGTACACTCGTATATTAAACAAACACTAATAGAAAATTAATCAGATAATACATTAGATTATGGTCTGCTAATGCTTAAATTTGGACACCCATTTTTTGTGGTCAAGCTTTAGACATTCAATTGTCTTAAGTCAAAGCAAACAATTCCTTAGCGCACTCGGTTGTCTTTGTTGAAGAATAATTGTGATACTGCGTATAAAAGTTATGTTATTGCAGTAAATTGTATATTTATTACACAAATTTAAAATAGAATATTTAAAGGGAGGTTCCGGATTCGAATCTTATTAAATGCGATGATGATGTCACCACGACAATCTCATGTCTTCCTCCAACTTTCATTTCTGCAAGATCTCTCGCCCTTCAATGAAGACGGTTGAACAGAGCGAACACCCGTTTGTTTTCGCAAAGAGATCTTGCTATTTATTTTTTGATTACTTATCTTTTAATTACAATGATACTTTCGTAAATTTTTGAAATAGGAGGACGCATAACCAAATGACTATCCAAATAAAATAATTTACCGTAATTACATCACGTATCCCATCACATACGAAATTCAATGCATTCTTTTTTATCACCAATTAGATATCAAATGTTGAAATTCAGTGCATTGTTATTAACACCATGAATTCACTTAATTGGTCACATGCAAACAAAAAAAAAATCAATCACAACTCATGTGTAACAAAAACTTAATAAGTTCCATAAATGGAAATCAACAAACCTTAATAAACACACTGATACTGAATTATGCCAATATTCATGGAACATTCTCAGTTCATGAGCTCATGTGTTTCCTTCCATAACTGTATTAATATAATGTTTACATAAACCCGACAGGGTGAGTTCTAACTCCAAGAATAGGAATGAAGAAATAATAATCTGCGAGACCAGACACACACAAATATGTTTACAGTCTTTTGAATATAACTGTAACGATAATTTCAACAAGTATCCGAATGGATCGGGAATGATATCCTCAAGAGTACAAGCTTTTACAGAGCCTACCTTGATCGTCATTGAGGCATGACCGGAGGAGAAATAGTGCGAGTATTGTATGATTTGCAGTGGTTGCATTTCTGCCCTATAATATGAAAGTACACTTCGGTTGTGTCGTTGCAGTCATTACATAGAATCCAAACCTGCAATTTGTTTCCGCTTATTAGACATGTCATTGTCATTTCAGGTGCTTCAGTTCTTGTTTGAATAGAATTGATGGAAATGTGTACACTATGCACACAATGAACCAATGGTAAATTGCAAAATGGGGGCGTGCCTATTTCAATTTTACAAAAAAGTGGATGTGTACTTGTGTATTTGCAAAATTGGCTGCAACTTTATCGTATACATTTTTTTTTTAAAAATAACGAAAAATGCCCTTGAAATTAAAATATTATTATTTTCAATTCGAGCTCGCCTGATTTTCTTGACTGCAAGCTTGTTCAGATCTAAAGTCTCACGAACATTGATGACGTGCAAGAGCAGAGGGGAAACCAGCGAACACAAGTTGAAAAAAAACTTAATTCTTATTTCAAAATATTTTAATTTCAAAGACATTTTCGTCATTTTTTGACAAATGTGCACATTTTGAAAAAAAATAGTAAATTGTCAAATACTTTTTTGCAATTTACTCAAAAAGAAACAGGGTTTCTAGAAGCAAGCACCTTCTTATGCCGGTAATCCTCAGGCATGACTGTTGCCTCAATCTGGAGAAATGCCGCAAGTTAGTATACTATCATTATGAAAGTTTTAGAATCACAGAAATTGTCATGGAAAGGAGCAAAATATGTTTTTGACATACCTCCTCATCGATTCTCTTCCAGGCTCTAGACATGTCGATCACTGACTTGGAGCATATGGGACAGCAGTATCTACGAAAAAATCAAAGTCGATACATGTTAGAAACAAAAGTTATCTATGAACATACAGAAGTTTGAGAAATAAATGGATGCTTACTTGTCACGCTTGATCATCTCATGGTAGCATTCACAGTGCATTGTGTGTCCACACTTCATTACAGTGGTGTCTTTCATGGAGTCAAAAAGATACTATAAAGGGAACAATATAGCATTATCAGAACATCAGAAACCATTTTTACTTGCAAGTAGCTGACAGGGCTCGCGGCACAAACCTCATAGCATATAGGGCAGTGGTGCCGCATGGAGTTCTCAACACATGAATGGTTATCACGCAAACTCACGGAGTAGCAAGATCCTGTTGATGCCACAAAGTGTTACTGGAAAGGAAGACTTTTTTATCTTAACTGATAAGAGACACATCAGAAAAATGGGTTGATAATTTAAGTTTCGGTACTACTGTGAAAACCCAACTTTATAGATACAGAAGCACGTCATGTTCTTCCCAGTCTTACAAGGCTTAACTGATACGAAATGTTGTGTCAATCATAAATATGTTGGACAGGTTTATAATATAAACCCCATTGCCTATGAATATAGATATGAAATGACATTGAATAGACACAAAAATTAAAGTCAGAAAACAAATTCCTCCTTTGTAGAGAGATTAAGAATTCCCAAAAGGGCACTGACCGTAAATTTAAAAATCAGGTTACATATATAGAATCAGACTCCACAATTAAAATATCAACGTGATAGTTGGGTTTGTCCTTTCACTCCAATAAACAGTCATATATTTCTATTTTACTGGGTATAGTATTCACTACCTACAGCTTTCCCTGGAATATGGAATCAGGATCGTTATTTCTTATTTTCATTAAAAGGTTTACTATTCCATCTCAAACCTGAAAGCTCAAACTATTAACCACAACCTACATGATCAGGCTATTCAAGTAGATTACAAGTACCTAATATTCATTTAACGTGTAGTTCAGGTAACAATGAATAGCTTCATCATCATCACAATCATGATATGGCGTGATTGAAATAGTTACTATGAAAATTTTAGATCTGTAACCCACATATAGGTATCAGATGGATGTTTTTGCTTCCGTAAACTTAGACGGCTTAGATTTTTTTATTTAGATATGTAACAAAGACAACAGTTAAAGATGTTTATGCTTAAAAAATTGCAGCAATATTCTATAACTCTACACCGAACTTGCAGCTGAATACATACCACACTTTTTGCAGTGAAAGAAATTCTCACGACCGCCAACCCTGTTTAACAACACCATATGTATTAATATATACATAGATCAGGGTCGTTTAAGATTTAACTAAACCATAAACAGCCAGGATCTAGTCTTTTATTTTACTTTGCTGCAAACTAACCTGCAGATTCCACAATCATCACAATGAAACTGGCTCTTCTCGATCTGCAGTTACAGTAAACCAAAATCATCGGCATGTAAAACCCACAACCAAAACTAAGATGAATATTAAAATTTTGATATAGCTTGATTACATCATCGTCATAAAATATGCAAATCTCGCAGAAATATTCCCCCATCCTGACACCACAGTTAGTACAAACTCGAGCAACCTGTAATCAAATCGATAACAAAATAACAATAACGACCATGATCGATCAAATCAAATATTAGTCCAAAACAGAACAAGCTAAGTTGATAAGTTCTGATTTTCAAATCTACACATACTGGCTGCTCAGTGTCACAGACAGAACAAATGACCTGCAACAACAAAAAACTCACTCAAACACCAAAATCAAACAACAACAAATACACCTAAATAATCTACAGAAGAAGAACAAAAAAAACCCAGAAACAGACTCACTTGCTTGACATCTTGTCGAACAAGTTCATGCCTGTCATAGATGTTGCTCCACGTGCTCTACACAATCAAAACAGCACAAAAAACCCAAATCAGGAAAAGCAAAAACAAACAAAACCCAGGTCACGAATCGAGCTGATCTACGAATCTGACGAACAAAATCAGAAGCAAACATATATACCACGGCCTCGTTGTGGCAATGGCGGCAGGAGTAGACCTCGTTGCAGCAAGGAGCTCGAATCTGACATCTTCTTCTATAATGCTTGCATCTGACCCAAAACAAAACAAAACAAAACCCAGAAAATCAAATCAGAATCTGAACGATATTCGATGAAGAAATCGATTGGAGGTGAAGCAGAAGCGCGTGTTACCCATATCCCATCTTCCCGAAATCGAGGCGTTCATCGGCTGAGCCTTCCATGAAACTTGGAGGGAGTGGCAAGAACAGAGGGAAGAGCTCAGGAGGAGGAGGAGAGGGTTGAGAAAAAGTTTCCTGATTGGGAAAGGAAGATGGGGAAGAGGATGGGGTGGCTTTGTCTCAATTCCCAAAATGGAGAAATTTAATAATGTTATTGTTCAATCTTCTTCCACACCCTCTTCTTTTTCTATATATTATCCATTTCTCCTTTAAATAATGAATTTAATGCCCCAAATAAAGTTGTGTAGGTGTGATTGATTGATTATGATGGAACATGTTCAAAAACAGATCAAATTTAGTCTCACTTTAGAAGGAAAATAGTTTAGGACAATGATACTAGGTATGTTTAATGACATTCAACCGAAAACCCTAAATTTCTATAAAAAAATTCAGCGAACTGTTATAAAAATTGAGTTCGACTAAAACAACACCAAACTTGTAATTCTTAAAAAATCATTCTAATACTCTAATATCAATATTCAATTACAAGAAAATTTTCCAACTTCAACACAAATCTAAAAAAAATATAGTAAATTATGCATGAAATATTAATGAAAAACTATTAAAATTATAAGGACTTTTAGAGCAACTTTAATCATGCCTCAAACCCTATACTTTTTGAGGGTTTGGACGTGGGCTCAATTTAGAAGGCCCCAAAAATGAGAATAGGGATAGGGTTTTGAGTTTGGTCAGAGTTCAAAGTGTTCATGTATGAAACTATGATTGATCTTTAAACTATTGGTTTAAACTTTTAGTTTAGTTGGTTATTTGATATAAAATCCCCAAAATTATAAGTTATGGTATGAGTTGCTCTAAATGTACTCTCTTTTTCTCAACTTGCCTAAAATTTATATTTTTGTATTGTTTAAAAGAGCAATTCCAACCCACATTGCTAAATTCTCACATCTCCATCCAACTTATTCAAATGTTGATCTAAATATCTCATCCTAAAATTTGAATATCATAATAAGATGATTTCAAATGTCATTGATAAAATAGTGAAATGCTGTATAATAATATTATTTATGATAACTTTGTTATAGTGAATTAGCAAAATATGTGAATATGAATGAAGATTTAGCAGTGGATTGGATATGAAAGTTGCTGTATCCTAAAAAACATGGAGATTTGCTCTAAATAAGTATGTGTCTTCTTTCATAACTATATTATGCGACATGAGATAAGCAGGAGAAGACAAATTTTCAAAATTTTGAAGACCATTGTTTTGGCGTACTAATATGTAAATACATGAATTCGTAAGAATTTACAAGATAACTATTTTTTTTATCATGCAAAATGTATTTGATAAGATATATTTGATGACAATATTTTAAGCCTCCGTAACATAACACTCCAACTATTTAATATTACATTATCAATTCAAAAATAGTACGGTTGAGTAATGTCGTAAAAATTCCCGACTTGTTCGATTAGTCCCTGATTAATCCCTCCGACTAGTATTCGATTAATCATCTATACTTATCGATTAATTATTTAAATTAATTTATTTTTTGATTAACCTCCGTCTTAAAATGTCATTGCCAACTAACTAGCGCCTAACGATTTTTACAGCACTGAACAGAAGAAGTAGATTGCAAATATGTAACACTTAATAGTTATGATGAAGGATAAGTAGCCGGAATAAGAACATAAACAGCAACAATTATTGAGGAGAGAGCATTAAAAATTGAGACAAAACGACAGTTCATTAACAAACATTAAATTAAATAGTAGAGTGTGGAGAGAGGATAAGATGAGGCTACATGTGGGGCCCAGCGCCGAATTGTAAGCCAATGGGAGAGCTTCAAGCAATACCAACCTCGAAAGCAACCCAACCAACCGTTTTTCTAACAATAATACCACATCACATCTATTCATCGCAACTTGCCGATCGCATCTATATACTTTATTCTTATTTAATTTGTGATAGATCTACCACAATATTGTAAAATAGTTTACCATAAATAATATTATTTATGATATGAAATGGAGTAAATTACGATAAATTCGTTTATTCTAGCTATTGGGTATTGTTATAACTTAAATTTAAAGTAGATGTATAAATATATCTAACTATATGGTATAATTATTAAATGGGTTAAGAATCGAGTGTGCATTCACACATTTTATAAAATGAACATGTTACACCGAGAAAAATGAAGCGAAAACATAATATGTCAGTATTTTGAGACACAAATCAAGTGGCTGGCGCCTTGAGATGTAAGCAAAAGCTAGGAAGCATCGGATTAAGTCGATGGACAAGCCACGACTCAATCAAGAAATTGTTACCACGCAACTCGATGGCCCGTCGACTTATGCGTCTAGCAGATTATGGTTGTAACGTGTATGAGTTTTTCTCATCCCTACCGGCCTCCCAAACACGAGCCCGAACACTTACTCGTGTTCGTAGATGTCCTGACAGATTGGTTTGTAGAATGCTGTAGGTATGGTAACCAGAGCATAGGGTATAGACTTGTAATGATTTTTGTATTGGTGAATATAACATTATCCAGAAAGTAATGAACAAAATATGACCCAATTTGAATGGATATAAATAAAATCCTAGCTCCGCCTCCACCTGAGGCAAGCTTCTCCAAATTACCCTAAATTAGGTAAACAGAGAAATGACAGGCACATCCACGGCGAGAGCACAAAAATATTGCATAGCACAGTCATTGTGATGATATAAAGCCAAGGCCATGACCATTGTCAATTTTGTGTCTATAATTATATGTACAGTGATATGGAGGGCGGGAGCGGGGACGCAGAATCAGTGGCGGATATTATTGCATTCCCCCATACGAACAAGGAGCCATCAGCTGAAACCTGGTTGGTAAAGTAAACGAATATATGTCACAAAGACAATACTCATTCGATTAATATTATGAAATGTATTGTTGGGATGTAGAAGCTACTTTTGGATTCGTTATCTTGCAAGGATAGAGACTCCACAGGCCGCTGAGGCATGAGTCCCCTCTTTGTAGACAAGGTTTCCTCTCACAAAAGTCGACATAACTTTCCCTGTCAATCTTTTTCCCATGTACGCTGATATACTCTACACCAAGACGACAACATAAGTATACACATCTAGATAGAGTTTGAAATTAGATTACTCAAAGATTATTTTGTCGATTCTTATAGAATATAGATCAAAACACATATTAAGAAAGCCAACAATCTATGTTTTCTTTCATGCAAGTGCTTACTACAGACATCCAATAATTTCGAAGATGATGATAAAAACAATTATAATCCTACCATTTTCACTCTCCTAAAGAAATAAATTCCGTTTAGGACAACATAAAAAGGGTAAGGTTGCATTTTCATCTACAAAACGAGGTTGTGGATAATCTCGACCTGTTTTATATTGACAAATAAATGAGAAAGCGAATGAAGGAAGACATACTGGGTGCTTATGGTATACAAGATCGTCTTTGAGCTCAAACTCAACGTCAGGCTCCCAAACAACAATGTCTGCATAGTTTCCAACTGCAACAGCCCCCTACACAAGACGATATTATTTCTGGCATGAGCCCACAAGTGAAAACATCCTAATCAAGAGTTAATGAATTAGTGCCCTCAGTACTCTCAATGTGGCCCCACCATTGCTACACAAGGTAGGTCATTGACTGAGAACCGGTTATACCATATTTGCATAAACTGTGAATGGCAAGCAAAGAAAAGCACCTTTGCTTCCTGTCCTGCAAGTTTGGCTGGCATCTCACTCCACCATAAAGCTAACTGTTCCAAAGTTACTCCATATTTCCTTCCATAAGACCAGGTAATGGGAAGAACAAACTGTGGATGTTGTAAACATGCAACTTTAGATACATTTAAGAAAAGAAATATGAAACTCGGCAGGCAAGCAGGTCCAATACTGTCCTCAGTTTGTAGTCATCACATAATACAAATATATGAGATCAATATAAGGCGATACACAATCACTCAATTGAAGTTAACAATCCATCATATACTAGTGATGTAAAGGCACTATAGAATAATGGTGACTACTTTTGAGGCATGTAGATCATGGCAAACAGGAATGTAGTTGTTGAGGCTCACTAGTTGCAAAATGCTCAATGCTCACAAAAAGCAACCCTCATGGACATCTGAGTTTTTTGTGCTTTTGACAATGTAATATATTGCAAAAAATAGAGAAATCCTCCTTACAAATTCACTCAAGTCTAATAATCTATTTCACAGCAATTGATACAAGAAATTCACAAATATGTTAGCAGTATTGAGCCATATAGATTGAAAAACCAACCTGTAAAGATGATATTCCACCCCAAGCCTTCAAGAAATTACCATCACTAAGCATTTTAAGTTCCGGAACTGTTGGCGAATGATCAGAGCTTAACAAATCAATGTGTCCTTCCTAAAATGATGTGCAAACCAAGTTCAATGAAAATGAAAGCTGAAAGAGATATATTGGAACATAGGTTTCCTGGAACTGAAATTTACCAACAAAGCATTCCATAGTTTTTCTTGATTATCTGATGAGCGAATTGGCGGAGAACATTTAAATCGGGTATCTCCATCCCGAATCTCTTCTGCTGAGAAGGCTAAGTAGTGGGGGCATGTCTCAACAGTAATGCTGTCACCGTTACTTTTTGCTTCCTGTAAACCGAAGAGAAATGAAACACCATATTTATTCTTAACAAATGTCTATACGTTGTAATACAAGAAAAAATGGTCAGTTTTAGATGGATGCATTTAAAGTTAACTGGGCAGCTGGTTAGTGAAAGTACCAGACTCGCAGAGTCTGCATAGATTTACTGATGTACATGTAAACAGAAGAAATGAATTACCTTAATAAGATCTAAGGAAGAACTTGAATCAGACAAGTGAACTATATGAAGATGGGCTCCTTCTGCAGGGCCACCGACCCTTGTATCCTTCGTTACTTGTAATAGCTCTCTAATCGCTGCCTCCTCCCTGTTTAGAAGATGTGGGGAAAAGATTAGTAGTGAACATGCATAAAAGGCATGAATAAGCCAGCAATTTATTATGCCTTTATGTTTGTATGTGTACACATGAAAAACGATCAATTTGTGCAATAGTTTGAAGGAAAAAAAGCACAATGGTTTGCTTATTTTATTGAATGGATAGTCAATAGCGATAATAGCTTACCATGAAGATGGTCTTGTCTTGAGATAAGTTGAATAAGAATAAGGATCCCCACTGCCATCTTGAACTTCTGAATCTAATTGTAACTCTGCATGTACAAGTAAGGGTCTTCTGTATTTTGCCAGTACAGACAGTCCCTCCTAGGGAGCAAACAATCGAAAACCAAATATTAGCATAGTGAAGTGAGTTCTATAAGCGTTACAAGCAAGTGAGTTGGTTAAAATAATGAAATCAGGCGTGATTAAAGTTTGACTGTAACAACACGTGTAAGGCATGCATAAATGCAAAGGAAAACTACATGCAGAAAATAATGGAGGTACTTCCACACCATCATATGGCATTTGATTTAGAGTAGTAGTTAACATACAACAGTACAACCACATGGCTTATTTAAACACCTAGGGTATAAGAACTAACCTTAATATGGCTGGCATTTGTCATAGGGAAGTCTTTAATTCCTGAAGGACACATAAATGACTGCAAAACAGAAGCAGTAAGCATAAGATTATAATGGTTCAGGAAAGACAATATACAGTGCATGGCAATATCATTGTAGTAATATTATACTACTATAACTATTATAGTTAATGTATGCCCACAAACATGAACCAATACAATGTAAGTGATATACTTGTGAAATCAATAGAACATTTTTGCATCAACAAGATAGTAACCACAGTACAGCATCATGATAAGGATAGTGTAATCTAAAAATAATGTTTGAAACCCTTCAAATACTTACCTTCAAACCTAGAACACCAGCATTTAAGAGATCCTCAAGAGCACTTGCATTAAATGCATTTTCAGGAACTAGACCTCCCCAGAAACCTGTTAGTTGACAGTGTGGTTACTGAACAGGTATCCTCAAAATATAAGTTCACCAAGCTATAGATCCAGAAGCATACCAACATCTACATAAATCCGCTCTTCTGCAGCTTTAAGCTATGAAGCAGGGTCCAACCAATTAAGAGAAAAGGTTAACCCAATAATATGCACGAAAGTATATAAACCAGCAGTTTCTTAAGATAAAATCAAGTGATGTTTAGTATTACTTACCTTGAGTTTAAGAGTTTCCCTAGATACAGTTGAAGGGTCACTATTTAGAGGCATGTCTATTAATGTTGTTATACCACCTGCAGAAAAGTGTTCAGCGTGAAAAATATGTTTACTTCTAGGAGCTATTGAAGGACCCTCGAATGTCAAGTATGAAGAAGCATATAAATAAACAGGCTCTAGTAAGCACTTCATATTTTTCTCTTAGAAACAGTAAGTGATACTTTTACACTATATGTGCATTTTCCGTTACTAATTAACTCCCTATGATTATAAGGGGAAGATTCAAATACCGGCAGCAGCTGCTTTAGTCCCAGTCGGAAATCCTTCCCATTCAGCTCTTCCAGGATCATCAAGATGTGCATGACTACGATGAACATAACCAATAAATGATCACTTCACACACAATTGCTGATATAACCAATAAATGATCAATAAGCATCAATAACTAAACAAAGAATACAAATCAAGCTAGATTCTCAAGCTGGTATGTTCTGAAATTAATACGTTAGCAAAATATTTCTTCCTGCGGTTATCATCCACTCTTCTGCATTTCCTTTATCTTTTAATGTTTTTTCTTGTTTCTTGTGACCATCTGGAACAATATCTATAATATAGTTCCCCTTTCAGTTTCCTAACCATATCTAATAATTAAAACTCATATTATGTTGATGATTCTTAGTGAAATAACAGAAATATGGTTCGTAATTCTTACACGTCAATCAAGCCAGGCATCACAACAGCCTCCTCGTAGTTAATTACATGTTCCGATTTTGAAATCCCATTCCAGTCCTCTTCTTTAACAATGGATATGATCCTCCCTCCCTCTATCTCAACTGCTCATTTACAAATTTCAGAGAGAAAACAAATTACTCAATTAATGAAAGAAAAGATAATCAAATACAAACATGGGCATTATGAACATCTGCCTTATTCTTTGAGCCACGATCAAACATTGTCTGTATTGCAACTCAAGCGTGGAAATAGGGCAAAAAGTTCATAAACTCTAACTATCATGGAATATAATAGACTTGTTCACTAAAAAAGCAACTAGCTAACGAACCTGCACCCGAAATGACCCCTTGAGGTGTTACAATGCGTTTACTGGTGATCCAGTAATGGTCGTGGGGAAGGAGGCTGCATTCGCTGGAAGGCAGCTGTAACACAAACATCAGTAAGCATAATCATTATCGAAAATATTCGAAATACTAAGAAGTCAGAGAAAATGTGTTCTACTGAGAGTGACCCAAACTAAAACGAATACAATGAAATCGAAACGGTTCCTCTCCAAATTGGGGGTGGTCTCGAAACAGATCATCATCACACACCATAGCAAATGCTTCAATCTCTTTCCCACGCCTCTCAATCAATTCAAAACAAAGCACCATCTCATAATTACACAATCGTCACATAACACAGCACATTCACACACCATAGCAAATGAACGAATCAATTTTCTAAACCCCTCAATCCAAACAAAACCTCATCTCAGAAATTGCACGATCTTTCTTCACACAAACCACACCAAATGCGTCAACCTATTTTCCAAATCTTTCAACCCAAACAACTTATCCTACAATCACACAATCATCACAAACACATCGCCGAATCAAAATCGAAGAACATGACGAATCGAACACAAAATCACCTTCACGGAGCTCCTGAAGTAGAAAAAGAGCAGGAAAGAAACGACGAGCATCAGCAGAGGAATTTGCCTCCATTGCAGCAGATACTCCATTCTCTCTCTCTCTCTCTCTCTCTGCGGTCAGTCACGCAGTCACATGAAATGGAACGTAATGGAAGAGAAGAGAAGGTGGTTGATTATCTCCCTCTCCCGTTGGTGAACGTCCAATCACATTGCGACACGTGCAAATTAAATGGGCTTTGATTATCATTTTCTCGACCGTAACAAGCGTTTGTTTATTTTTATTCGGTCCGATTCGATTCCACTCGCATCCATACTCGCGGGCTTGGGTTTGTAAAGCTACGAACCAATCATAATGCAACACGTGGGGAACTGGGGGTTGGGAACTGGAACATCCTTGCTGACGCGTGCGTGTTAGTGAAGATTCCTCTAGATTCTTCCAAGTGAGAATTTTATATTATTTAGATAAGTGGCGAGTGGAGTGTGTAGTGTGAGTGGAGTAGAAGATACACCGAATATACTGTCGTGAAGGAGTTGTGTCCAAGCTGGCAAATAATTCAGAGACTCGGACCATCATGATCCAGACTACATTGGGCTCCTAGAGGAGATCCAGAATATTTAGTGGGCCGTTTGTTGGGTTGGACCTAAATTGGCTCTATAATAAGGTGGACTCTTCTTAATGGGGCTGTAAACGAGCCGAGCTTTTAACGAGCCGTTCGAGCTCGGCTCGTTATAATCGGGCTCGAGCCGAATTCAAGCTCGATATTGGGCTCGTTTAATAAACGAGCCGAACTCGAGCCTAACCTTTTAATGCTCGATAGGTTCGCGAGCCGGCTCGTTTGATATTTATTGAATTATATATTTATATTAATATATTTATAATAGAATTATATATTTATAAAATACTTATAATAGAATTAGAGAACCAATTTCAAGTTGGCTCATTTATTATTTATTTAATTATTTATCATTTGTTTAATTTTTAATTAATATTTGTATTTAAATTTAAGGAAATCAAATCGAGCCGAGCCGAACCGAGCTCGAGCTTGAGCTCGCTATTTTATTTCGAGCTGAACTCGGGCTTAGTTATATAAGCTCGTTCGAGCCCGAGCCGAACACTTTTTTCACGAGCCGAGCCGAGCCCTGCCAAAATGAGGCTCGGCTCGACTCGTTTACACCCCTACTTATGAATATAATAATGAAATATATTTTAAATATTACTACCTTAGGTCGATAAGAGGGGTTAACTCCGTCAGGTCTTAGTTACAAGGATGACAAAAGAATTTGGACCTGATACCTGATATAATCGATTCGATCAGAATGGGTGTACTCAAAAGTGAACAAATATTAATGCATATATGAATATGAGTATTTTATTGGGTACGGATTGAGTTTGTGTATACCTATATCCTACCCGACTTGTACTCGTATTCGATGCGTTTATAAAAAAATAATAACCCTAACTGTTGAGATTAGATTTTGTGAACTATGTTTTAAAACTTTGTTGAATTATTAGGTAAACTTGCATTATGAACTTTATTATCTTTCGGTACTAGAATTGTGAATTTTATTATGTTTAGAATGGTGAATTGTAAACTTTATTACGTCTGGTTGAATCGAAAATTTTATTGTGTTTCATAACTTTTATAAAAGAATTTATCATGTTTTATATTTACTTTGATTTTTATTATGTTTTCAATAAACTATATAGTTACTTTTGGTACAAATACAAACATGAAAAATAATCCATATATGTTGGGTATTGAACAGACCAGTACCCAATAATTGAGAGGGTA
Organism: Geranium rotundifolium; assembly: GCA_963920655.1. Lineage (NCBI taxonomy): Eukaryota > Viridiplantae > Streptophyta > Magnoliopsida > Geraniales > Geraniaceae > Geranium > Geranium rotundifolium. Next base: position 5,648,238 of record OY987316.1, on the reverse strand, counting down.
TGGGTTTGGATTTGCCATTCCATATTCGAACTCTTGTCATTTCTACTTATTATATCTATCAATTTTGATACACAAATAGCCACAAAAATAGGTTAACGACTATATTTGAATTACTTTATAGTGTTTTGAGAGTGAAGTTTGGAGATTTGAATAATGGGAGTAGGAACGAAAGAGAGTATCAGGTTAGGAGTAGAGAGTTTATGGTATGGTTTGGAGGAATACAACCGCTACTTAACCAGGTATAAGCTAATATGTTTAACCGTCACTTAACCGGATATAGGGTAAGACAAAGTTTTATCGCCACACTCAGGTTCCTCAACTTAAGGTGATAAGTATAAGAAACATAGTCTCAAACATAAGGCTATAATTTTTGTTCACTCAAATCTATTTTTTTTTCTCAAAAGACGAAACCACTTTTAAATACATGAAATTATGAAATAACATCTTAAAACTATAGATGAAAATAACAAACTATAAACTGGGATAATTATAAATTATAGTCTAGGAAATAACAACTTCAAAACTATTTGAATTATGAATTACTTATTTATTTTTATCAGTAAAGTCCCTTCTTCTATAAATTAGATATAAGAAAATATAAGTAAGAGATAATGTATGTTCACTACGGTGAAGTTGGATACATTTTTTCACATTACACAGTGAACTTATTTAAGTGTCAGTTCAATACAAGTAATTATTTTTTAAAGTGTCATCATCACTAACACCGTTAATATCAACATGAAATGTTTACAATACCCATTTATTTACTGTTCATCGTCTTCCTCGTCAACTCATTAATTTCCACATTCCATGAATTAGTGAGTATTCAAACTGGCACTTTGTATTTTGACACCAATCAAAACACAACTGGCAATTGTTTCTAAGAACTTGTGATATAGAACTTGGCATTCATAGTGAACAAAACAAAAAATTAATTGGGGAATAGTCAAAAAATTTTAAAACACTGCTAATAATCCTTGACATTAACCCACTTATATATCAACGAGGCCCACAATCATAAACCCAAAGATAATATAGTTTAAATATCAATCATATTATCAATTTAGAACATTTTCTAATCTATATTAGGTTCACTCAATCTATTAAAAGAGAAAATGAAAATACATCTCATAATCTACATGGTACTTTATATTTTAACACCAATCAAAACGACTTTTTACAAAAAACATAGTCAATGACGGAGAGCTTATGACCATCTTCTGACACGTGTCAGAAAAATAATTAAACTTTTTTCTTTAATCTTTAAGTGCATTTTCTAAAGTAAAATTCAACATTTAAAATACACAAAAAATGAAAAGAATTTGATGCTCTTATTTCTTTAATTATTTATATTATTTATTGATATTAGTCATATTTTTTCATAATTCAAATTTATTTATAATTCACTAAATAGTCATTTAAAAATAAATCGAGTTATATATATTATTCTATTCTATTTATTTTTATACAACATAAATAGAGCTGTAAATGAGCCGAACTTTTAACGAGCCATTCGATCTCGATTCGTTAAATATTCGGTTCGGGCTCGTTATAATCGAGCTCGAACCGAATTCGAACTCAAGTTTGGGCTCGTTTAATAAACGAAAAACCTAACCTTTAAAACTCGATAGCCTCGCGAACCAGCTCGTTTAATATTTAACTCATTATATATTTATATTGATATATTTTAGAATTATTAATAAATATTTGTAAGAGAATTAGACGAGTCGAATCAATCTCAAATAGGCTCAATTTGTTATTTAATGAATTATTTATTATTTTTAATGCATATTTGTATTGAAGTTTAAGCGATCCGAATCAAGCCGAGCTTGAGCTTTTCTATTTTATTTCGAGCTGAGCTCAAGTCTAATTGCATGAGCCGAACACTTTTTTCACGAGCGAATCTGAGTTCTGCCATAACAGTTTTTGTAACTTATTTTCTAATTTGAAATGATTATCCGAAAGTTCAAATTTCCAAAATTGAGAATAAAAAAAATTAATTGTTTTTCGTGTGACTTAATTCATTTTGACATTAATTGATTTTTCTTCACATTAATTGGTAAATTCTGAGACGAGAAAGGAAAAGACAACAGATAAAGGACATAAAATTGTTTTTATTTTCTCTCTTTTTTTTAAATGTTGATTTCTACTTATAAAAAATGGAATTAAAAAGTAAAGAAAAATGGACAAGTTACATTGCTGGCACGTTTCAGAGGATGGGTCCCAAGCAGTCATTTTAAAAAAATCATGTTAGTTTCAACATGTTAGTGTGGGTAGCTCTAGAAATCCAAAAATCAGAATGTCTCGAGACGGTGATGAAGCGCTATTGATATGGCTGATTCTTTATGTGGCGGCCACTCTCGTTTTGGGCGTTGGTTTCGGTTTTCTTCTGGTCACCGAGCTTGATTGGAAGCTCTGGCTCGCGATTTTCACTCCGGCTGTCGTGCTTGGCCTGGCTCCGGCTGTGATACTCCCCGTCCTGTCACTTGCACTGCCCAACCCTCACAAGTGGGTGAAGAGGGTTGCTATCTTCATCGGGCCTCCAATCAAGCTCGGTGACCAGAACAATACCGAAAACAACGCCGAAAACGAGAGGTAAAGAATCAGCCATATCAATGGCGCTTCATCACCGTCTCGAGCCATTCTGATTTTTATGGCGGAGAGATGGACGCGTGTCCACGCCGAGGGCAGTTTAGTCAATTCAGCACAAATCATATTATGTATAAACAATTATTATTTGTGTGTTTAAATGTTTATTCGTACCACCACCTTTCGACCTGACATTTTCTTATTTTTGTTTTTTTTCCTTTCCCTACGTAACTGTACCTGTACCCAAAAAATACGGAGCTCATGATCAGGCTCAGCTGTGACCAGTGACCAGTGACCACTACTGATTATAATTTGACTCATATCACAGACCTCCCAATTGATTTTCTCCTTCCTCTTTCCAGTTTTCGATTACTGAAACTAGAAAATAAGATTATAATATTGCCTGAAGAGAGGTGTTGGGTTTCGCGCACAAGCCTCGTAAAATGAACATGATTTTGTAAAACATGAATTTGGAAAGGTAGTCTCTGGGTCCTATGACTATCCTAGGTACATGCCTGAACACGATACCAACATGCAAATCCCAAGGTTTTATTACCAAAAATGAACTAAACTATAAAACTATTAGTTACTTCATTTAGTTTCTTCTTTACCAACAGTAGGCATGCCACGTGGCAGTATGTTCATAAAACCCTACTTCGATCAAATTGCAACTCAAGGTTTAACACTTAGGGGGTGTATTCAATCATAATTTTAATGAATTTAAGAAGTTTTTTAAAATCTTGTGGTATTCAATCATGATTTTAGAATTACTTTTAAAGTCTTGTAGTATTCAATCATGATTTTAAAAATACTTTTAAAATCTTGTGGTATTCAATCATGACTTTAAAAATACTTTTAAAATGTAAGGGTATTGTAAATGTCAATGACTTTAAATGACTCTAAAAAATGGATGACTTTGAAAGTCTTTGTAGGCATAAAAAACTCTTTAGAAATATTATCTCAAATCATGAGATTTGCAAAGTCATTCCATTAAAATCATCAAGACTCTTTATAAACTTGAAAGAGTCTTGTAAACTTTAAGAATCCATGAACTTTTAAAAGTCATTCAAAATCCTAATTGAATACACCCCTCATTACCTTCATGCATGTATAATCATAAATAAGTTTTATATACTAATATGAAAAAATCATTCAATTTTGATCATGATTCTCCGGTTCGATTTCTAATTCTAGTAGATTAGTTTTTATTTTTTAATTTTATTTATACTCTATTTGGAGGGCCAAATTTGTAATTATAAAAAAGAAAATAGTAACAAAAATAAAGTGTTGAGATTTGATTATTACAGCTCAATCGAAGTATAAAGTTTACGATCGAAGTATAAAGTTTACAATCAAATTAATAATATAAATAACATATTGTCAGTCAACCTTCAATATTCAATTCACGTACTCTCAAGGGTGGCATGAATCAGTTTGATTCTTATAGGCTAGTCAACGATACGGCTATTCTTGATTCAGTTCGATTTTAAAAGATTATAAACTGAAATCGAGCCGATGAAATTCGATTCAGTTTTGTTTTGAACATGTCAGTTTTTGGTGTTTTTTCCATGAAATTCTCACTTTCGTGGCTTGAACTATTTATTAGTTGAGTCACATGTCCAGACCAACACGAAAGAGTTTTGGTTCGGTTTGGCATTGAACCGAACTAATTCTATTCTTTCTGGTTCAGTTCAGTTTAAATATTTTTTGATAGTCATAATTGACGGATCTGAATTTAAAAAAAATCATAAACAAGTCATAATTGAATAGTTATCTTAAATTTAAAACCAAAATATAATATATAATCATCATTCCTATTTTCAATTCCGGGTCCAAAAATACGCCGCCCTTATGGTATTTATTTTTTTCTGAAGGTAAAAGCAAATTGTATTAATTAAATAGCAACTAACCCGGCATCAAGCCGGACAGCTAAAGTTACAGTTGGTGGGATAGACCCCTCACCATAATCACAGCTACTGTTAGTTAAAGCAAACATGGCCAATTCGTGAACCATTTGATTACAAGGAAAATAAAGAACACATGTTCCGATAGTGGGTAGTACGCAACACCGTTCGCTAATGATTCCTCCAAAGTTGTCCAGCTCGACCTGTTTAGCATCACGTAAAGCCACGGCATCCAACTCATACGGATGGAGAAATCTCGTGATCTTGCTGCAAAGTGCTTTACACAGGCATCCATGATAACTCCAGAGACAAATCGACTCGAATCAGTTAGCTTCATGCAGAGTCACGGCCTCCAACTCATACGGATGGAGAAACCCCGTGATCTTGCTGCAGACCGCTTTAAACCAGCTTACTCGATCAACCCTGCGATCAATATGGGCATCGCGAAATTCAAATTCTCCCAGCACATTAGGTTTAACCCGATCAACCCATCGATACCAGGGACCCCTCTTTTCCTTACAGTACCGATCACAATAGGACACGCAAGTGACGTATTGAATCTTAAGCAAGCCAAGTACCCCTAGTTCGGTGTGCTTGCATGAGTCTGCCCACCGACGCCAGATAATTCCATATCCCTCCCAATACCGATCTACCAACCAATCAAAACCGCTGGTTCCCACGTATTGAAGCTTAAGCAAGCCGAGACCCCCTAATTCGGTATGCTTGCATGAGTCTGCCCACCGACGCCAGATAACCCCAGTTCCCTCCCAGTACCGATCTACCGTCGCGACCCAAGCTCGCCCCACCTGCAATTCCGTCCTCAACCCCACTGCACTCGAATCCGTTCCTGCCATCCCACTAGATCTGTTTCCTTTACCGTCAGCTGTCGTCGCAGCTACCACCGCAAGACTCGGAACTGTAGCCGTACTAGAAGCCCTCACAAACGAAGTCGTGCTGCCGTGAGACATCGTCGATTTTCGACGAAGAACCCAAATCGTCACGGGCGAAGGGTACAAACCGCAAAGCTGACTAGGGTTTCTTTGAAACCCTGCTCGGGAGTGAAGTTCCCCTTATGGTATTTATTTAATGCGTTCATTGTAATTATTGATGATAAAAAACTGGACATTTTATAAAAATATAGTTATTAAATAACTTATTTACCAATTTATGTTGGGGCTCACTTACCAACATACGTGTCAAGCATATAGTAGCCTGAATTTTTTTGTTACACATTGTACAGCAATGTAACTTGTCCATTTTTCTTTATTTTTTAATTCCAATTTCTAATAAGTAGAAATTTGCGATTTCACTCTCGGATTTTCAAGGAATTGGAGGTGGAGGAGCAGCAAAATGGACAAGTCGCGAGCTGGAGCGGCGAGGGGAGGTCGCCGGAGGACTCGCCGAGCTGGAATTGAAGTGGTTAGGTCTCCGGCGAAGAACCGCCATCATGACGTGCTTGAAGTTCGCTCCTCAGGTCCGACTCCAATTCCGAGAACATGAGCTTGCAAACGAGCTCCTCAGCGGATTCGAGGTCGAGGAGAGAGGCGGCAGAGGAAGAGGAGGGGGCAGAGGTGGAGAAAGTGGAAAAAGTGTGAAGTGCACAAAAATGTAAATTCAAGTGCACAAAAATGTTCGTTTCCCAAAATATTTTTACAATTAAACAAAGGGAAAATTCCACTTAGCTACCCTGTAGTTTACCACTTTTTCACTTACCTACCCCAGTTTTTCATTTTAGCTTCTAAACCCCCTGAAGTTTACAACTTTTTCACTTACATACCCCAGCTTTTCATTTTAACTTCTAAACCCCCTGAAGTTTACCACTTTTTCACTTACCCACCAATCTTTTCATTTTAACTTATAAACCTCCTAAACTTTACAAAATTGGCACTTCAGGCTACGACATCAAAATTATAGAGGAAGATGGGTCACGCGTTGATCACGAGTAAGGATGACAACAGGGCGGATTTGGGGCGAATTTGGCAATCCCCGTCCCCATTAGAATCAGATCGGGGATTCCCCATTTCTAACAGGGATGAGAATTCCGCGTCGGATTCGAGGATTTCCAATTCTCCGTTTCCAACCCACAAAAATGTTAAAACATATTTATTTTTTAATAAAATTTGTATTAAAAATTATAATTTTAATAAAATATATACTTAAAATATTTTATTTTTCATTAAACATGTATTATGCAATATTATTTTAACAAAAATAATATTATTTTTCATTAAACATGTATTATGAAATAACATGTATTTTATTAAAATAATAATTTTTAATACAAATTTTATTAAAAATAAATATGTTTTAACATTTTTTAGGTTGGAAACGGAGAATTGGGAATCCCCGAATCCGACGGGAAATCCTCGTCACTATTAGAAATGGGGAATCCCCGATCTGATTCTATTGGGGATGGGGATTGCCAAATTCGCCCTAAATCCGCCATGTTGTCATCCCTACTCGTGATCAACGCGTGACCCGTCTTCCTCTATAATTTTGATGTCGTAGCATGAAGTGCCAATTTTGTAAAGTTTAGGGGGTTTATAAACTAAAATGAAAAGATTGGTGGGTAAGTGAAAAAGTTGTAAACTTTAGGGGGTTTAGAAGCTAAAATGAAAAGCTGGGGTATGTAAGTGAAAAGGTTGTAAACTTTAGGGGGTTTAGAAGCTAAAATGAAAAAATGGGGTAGGTAAGTGAAAAAGTGGTAAACTACATGGTAGCTAAGTGGAATTTTCCCTCAAACAAAACACAACATGTAATGAACTATTTGTAACAACTTATCATGTCTATATTTTTTTAATAAATAACAAAACACAAACACATATTAATTTCTGTTGAGAAACATTCGTTACTTATGAATACTCCAATATGATTTATTTTGAATGAAAATGTAATGTTTGACGAGTCGCACACTCTCGATTCATTAAATGGGCCTAATCAAAGTGAAGAGTTGGATTGAATCGAAAATCCGAATGTCCCTAAAGTTTTGAATTGAAAGTGTCCCAAAAACGTCCCGAAAGAACACATGTAGTCAAAGTGAGTGATTGAATCGGAAGTAATCCTGAAATGTTTCGAATGTATAAATGCCCTCAATTTAGCGTGTTACCAAAACGACTTGAAGTATTTTGAATATTTTGGGAAAAGAGGTTTATTGATTTATATTCTGATTACATGGTATTAAAATAGTGTAAAATATGACAGAATTCTCTAAATTTTACGAGAACTCAATATTCTCGATTTGATCGAGATGGAAAAGAATCACAAAACACATGTGTCATGTACATTTTAATAGTATTCTCTATAGACAATGAGTGAAGTGTCATGTATATTTTAAACTCATAAAGTGCCTTATTTACTTGTTCAATTGGGGACCTACGGACAATTTCAAGGCATTTCGAAATGGGTGGGGGACTTCCGTCAACTTCAAGGAATCTCACCGCGTTTCGAGACATTTTGGATGGCACCTTTCTTGGGTCGGGTAAAATTTGAGACATCTATTGGGCAACTCGCCCTTTCGGGACATATCGAAGGGCATCTATCAACTTAAGGCATCATCAACATCTTATTTTTTCTGTGATTCTCGTGACTTCTATCACAATCTTGGGACATCAATCTCATTCTCGGGTCGAGTAATTTTTGAGGCATCATTCATTCATTCAATCACACACAATATCAATGCATTTCTCGTTTCGAGGCATCATGAAGACATCTCGTTTCGGGTCACTTATTGTGGGACATCATTATATTTATATCGACTCAAGGCATCATCAACATCTTATCTTTATCTTATTGTGATTCTCGTGACTGCTATCACAATCTCGGGAATTCAATCACAAGGCATCTCGTTTCTGGTCACATTTTCGAGGCCTCGGGAAGAGCATATAGCATCATATTTTGTTCTCGGGACTTCAATCACTCACACACTACTTCAAGGCATCTCATTCGTTCTCGGGTCGGTCGGGTCATTTTTTGAGGCATCATCAATCTCGGATGCTTTCTTTCTTTCTCTAGGGCATCAAAAACTCGTTTAGGGTCACATTTTCGATCTTTCACAACTTCAAGGCATCTTGTTTAGGGTCAAATTTTCGATCTTTCACAACTTCAAGGTATCTCGTTTCGAGTCACTTATCGTGGGACATGTATTCGAGGCATCATCATCATTCTTGGGGCTTTCTTTCTCAAGGCATGTCGCTTCGAGTCACTTATCGTGGGACATATAGTTTCAAGGCATCATTCTCTTGTTCGTGTCACACACTACTTCAAGGCATCTCATTCGTTCTCGGGTCGGTCGGGTCATTTTTCGAGGCATCATCAATCTCGGATGCTTTCTTTTTTTCTTTCTCTAGGGCATCAAACTCGTTTAGGGTCAAAATTTTGATCTTTCACAACTTCAAGGCATCTCGTTTCGGGTCACTTATCGTGGGACATGTATTCGAGGCATCATCATCATTCTTGGGGCTTTCTTTCTCAAGGCATGTCGTTTCGAGTCACTTATCGTGGGAAATATATAGTTTCAAGGCATCATTCTCTTGTTCATGTCACACACTACTTCAAGGCATCTCATTCGTTCTCGGGTCGGTCGGGTCATTTTTCGAGGCATCATCAATCTCGGATGCTTTCTTTAGGGCATCAAACTCGTTTAGGGTCAAATTTTCGATCTTTCACAACTTCAAGTCATCTCGTTTCGGGTCACTTATCGTGGGACATGTATTTGAGGCATCATCATCATTCTTGGGGCTTTCTCAAGGCATGTCGTTTCGAGTCACTTATCGTGGGACATAATAATTTCAAGGCATTATTCTTCTCTTGTTCGGGACAAAGGAAAACATATTTTCTTATCTCGTGACATCGAGGAGCGTTTCTCGTTTTCGGGCCGGGGTCATTTTCGAGGCATTCATCATTCAATTCACACAACTTCAAGGCATTCTCGTTTCGAGTCACATTTTCGAGGCATGCATCTAGTTTCGGGTCACTTATCGTGGAAGGCATCATCTCTTGTTCGGGGGGACAAAGGCAAACATTATCTCGTGACATTTTGTATTCGTTAGGCATTTCATCTCAATCGAGTCGGGTTATTTTCAAGGCATCATCAAAATCAATCTCGGAGCTTTCTTTCTCTAGTCAGCATTTTGTCGGGTCAACATTTTTTCGATCCTTCACAACTTCAAATCTCAGAGCTTTCTTTCTCTAGTCAAGCATTTTGTCGGGTCAACATTTTTTCGATCCTTCACAACTTCAAAGCATCATTCTCTTCTTGTTCGGGACAAAGGAAAACATCTTTTTTCCTTATATATCGTGACATTTTTGTATCGTTAGGCATCCATCTCTCCTCATTCATTCCGGGTCGGGTCATTTTTGAGGCATCATCCTCTCTTGTTCGGGGACAAAGGCAACATTTTATATCGCCAGGCATCGAGGCGGGTCACATTTTCGATCCTTCACAGCTAGCTTCAAAACATTCATTTCGTTCTGGAGTGTTTGATGCATTCATATATATCATATTTTCGCATTCTCGTTTCGGGTCACACATTTTCAAGGCATCATCTATCTACATTAGTATTTTTGTTTAGGAGGCAAAACATCTTTTTTATCTCGTGATTTCAATCACAAGGCATATCTCGTTCGGAACAAAGGAAACACATCTCATCTCTTGACATATTTTGGTATTCGTTAGGGCATGGCATCACCAAACAATCTCATAGTTTTCTTTGTCAAGGCATCTCGTTTCGAGTCACTTATCGTGGGACATAACATAGTTTTCAAGGGCATCATTCTCTTGTTCAGGACAAAGGCAACATCTTTTTATCTCGTGACATATCGTTTCGGGACAGAGGCAACATCTCATCTCGTGAGACTGATTTGTTCGCTACGAATCATTCATATTCATTATCGGGGCATTGCAAGCCTCTGTGTGTCACCACATGACTTGCTGACCCTAATCTCAGTCGTGGGTCTATTTAAATGACTAATTAACTCAATCATCTCCGATGTGGGATTCTATTAAAGTGAATAAATACGAGGAGCTGAACCAACCTTCCTTTCTTCCTTATGTTTGTGTTTGTGTTCTCCTCAATATTCTTCATCACTCTCTCTACCTGTGCAACACAACTGCTTCTTCGATCTTCTCGCTCCATCGATTTCCTCTGTTTCTGTAATCGAGTCGATCCCGAGTGCGTTTTTATTTTTTTGGGTAATTCGAAAATTGGGTTTTTGAAATCGATTTAGCCCCAAATCTGGTAATGTCTTACTTGGCGTTACTCACTTCTCTTCCTGGCAAAAACCCAAATCCCCAAATCTATTGAAAACCCCCAATCTGTTAAATTTCTTTAATTTTGTGTTGGTTTCGAAAATAAAAATCCTATTTTTAATTTCAATTTGTAACACGCAAATGACCGGCGGCGAACATCTCCGAGGACACCTGAAAGTTCAAGTACGCGAACCGGTGGGGATGGAGGGAGTGAGTGAGGTGGCTTGTGATGTGATGATTACACTGTCTTTGTTACTGATAATCTGATTATGGTTCTGAGGTATTTGAGATTTTGTTGTTGTTGTCAAGTTTGGGTTTTGTGAATTTAGTGTTGGTTGCTCTCAAGTTGTTCACTTTTTTGAAAATTTGAAATGGGTTTTGTTTGTTTTGGTGTAATTAGTGATGATTGTTGTCAAGTTCTTCACTTTTTTTCAGAAATCTCAAATGGGTTTTGTTTGTCCTAGTCAAATTGGCGTTTCTTGTTGTCAAGTTCATCACTTTTTTGCAGAAATTTCAAATGGGTTGTTTGATTTAGTGTAATTAGTGTTTGTTGTTCTCAAGTTCTTCACCTTTTTACAGAAATCTCAAATGGGGCTTGTTTGTTTCAGTGAAGTTTGTTGCTGTTTGCTCTAAAGTTTACTTGTTCGATTAACCCTACATCGATTAAATTTGTAATCCAATTGAATTTTTACCACTTCCTAAATATGGCTCTCTCTATCCGACTAACAGTAACATTTAACATATTTTTAGAACATTGTTAGTACCCATATACTTATAAAGTATTCACTTTCCGATGAATTGTAATATTAGTCTTATAAATAGTCGATGTGGCACTATCTAGATTTTACAAAAATGTCACGTGCTGTAGTATTTTTATACACCCTTTTGGGACATTCTATTCGAGACTTCTTCTCGAGACATTTCGTCGTGGGGTAAACATTTGATTCAGGGCTTACTGGGGCTATATAGACTTCTTTTGCATTCCGGAACAATTCGATTTGGAACATTTTGTACACCCCTTTTGGGAAGAGAATTTTGATCTGGAATCACATCGGGACACCCTTTTCTTTGGGGAAACATCTCATGAGTCATTTGTACCCTCTTTAGGAACAAATCGATTTGGAGGCACATCTCGAGACAAATCGATTCGAGACCATTGGGATTTTCTTGCATTCGAGGCATCCGGCAGCTTCTCCTCACCAGCCTCGGGTTGCCGGGTTGCACCCGGCAGGTTGCCTCGAAGCTGCCGATGAGCTCCCAGGGCGGTTTCTCCTCACTTCTTGTTTCCTTTGGCCACAGGTTGTCGGGCTAGCCTGAGCCTGCCTGGTGAGATCCGGCAGAGTGAGGTGGTTTGTGATGATTACACTGTCTTTGTTACTGATGATCCGTATACAAGGACCATATATAATTTATAAGTATATACTGATTCATATTGATGTTTATTGAAATTTGAATGGCCATTTCATGGAATATCTTCCATGAAATCAGGACATCAACTTCAACTTCAACATGTATTGATCGAGTATGTATTGATCGAGTATAGCTATGTCAGTCCTCACAGTCGATTATCAACAGTTGTACACAAGTGCTCGAGACAGTAATATTTAGGCAACAAAACTAATATATGTATTTTTAGTTCATACTATGCAATGATAGAATATTGGGATAATACATTTCACTGTGAAATGACCAAAATAGCCCATATGTCAAGTATCAGACTTAAAGATCTGAGCTATGAATAGGGGTGTTTTGGTCGTTTTATTGTTCTCCAGTATACGTTAATCGCGTGTGAGTCCCACGCGCCGCCACAAGTTTTCGATACTCGTTCGCCAAGTTTTATGCTCTGCTGAGTTTGCACCGTCGTAGTTTGATAGAAATAATGAGGGATATATTATTGATGCGTGTGTTGTGAATTATAAGAGACCTCTATTTATAGGATTAATAGGAATAGAATAGGAAACCCTAATATATGTGAGAAAGGAAACATAAATATAGGAAACCTAGTATAATCTAACAGCCCCCCTCAATCTCAATGCGGTGAAACAAGAATTGAGTTTGAAGATTGATAGTATTGAGTTGTGGAGAGGGTTGCGGCTGCCGAGAATGTTGTCGAAGTGATGTGGCGAGGATTGAGGATGGAGGATGTGCGCCGCTCACGGCCGATGGAGGATGCTTGATGCTTGCATGTGCTGAATGATGCATGATGCCCGATGATGCCCTGATGCCTGATGCTTGTTGCCTGATGGCAAATGGCGAGATAGCATCTGCCCGATGATGCCTGGTGCATCATGGCTGATGGTGAGATAGCAGATGCCCAATGATTGCCAGATGCCTGATGGCGATGGCGAGATAGCAGCTGCCCGATGATTGCCAGATGCATGATGGTGAGATAACGATGGTTGCACTCCTCTCACATGCATTGTCTGGATTACGGGATTCCGGCTGACGGGATTTTCGACTTACAAGATGTCCGGATTACGGGATTTCCGACTAACAGGATTTCCGCGCGTGAGGAAGCGAGGGAACGACATAGAGGAATATAAAAGTAGATAAAAGAGAACACTAAATATTGTTGGCACTTCAAGACATAATCAAATTGAATGAGTACGTATGCACGTGTATATAAGCACCTTAAAAGACAAATAGTGATGGATAAAACAAAATAAGTGGCTAAAAAGAAGACAGAATAGGAAGATGACAGAATGAGAGACACGCAAAATTAATAAGGTAAAGAGTAAAAGAAGAACCAATTAGTTTGAGAAAGAAAATAACATAATAAGGGAAAAGACAAAAAAGGAGTAGAGACGGTGTTTGAACTTGGTAGAGGAGATTTGCTGAAGGTAGCGACGGAGGCTTACGAGATTGTTTGCGGAAGCGAAAGGCTAGAGATTGAGATTTGAATTGTCTCGCCCACCCGTCAGAATCACGAATCATCGACGAGTGGGCAAAGCGATAAATTCATGGATATTTGACCAAGGATCGATTATGCCTCTGATACCATGATAGAAATAATGAGGGATATATTATTGATGTGTGTGTAGGCATCATCTCTTGTTCGGGGGGACAAAGGCAAACATCATCTCTCATTCATTCCTGGCCGAGTCATTTTCAAAGGCATCATCAATCTTGAAGTTTTCTTTCTCTAAGGCATTTCGTTTCGGGTCACCTATCGTGGGACAAGGCATTCTCGTTTCGAGTCACATTTTCATTTTCATATTCTTGTGGCTTTCTTTCTCAAGGCATCATCTCTTTTTCGGGACAAAGGCAACATCTCTCCTCTTATCTCGTGACATTTTTGTATCGTTAGGCATCATTCATATTCATTATCGGGGCATTGCAAGTCTCTGTATGTCACCACATGGCTTGCTGACCCTAATCTCAGTTGTGGGTTATTTAAATGACCAATTAACTCAAGCATTTCCCGACGTGGGATTCTAATAAATATAAGGGGCCGAACGAACCTTCCTTTCTTTCTTGGGTTTATGTTTGTGTTCTCTCTAAATATTCTTCATCACCCTGCAACACTACAGCTTCTTCGATCTTCTCGCTCCATCCATTTCCTCTGTTTCGGTAATCGAATCGAACCCGAGTGCGTGTTGATTTTTCTGGGTGATTCGAAAATTGGGTTTTTGAAATCGATTTTGCCCCAAATCTGGTAAAGTCTTACTTGGCGTAACCCAAATCCCCAATCCTCTTGGAAAACCCCAATCCTCTTGGAAAACCCCAATCTGTTTAATTTCCCCAATTTTGTGCTGGTTTCGAAAATGAAAATGATGACCGGTGCCGAAAATGAAAATATTTTTATAATTAATTAAAACACAACCTGTAATGAACTATTTGTAACAACTTATCATGTCTATATTTTTAAATAAATATCAAAACTCAAATACGTAAGGTTATCTGTTGAAAAACATTCGTTGCTTGATGATTTATTTTGAATAAAAATGTAATGTTTGACGAGTCGCTCACTCTCTCTTTTCTTTAACTTGGCCTAATCAAAGTGAAGAGTTGGATTGAATCGAAAATCTGGATGTCCTTAAAAGTTCCATCTCCGAGGACACTTGAAAGTTCAAGTACACGAACCGGTCGGTGTGAATCATGTATGTCATTGATCAAATCACTTCTTCTGCTCCATATATATTGAAATGACGTTGTTTGGATTATGAACAAAATCAACAAGCACTATCGTCAGCAACGGGAACAAGTATGCTAATTGATTTCATCCCAATTCCTTGTTACGTATTGTCAATTATTGTACTTGTATATTTCAACATGATTTGGTGTTATGAGTACTGATCTAAATTTGACAATGACCACATTGATGTTTTGTTTCATCGGTAGTGACGAGCATAGATCCAGGAACTAAAGATTCCTACGACAATTCAGGTAACTAAGTTTTCTCGATCAACACGAATATTCCGTTTGGTATTTGCAGTGATAAAAGACTGATGGGCAGCAGTTCAATCCGGCCCCGGTGGTTCTTGGCGTTCTTGGTGGTGGCGGATGCTGGGAAATCAGGCAATGCTTCTCGAGGGTTTCCGATTTCTGCACAAAGCTCTGCAAGTTGTCACTGTGAGAGACTCTCTCAACCTAAATATTCACCCAAAACAGCAGTTCAATCCGGCCCCGGGGGTTTTATTGTTCATGTATGTCATGAACAATAAAATTTGATGAAAATGGCTGATGGTGCAGTTGGAGATTTTCAAAGATCAAGAAATACGGCCCAATATAGACTATACTACGTCTCTTCAACGAGCAAATATTTCCTTGCAATTACAAGAGTCGTGAAGTTGTGACTAGTGTTTTAGAAAATGTCTAGACATAAAGCCAACATTCGTGGGAAATTATTTTGATTTTTGAGGAATCTCGGGACACATTTTGTATCCTCCTTTTTGGGTCGATTCGTGAAATTACTTTGTATCGAATGTGTCCGACCCGAAAGGGTTGATGGTGCAGTTGGAGATTTTCAAAGATCAAGAAATACGCCCAGTATATTATACTGCGTCTCTTCAGCAAGCAAATATTTCCTTGCAATTACAAGAGTCGTGAAGTTGTGACTAGTTTTTTAGAAAATGTTAGGACAGAAAGCCAACATTCGTGGGAATAATGTTAGCTAATTGGATAGAAGACAAACGTTCAATTTAGTCACAACTTCGAATAATTCTGTCAATTTAATTTTAAGATATACGTGCATATCGCGTAAGCCTTTACTTTACCAATGTCAATTCTCTGACCCACATTCGTTTAATTGTCGAATTTGTAAGTATGTTTTCCAATTTAACTAGTCATAGAGTATTGTTGAGATAATAACACTTTGTTACACTTAACTATAGCGAAATGATACTTTCATACATCAACTTATTTTGTCTCTTTTTTGGTATTCTAACAAACTTTTTGTGACAAACAATGCTAAAATGACTAAAATACCCCTAATTTAAGAAATCAAAATAAAACTAGTCCAATATAATTTATCAAACCATATTTGAAATGGCTCAAATTTAATTTTACATTTTCGGGCATAATTATATTTGCATCTTAAATACAAATCAAATTGAATCAGAGATAAAGAGATAAAGAAAATTGAACCAATTCAATTTATAGTTGCTTACACCAAGGGTAGTTTAGGTATTTTAGACATTTTAGAGGAAGATTGTCACAAAAAATTTGTTAGGGTACCAAAAAAGAGAGAAAAATAGTTAGGGCATGAAATTGTCATTTCGCTATAGTTAGGTGTATCAAAGTGTCATTATCCCATTATTGTTTTAAGGGGCTAAATGAAATAAAATGGAAGGAGTTACTTACCAATTTGAGATTTTAGACGTCGCACTTTAAGTTGTTTTAAGACCGTGAACCACATTAATAGTAAATAGGCTAATATTCTGACACGTCGTAGATAAGACCATAATCAGACGCCTATACTATATATAGCTTTGTTCTATTAGTAATGTCACTTGTTCGATATACTATTATTTGGTTCTAAATCCAGGTTATATATCAACTCAATGAAGATTTACTTTAATAATGGGTCATTTGAAGAATATCTAGCGAGCTTGATGATCCAGGTTGTATAGTTTTTAACGAGCTTCTCTCGTGGTCCATATTTTTTTTTATAATTGAGTTCAAATCAAATTCGAATTGAGCTTATTTAATAAATAAGACCAACTTGTAAAAGTTCGATAAGGTAACAAGCCATCGGTTTAATATTTAATTAACTATAATTTTTTGAGTTAATAAAGATACAGCCAAAACTAAAGGGGTCGAGCCAAATTTGAGCTTACTCATATTTTTCGATTTAAACTCGCTCGAACTTCACTCGAACATATGTTTTGCCTCCTTGTAAAAAAGCATAGGCAAACTCGCTCGAAATCGAATGTGTTGCAGACATATGTTGCGGCGTCGGCCTTGCCGCCCATCGCCTCCACCAACGTCTTCTTCTTCATAGGTTGGACGAACAAATCGAGCTCCAATTTTCGGCGACGCCATGGCTAAGAAGCCAATTTCATATTCACAATCCATTGATTAAAATGATTAGTCAGTTAGGTGTAAAAAAGTAATTTCATAATTATCCCAAAAATTATGTTATATTTAACGGTGGTTACCTTAAGTGCAACTTAAAAACTATTGGGGTACCATAAAAAAAAGTTTCAAAATTGAGGTACTGAATTGAAAATGAGGCAAAATTAGGGTACTGACATGAAAGTACCACTTATCTTTTTGTTCCTTATTTGTTTCTCTTGCTTTCTATATAAAAAAATATTTGGGGAAAAGACACTTTTGTGCACCTAAATATATACTTTTGTCACTTTCATACCCTCCTTTTTCTTTTCTTTTTTTTCAGTACCCTGAATTACATTTTTGGACACTTTACTTCTAAAGTACTAAGAATACCTAAACTACTTCTGAATTGAACCAGAATAAAATCTGGTCTAATCTGGTCCAATTTTAATTGTGAAAAGGAATAAATTACCCTCAACTATTCATCAAATTTTCAAATGAATGACACTCTCTCCTCCTCCTCCTCCGCCGCCCCCTTCTCTTCCTCACCCTCGCATTCGTCCTCTCCTTCGCCACAGCCAACAATCATTTCGATTCCGTCGAGACTAAATTAGAGTTAGGGTTTGCGATTTCACTCTCGAATTTCCGAGAAATTGGAGGTGGAGGAAGGTGAGGTCGTCGGAGCTGGAATTGAAATAGTTAGGTCTCCGGCAAGGAACCGCCATCGTGGCGTGCTTGAATTTCGCCGGAGGCTTCTCTCCAATAAGGTCCGACTCCAATTCCTAGGACATGAGCTTGTGAAAGAGCTCCTCAGCGAATTCGAGGTCGAGGAGAGAGGCGGCGAAGGAGGTGGAGAGAGTGAAAAAAGTGTCAAGTACACAAAAATGTATATTCAAGTGCACAAAAGTGTCTGTTCCCAAAATATTTTTACAATTAAATAAAATACAGTCTGTAATGAACTATTTGTAACAACTTATTATGTCTATATATTTTTAGTAAATATCAAAACTCAAACACGAATGAATTTCTGTTGAGAGACATTTGTTACTTATATGAATACTCCAAGATTATTTATTTTAAATGAAAATGTAATGTTTGACGAGTCGCTCACTCTCTGTTCATTAAATGGACTTAATCAAAGTGAAGAGTTGGATTAAATCGAAAATCCGAATGTCCCTAAGGTTCTAAATTGAAAGTGTCCCAAAAACGTCCCGAAAGAACACATGTAGTCAAAGTGAGTGATTGAATTGAAAGTAGTCTTGAAATGTTTTGAATGTCCCTCTATAAATGCCCTCAATTGAGCGTGTTACCAAAACGTCCCGAAGTATTTCGAATGTTTCTTGAAAAGACGTTTATCGATTTATATTTTGATTTCATGGTATTAAAATAGTGTGATAGTATTCTCTATAAATAATGAGTGAAGTGTGTGGGGGACTTCTGTCAACTTCAAGGCATCTCGCCGTGTTTCGAGGCATTTCGGATGGTACCTTTCTTGGGCCGGGTAAAATTTTTTGATGGGCAACTCGCCGTTTCGGGACATATCGAAGGGCATCTGTTGAGTCGAATATATGATATCGATTCATGGCATCATATCAACATCTTATCTTTATTTTGTGATTCTCGTGACTGCTATCACAATCTCGGGACATCAATCTCATTCTCGGGTCGAGTCATTTCTGAGGCATGGCATATCATTTATTCATTCAATCACCCACACAACTTCAAGGCATTTCTCGTCTCGGGTCACTTATTTATGGGACATCATTCATTATATTTTATATCGACTCAAGGCATAACATCTTTTTTATCTTTACTTCGTGATTCTCGTTTCGGGTCAACATTTGTTCTCGGGACTTCAATCACTCACACACTACTTTCAAGGCATTCATCATTTCTCTCTTCTCGGGGCGTTAGGAAGACATCTCGTTTCGAGTCACTTATTATGGGACATCATTCATTATATATATCGACTCAAGGCATAACCATCTTTATCTTACTTCGTGATTCTCGTTTCGGGTCACATTTTGTTCTCGGGACTTCAATTCTTGTGTGGCTTTCTTCCTCAAGGCTCTCGGGACATATCAATTCAAGGGCATTATCTCTTCTTGTTCGGGACAAAGGCATCATTCATGTTTTTCATTCGAGGCATAATCCCGGGCTTGCTTTCTTTCTCAAGGCAAGGCATAATTCTCATTTTGAGTCACATTTTCAGGCATCATCAATCAAATATCTCGGAACTTTCTTTCTCGAGGCATCTCTCCCTTTCGGATCGGGTTTTTCGGGACAAAGGCAACATCTCCTCTTCTTATCTCATGACATTTTTGTATAGTTAGGCATCATTCATTTCCATTCTCGGGGCATTGCAAGCCTATGTATGTCACCACATGGCTTACTGACCCTAAACTCAGTTGTGGATCTATTTAAATGCTCAATTAATTCAATCATCTCCCCATGTGGGATTCATTCTAATAAAAATAAATAAAGACGAACACAATAGCTTCCTTCTTGTACTTGTGTTTGTGTTTGTGTTCTCTCTCAATATTCTTCATCACTCTCTCTACATGTGTAACACAACAGCTTCTTCGATCTTCTCGCTCCATCGATTTCCTCTGTTTCTATAATCGAGTTGAACCCGAAATCGATTTTGCAGTTTCCCCCAAATCTGGGTAGCTCTGGCAAAACCCAAATCCCCAATTCTCTTGGAAAACCCCAATCTGTTTAATTTCCCCAATTTTGTGCTGGTTTCGAAAATAAAAATCCTATTTTTAATCTCAATTTCTAATACTCCTGGTTGAGCAAATGATGATCGGCGCCGACGACGCCTGCCGGCGGCGAACATCTCCGAGGACACTTGAAAGTTCAAGTACACGAACGGGTTGGGGATGGAGGGAGTGAGTGATGATTACACTGTCTTTGTTACTGATAATCTGATTATGGTTCTGAGGTATTTGAGATTTTGTTGTTGTTGTCAAGTTTGGGTTTTGTGAATTTAGTGTTGGTGGCTCTCAAGTTGTTCACTTTTTTGAAAATTTGAAATGGGTTTTGTTTGTTTTGGTAAAATTAGTAATGATTGTTGTCAAGTTCGTCACTTTTTTTCAGAAATCTCAAATGGGTTTTGTTTGTTGTTCTCAAGTTCTTCACCTTTTTCCAGAAATCTCAAATGGGGCTTGTTTGTTTCAGTGAAGTTTGTTGCTGTTTTCTCTAAAGTTCTTTACTTTGAAAATATTTGTATGTAGATGATGGAGATTTTGTCTAGATTGAACCACTTGCTCCTCTCCCTCCAAATCCATTCTAGCGAGCTTGATGATCCAGGTTGTATAGTTTTTAACGAGCTTATCTCGTGGTCCATTTTTCTCTTTATAA
Source organism: Geranium rotundifolium (assembly GCA_963920655.1). Taxonomy (NCBI): domain Eukaryota; kingdom Viridiplantae; phylum Streptophyta; class Magnoliopsida; order Geraniales; family Geraniaceae; genus Geranium; species Geranium rotundifolium. The sequence continues at coordinate 5,627,640 of OY987316.1, read as the reverse complement.
TTGAGTTCAAATCAAATTCGAATTCAGCTTGTCTAATAAATAAAACCAACTTGTAAAAGTTTGATAAGGTAACAAGCTATTTCATTTAATATTCAATGAATTATAAACTTTTTGAGTTAATGAAAAATCAATTATAAACTTTTTGAGTTAACGAAGATACAACCAAAACTAAAGGAGTCGAGCCAAATTTGAGCTTACTCATATTTTTCGATTTAAACTCGCTCGAACTTGACTCAAACATATATTTTGTCTTCTTAGAAAAAAGTATAGGCAAACTCGCTCGAAATCGAATGCATCCCATATCTCCCCAAAGAGAGAGACCCAATTCAAATTGTCCCTGCCAAAAATGCCCCGAGATGTGGGGGCACAGTTGCCTCGAAAATCCGAGAATGTCCTTACAGTTGCTTCCCCCCACCTCCCCTCCTAAAAATAAAGAAAAAGAAAAGAGAGAAGTCCCAAATTTGAATACCCCCAAAGAAATAAATACAAAATGTTGTTCCCGAAAGGACTAGCCCAAAATCGGGGAAATGTACGACGAAAACTCCCCCCTCTCCCAAAGAAGAGAAAGTCTCGGGGTGAAATGCGCACCCAAACAAAGATTTAAGGTAAACATATCTTGAGATATACCCTTCGAGTTGGACTTAAAGATCTTCGACTTTACTGAAGGAAGTTTTCTCATTTGAAGCGTATTCTGAGAGATATTAGTCCCGCAATCTGACTGATCTGTAGAATTTGGGACAACGCGTTCTTAGCTGAAATTTCATATTTGCCCCCGGTTAATAATCTGCTATAAATATAACACCTAGGGCTGCAAAATTATCAATTTTCCACACCAGTAACAGCCGTATGAAGCACCAAGAGTAGAGAGGCGGAGAGAAGAGGAGATCGAATTGGGAGGATATGTGCTTCAAAATGACATATTTTGAAATTTTAAAACACTTATAGGGATATTTCAGTCTTTTTCACCTCAAAATATAACAGAGTTTAATTAAAATGGACGGAATGACTAACAGTGCAAAACTGCCAATTATAGGGCACCGACAGTGACAAAAAAAATTAAAGGTAGTTAGTTGCAAAAACGTTAACTTTTGAGATAGTCAGCTAACATTTTTTGTTTAAAAATTAAAACTTAAGCTTCAAATTAAGTTAGCAAAAATGAGATAGTGTTGTATCCTTTATTTATTTAGGTATCTTACAAAAGTGATAAATTGCTCCAAAATTTATGATTTTAATAATCAATTTATTTAAAAAAAACTAAATTACAAATTTTAATTAGAAGATAAAATTTAAATAAACATTTAATTCTAAATTTAAAAGTATTTTCGTCATCTGAAAAAATGCATACATTATGCACGAATGGGGCATAGAGTACATCACTTCTCAAGTGTAGCTGAGGGTGCTCTGGTGAGCGAATGCAGCGGCGAGCCCTACGGCAATTGAGTAGATTACTGCTTTTGTTCTTGCAGCGAGCCGACCAGTGATTGAGAGCCGCAACTTCCCAACTTTCGGGGAAGCCGCTACATTAAGGAAAGCTTCAAATAACATACATTATGCACGAAAAAACTAAGTTTACCGTCTTGCAGAAGTACCCATAAGAACAATACATGAATCAACATAAGAAATTCCCTTTGATCCATAGACAATTTTCCTCACTTTGATCCAGACAATTGTTTATAGCCCCTCACTCAACTCAAGTTGTTGCAGTTCTATTGCTCCATTAGAGCTTTTCTTGGACAAGATTTAAGTCACAGACACATCTATCAACACACATATGCCTTTAAGAGAACTCGATCGAGACATTTGAAACGTTTTTTAAACTCCAATCAGAATACGATGACTAATATACATTCGGAACATTTTAGGACGTTGGATACGCCCAGTGTTCAAACGGGACACATATACCCCTAAGAGAACGCGAAACATTTGAATGCTTTGTCATCTTTTGATTAAATAATCGCTTTCAAACAAAATACATCGCCCTTAACACCACCTAACATTATAAAACATTTTCCTTTTCATAATTATTATTAAAAAGAGAATATAATAAATGATTAAATAAATAGAAAAAAACCGAGATATGAACATGTTAAACACTTCAGCCACCGCTCGCCCGCCGCCCGCCACGTGTACAGCAACAGTCAACGTTTGACCCTCCAGCCCAACCCAGCCCACGCGACTAAGCGCCACGTCACTCCACTACGCCCGCCGGGCCTCCTCCGCCCCGCCGCACTCGATGTCCGGCTCGGCGGCGCCGCCGCAGCTCGACGACGGCGACGCCGGTCCCCTCCTGTCCCTGCTCAGGATCCTCTTGAACGACATCATCCGGCTCACCGGCGACCTGAACGACTGTGTGGTCGCCGCCGCCGCCGCCGGCGACTCCTCCTCCGACCTCGCGAAGATCTTGTCCCTGACCGGGATCTGTATCTCCCCCGGCTTCCCAAACGACGTCGTCGCAACCGCCGAGCCCGAACCGGATCCCGGCTCGACCGGGTCCGGGTCGGCGACGGGGACGGAGAATTCGGCGCGATCGTCGGCGGGTTCGACGGCGGATCTGCAGAGGGGACACGTGGAGTGCGAATCGAACCACATGTCGATGCATCCGGTGTGGAAGCTGTGGTTGCACTTGGGGAGGGTCCGGCCGGTCTCGTTCTCCTCGAACTCCGACAGGCACACGGCGCACTCCGCCGCCGCCTCCGGTCGTGCCTCGCCGGAGAACACGAACACGGGGAGCGACTTCAGCACGGCGGCGTCGAGGCCGCGGGACTGGTCCCCGCCGCCGCCGCCGCCGCCGCTGTTGTCGACGTAGAACACGAGGTTGGTGCGGCGCGTGCGGCGGCGCGTGTGGGAGCGGTGACGGCGCGTGCGGAGGACGTAGCAGCGGAGGTAGAGGTGGAAGCAGACCATGAGGAAGACGATGAAGAAGAGGACGACTATCGCGGTGAGCATGACCTTGCCGCTGAGCTCGTAGCCTCTCGGGTTGTTGTACTGGTCCGTGTGGAAATCGAAACTCCGATCCTCCATGATTCTCTGGTGCAGAACTCGAAATTGGGTCTGTCGAATTGGGATGGAGGCTGAGACGAGTCGTGAGAGACTATAAAATCAGGGCATCGGGGGAGATGGAGAGGAAGGTTCGTCGACGCGGGATTGATCGTATTTACCGTTTTGCCCCTTTCTTTTTGTGGGTACAAAGGAGTGGTTGGTCTTATTCACCATTTTGCCACTGGCGTTGGGGTTGCAATTTCGTCTGTTCAAGAATTTTCTTGGTTGGTTCCTTCCTCTCTCTCTCTCTCTGTGCTCAAGTCAAACCATGAAATAGAAGTCAATGCTCCTTTTTTTCTCCTTTTCATATTTTGTATGGAATTGAAGTGGTTCAAACTAAACCATTTAACAAAGACTTATTTGTCATGTTCTTTTCCATAAGTCGTTTTGTTTTAGTTGTTAAGCAAATATTGTTAGCGGAACGTGTATTTTTTTTCAACTATACTTTATGGGTCTAACTCTATTATATGACTCACGTGTACAGATGAAACATTACTTTTTGTTCGATGACACTTTCATGTCGTATGATATTTTTTAGTATTAATATGTCATTTCATTTCAATTTTCAATGATATATGTTTATATTATGTGTTATATGTCATTTTAATATAATGATATAATAAAATAAAATATTAATAAACACTAAAATAATTGATAGTAAATATTAATAAACACTAAAATAACTATTTAGAGTGAAAAATTAAATGATATATGCTACATTTTCATGTGAAATATGTAATGAAAATATATCTTATTGACAAATAATATATAGTTGGAGTTTATATAACATATTTTGTATTTGAGAGAAAATATATAATATGGTTTGAAGATAGTCTTTTATTTTTGAAGTGATATTGTTACATATGTGATATGTCACTTTTCCAATAATCAAATACTTTTTAGATTGAAATTTTCAATTATATGTAGATAAACATAACTTTGAGAATGTAATTAAATTATGGGATAATGATACTTTGTCACACCTAGCTATGATTATTAAATGACAATTTTATACCATAACTATTTTTCTCTCTTTTTTAATACCCTGACAATTTTTTTGTGACAACCTACATCTAAAATGTCTAATATACCTAAAATACCTCTGGTCGGGTAAATGAATCTGATTTGAATCGGCCCAATTTGAACCAGTTTGATTTCACTATTAGTTTAACTCATTTTTTTTTCAATTGAACCAGGGGTATTTTAGGTATATTAGGCATTTTAGAGGTGGGTTGTCACAAAAAAATTGTTATGATACTAAAAAAGAGACAAAATAGTTAGGGTATAAAAATGTCATTTCGCTATAGTTAGGTATAACAAAGTGTCATTATCCCTTAAATTATCATTATCTTTGACTATTATGTTGATCGTGTAACTTTGTTGAAATGAGTTAACATAAAGAAAAGCATTCTTAAATTTATATGACTTACCAATCAATCAATGAATACATTATTCCATTCACATTAGTTGTATTCAATTAATATGATTTATTATCACATGAATACAATCACATTTAATCCATAAAATTTTTCAATCCATGAATTATACAAAAAGAAAATTATATTCCCCATTTATTGTTCCATTCATATTGATATGATTTATGAATTCATGAATGAGATCACTGCTACATTTAACTTATATAATTAATGTGATATACTAAATCATATTTCTATTCTTAATAATACTTTACAATCGTTTTTATTTTACTATGCACCGTTTACATTATGAATATTATACAAATAATATCAAAATTATACAATACATAATTTTAATTACAACAAAATCAATTTCTCCCTTTTCACTATTGAGATTCTTTGTGTGTCATACGTGGCAACTCAATATAATCACCTTTTTATTAAAAAAATGAAGACAACAATATATCAAAGTAATTCGACATATTATCAAAACTAAAATTAATATAAGAGTGGCGGGTACTCGAGCCTTAAAACCACTTAGAATTTGACCCACGTGTACTTTACCGGCAACAACCATACCAACTAATATTTTTCATAAGATGAATTAGTCAAGCAAACTCGTAGCTCACATCATCAAGCTCTTGCTTTCGATAATTTAGTAAAAATTGGAGCAATTACGAAGTCTCGATATTCACATAAATATGCTCAATTCCTTTGTTTTTTCATATCTACAACACAAAAACAAAGTGTTAGTACAAATTTTAACCTTCTCAATTTGCACAACATATTAAAACTCTAGAGAACAATGCACTTTGAGATTGTTAAAATTTATATAATAATATTAACAAAATGCCAAATTTAATAAATTTACAAATGCAAACAAATTAAGAAGATTATAAAGATATATGAAACCTTTACAAATCGATGAAACTTTTACACTTCCCATGTTGGACATTTTTTTTAAAAATGTATTTCCTCTCTCTCGGGTGTTAGAATCAACGACCGTACACTTCTCAAGATACAACAACTTCGAACTAAAATTGTGTACCAAGGGTGTAGTTCCGGCGAACTCTTTCTCTACCACCAATCGTACAAACTTTTGTAGAGTAAGAAATGTAAAAATGGGAGAATAAAAGCACGAGAATTATTGATTTTTGATTGAAATACCATATATTTATAGTTTTATCTCTGCCACCTCTTAAATTTGAAGAGTGATTACAAAATTAAAGATGCACAACGACATGTTGTAACCTATACATTCAAGAGGATTGAAACAAATTCAAAACTTGAAATACAACGTCAATTTTATTCATTAAGAAGATTAATATGAATTTAAGTAACATAATATCCTATATTTTTATGTTAATAACATACTTAATATGAGTGTAATGATAAGATATGATTATATGCAAAGGACGTCATCGTAATTTAGTCACGCTACATGAACCAAGTGCAATACACACGAATTATATGCAGTCGAACATAACTCGTAAGTTGTGCTAGACATCATGTTAGAATCATGGTAAGCACATTGAGTAGCTTCACAAGAAATTGAGGGAAATGTATGATGAACTTGTGATTGTGAAATGTACAATACAAGAGAACCTTTTAAACTAGATTAATAACTCTAACGCAAGTTGGATATCTGATCTAAAGTATTTTAAAAACAAAAACACGACGTGACTATGTTTTTACTCTTGCAAGATGTGTTGCATTACAAACTAACAATTTCAATTTATCACTAAACAAGATATAGTAAAGTAGGTTTAAAATATTTTCAATTAATCTCTTGCAAACAAATTAAAATCCCAGCAGTTATGTGTTAAAAATGTAGAATCAAATGTTTTTGTTTGAGATTATCCCTATAAATAATGCATAACTCAAATTAAGGAGTGCATGCGTTATTTCCCATGTGAATTGATGTGGATATGGTTTCAAAACCAAACTGTATTGGCCAGTTTTGAACAAAATTGGACCTTTCAACTATTATATTTTTTGGATCCATATTTGTAGCCACTGTATGAGTAACTGATTTGGTTTCGAGCTCGGTTTTTTGGTTTAGTACAATTCGGTGGAAACCGATTGTTTCAATTTTCAATTTAGACTCGATGTATAAATTAAGTTAGACGAAATTGAATTTGATTTATATATACTCCAAAAATTTAAACGCGTGATTATGATAAAAAAAATAATGGAGCGCTAAGATTTAACCAAATAAAACATATAATGACTACAAATGAATATTCATTTTAATTTACATATCACTGTAAAGTAATATGTTTCTTACCGATTAACTCGCATATCATAATTTTAAAAACTAAACTCACGTCAAATTAAATAATTCTCTTTGATTAAGAATTAAAATTAGATGACCATGGTACAGTGGTTCAGGCTGTTTCGGACCCAGTCTCGACCAGGTTTCGAGCTATGTCATGTCTTGTTTGGGGTGTGGGTAGTTACATGTATAAATTTTGGGCTGGGTTGTTGTAGGGCTGGGCATGGGTCCAGAACCAGACCGAACCGGTCAAAAATCGGACTGGACTGTAGTCTTGGTTCTCAAAATTGAGAACCGGAACCGAAACATTATATAATGGGTTGGTTTTGGTTCTAGACCCATTTCTTCGATTCGGTTCCCCGGTTCTACCCGTTAGAACCAATCGATTCTTCAATTTTGTTAATTATGCGGTTTAAGGTACAAATTAGATTATTTTGATCCGATTTTTAGGCAAAATATAAAATTTATAATTATTAAAAATTATAACAAAAACATATTAATTATTAAACTAAATCGAATTATAAAATTCGCTAAAAATAACAATTATATAATATAAGTAATATATCTTTCTCGATTTATTATTCGGTTCACGTACTCTATCTCTATTTTTCATGTAAATTGATGGTGGTTCGATGATTGTTTAGCGAATCGGTCCGGTTCTGAGTACCCACCGGTTCTATATTTAAGAACCGAAACCAAACCAAAAATATATGGTTCCTTCCTTTTTAGAACCGAAACTAGATACGTTACCCGCAGTTTTTGGTCCCGGTTCGTTCTCCGCTTCCGAGTCTAGTGTCCACTCCTAAGTTGTTGGGTAGTTTGGCCTTTAAGAAAAACCTAACTATTAACCATATTCCCACAAATCACATCCTGTATTTTCAACTGTAGATCCGATTTTAGACCTACTTGAAATCGTATTGAGAAGAAACAGTAAGAGGGGTTTTGGGGAACATTTGCGCAATATATAAACCCTAACAACGACAGCGAGTTCAAACCAACGGAGAAGATGAAGAGGAGGTCAGTTTCGCTGCTCCGAAGTGTCGCCCATGGAGCCACCAGGGCACGCGCAGTGGCCGTCTCTGGCTTCTCCGCCTCCTACAGAACCCTAGCGCCGTCCTCAGCCCCATCCCCAATTCCTCCTAGATCCTCCTCAGATCCCACCTTCTCGCTTCGCGATCCGCTCCACACCCGCTCCTTCTCCTACTACTCTCTGCAAGGTACAAGCTTTTCCGATCAAAAAAATGTCATTTTTCGGTTCAATGACTTATGGGTTTTGTTTATCGTTCGTGGGTTGTTTGGTTATGATCAACATTGTAAATATATGTGTATTTTGTATGTTTCCAAAAGGGTTGTTGTGTTTTAGGTTTGTGGGTTTTGTAATTGATGGTACACGCTTTTCCGATGGAAAATGTCATTTATCGGTTCAATAATTTATGGGTTTTGGTTTTATTGTTCACGGGTTGTTTTGGGTGTAAGCAATATTGTTAATATATGTATGTTTTGTATGTCCCTAAAAGGGTTGCTGTGTTTTAGGTTTCTGGGTTTGGTAATTGATGGTACACGATGAAAAATGTCATTTTTCGGTCCAATGGTTTCGGGGTTTTGGTTTATTGTTCGTGGGTTTGTTTTGGTTATTAGCAACATTGTAACTATATATGTATATTTTGTATGTCCCCTAAGGGTCGCTGTGTTTTAGGTTTCTGGGTTTGGTAACTGATGGTTGTGTTAGAATGTGATGAACCTTCAGCCTCTAGTAGAAGAGGATTTCCTCGCTAAATGATTGTTTGATGGTCTCTCTCAGAGGTTATGATTTTTCTGTATTAGATTTTGTAATGTTTACAGAGCCTAATTGAATTTCAGATAATGAGATGGAGGAAGAGTGGAAGCGAATCTGCAAAGAGTATACAGGTTTATATCAATACTTTTTTCCTTATATTTATTGGGTAATGGGTAGTCCTTCAGGTGAAAAAACCTCAAGATGTTTGAACCCTTTTTATATCAGTTTTATCTCTAATGTTTTATCTAATGTATTGTACATATTATTGATTTGGAAGGGGGTCTTGTTTATTTATCTTAATATTTGTAAATATAGTGCCGTGTAAATGCTAACTTATCTAATGGTTTATTTACAGAGGGCGAACAAGAGGTCATTGTTGGTATGTTTTCGCTTCTGTAATTATTTTTCAAAAAGTAATATCTATGACTGGTTTATATGAGTCTGGTGGGTTTATAATGTATTATATTTGCTCCGTGTTTTAATTTCAGATCCGCCAAATCTCGTAACCGTTGAATCTGCAGAAGATTTTAAGACCTTCCTCAACAAAGTCAAAGGTTTCTGTTGTCTCTATTAATATTTCTTTACTGAAGTTTTTTTTTCATTTTCCTTAATTAAAGTCATTGTAATTATATTTATATTTGATTGCTGTAGATGAATCCATACCTGCCATTTTCTACTACACTTCGCTGTCTTCTGCACCTTGTAAGTTCCTATATCCTTCTGATCTTCTTAATGGGGCTATTTGCTGAAAACTATTTGTTATGATGTTTTATGTTGTTTCACACAGGTCGTGCGGTTCTCCCTATGGTCAGAGAGCTGAGCAACAGAAACCCTCGGATCATAGCATATAAGATTGACAAGGACGAGGTAAGAGATACATCTAGCGTTAATTTAGAATCTACCATAATATGACTTGAATTGTGCATTTTGAGCTTGATTTTCAAGCTAGTAGTTTATCATATTCATTTAACTTCCTTCTTACATTATCTTATGCTTTCTGCATTATGGTTAGACTTGTCTTCTTATTGAATCTTAACTGGAAATAATTCGTCAATATTTCTGCAGGAAGCTGTTAAAAGCACATTGGAAGAATTTAATGTCAGCGCTGTGGTAAAATATCATTACCCTTTTTTTTCCTGAATGCCCCTAATTTTTCTACATGCTATTTGCTTTCACAAGTTACATCCTGCATTTATATGCATGCAAGCCATCAAAACCGTTTGACCACACTTTCCCTTAAATGTTAATGATGTATGTTATTAATTATTATGTGGTTAGTGGTATAGTTGATCTAATGGACACATCTTTTGTTGATTTCTGATTAATAAAGACAGTTCCGAAGAAAGGTAAATTTTTACAGTGAACAAAGATATTGCCTCTTGATTGTTGGATAAACCGACTGGGCTGGGATTATAGCTTTAGCTTTTTAGGGATACTTCTAGTGAAGGAGCTTTTCATATTCTGTGAGATTGTGAGAGGATGGGTAATTTTGGTGTAGTGTATGGTTCTTAAATAACGCATAATACTAAAGTCGAAGACTCGAAGTGTGCAAGAGCCACCTTTACTAGATATAGTCTATTTCTATTTTTGGCATTCCTATCTCAAATATCCATGCTGTATTTTTCTCTCCCCTCCTTATTTGTGTCTCTCTCTGCAGCCACATATCAATTTCTTTCTGAGAGGGAAGAAGGTGGGTGAGGTGATTGGTCCAGACACTAAGGATTTGATGGAAACCTTACAAAAGCTCGTCAAGTAATCTTCTTCTATTACAAATAGTTTTTTTTACTTATTCTGTTCATTAGATCAATCTCTTACATGCTGACAAGAGTGATTGAATAATTTACGCTGCATTATGATGATTTATATGCGTCTCAGTGTGCATATATATTCATGTTAAGACACAAGGAGCTGTCCAGCAGTCAGTTTTATACATGACCAATTATTTTACCTACATGGAACTGATGCACGGCCAACTCACTTAAAATATTCAAGAAAGAAGAAAAGGGGGTGGGTGGGCCATGGGCCAGCAAATTAGAACATTAGGAAATCTAATCAAAGTAGTAAGTGCGGGTCAAGTTTACTTGCCCAACAAGTTTATGCTTTTATTGTGTTTCCTATTTTTGTCTTTCCTTTTAGTTTGGTTGAAGTAGTATAAATAGGGCAGAGCAGCATAGGGTCATCATCAGAGAATTATATTGTAATTGAGCTCTAAGCTGGAGAGAAACCAGGTCTCTCAAATTACCTGGAATTATTCAATAAAACCTCTCCCTTTTCGTTCTATATCTATCTCGTATCAACTGATACACTACTCAAGTGTTTCAGGAACTAAGAAACCATCTCGGTCTTTGGATTAACAAAACAGAGGCTTAACCCAAGTTTGGTGAACTTGAATTTAAATAAATGTATTTACCATTAATGATGTCTTCTAAACTTAATCTTTTCGTTTATAAATCAACTGTTGAGATGGGTTCTTAGTTTGCACCATAAGAGTTGGTTTTCAGCTTAATAAACCTGTAGCTCTGACCAGACATGCCAGTTGGTTTGTTGAATATTTGTGGGATTATCACTATGACTGCATTACAATTTTAAGCTGTTTCGCTTACATCTCTTCAACTAACATGCATGATCCTAAGCGGCAATACTGACTTGTGTTATTGAGAATGTCTCTTACAATTCTTGAGCTAGGTAGGGATGTTTTTAGGCCACTTCAAGAAGTAAAGTAGTGATATTAAGGTTTAAGTGAATACGGGATGATCCGGCCTGAGCATATTATCCTCCAGCCATCTCATCATCTAATTTTGTTTCAGTCCGTTGCCTGTTTTTCTTCACCGTTTTTTGTTGCATATTGTTTTTCCGTAACCCTTCTCAGTTTGTAATGTTCTTTTCTTTCCTGTTCAGCTATTATATGGGTATGCAACAAGTTGTATCTAAAGATTACAACGAGCCTATCCCAGTGTACAAAGACGAACCTGCACCAGAATACGCTGAAGAGCACAACACCAATTCCGAATCCACTGAAGTGGAGGCCGCACCAGAGCCCACCGGAGAGTCTGGCAAACTATAGATAAGAGCCGGAGCTTTGGTTCCGAGCTTATTATGATATTTTCTATGATAGCTTTTAGCTTCATCAACTGGAAAACAGATGACCAAAACTTATTTGGCATAAATGTTTGGATCTTGTCTTTAGTCTGATGGACAAGATTTGTGTTCTGGTTTAAATTACAGTGATGAGATATAAATTTAGGTTTTAATTTGAGTACTATTGCTCTTGGCTCTTACATTGTCAGCAAATTCAACAGCTAAAGGCCAAAGTTAGAGATTTAAGGGATTGGTCTCTCCAAAGACTCCGTGTCAAATCTGAACCTCTTATTTTGTAGGTGCCCCTTGGGAGATTTTTTTTCATATGATTATATTTAAATCTCTCCTTCTCATTGAACTACATCAAAATTTGAAAAATATTTTTATGACCCTCTTTAAGTTTTTTTTGGCACTGGTTTTAACAATGTTAATGCTTTGTTTATACGAGAGATATGGAGAATGACATGTCACAATTCAGTATCTCAACTTTACATTCTTTTTTACTGATATATATTTTTTTAAGTGACATTTAAAGTAAACTTCTATTAAATATAACAAATTATGTTAGATTTTACACAAGTTAAATTAAATGTCATTAGAAAAATTCTTGGGGTATTTATAATTTTTTTTAATTTGATATATTAAATTTGAAAATGTGTTTAGTTGAATATAATAATTTATTATTATTCCTGAAGTTTGGGGTCGTTTTGGAGCATATATATATGTATATATATTATTTTAAAATTATTTATTTTATAATGGAGGACAAAAGGCCTGTCTAGCTCAGTTGGTAGAGCGCAAGGCTCTTAACCTTGTGGTCGTGGGTTCGAGCCCCACGGTGGGCGTACTTAATTTTTACATTTCTTCCTTGTACTTTGATTATTAGTTAATTAAATAAATAATATGACCCAGCCCAAACCTAACCTAGTACCTTTTTTACCTTAAATACACCTGTCTTAACAAAAAATATTTTTCGAGTTAAATGCAAATGATACAAGAAAAACCAAAGCACGAAAGCTGAGAAGAGCGAGTTGAAAAAGATATACCAAAAAAGGATGTGAAGTGAGAACAGAGAAATGTCAAGCCATGATTGCTGACCCATTCTTCTTCTCCACCACCACCAACGACCAAATAATATTTTCCAGCTCATTCAGATTATTCAAGCTCCCCATTTTCTCCACAATCCGATGCTTTACCCAACCCAACTCCTCTGATTTGGGTTTTTAATTTTGCTAATCAGGTAATCAATTTTCTTTCACTTCATTAATGGGGGTTTTTTAGTTTATTTTCTGCTCGTTTGTAGTTATTATTGCTTGTTTGGGGTAATTTAGTCACTCAGCAAGCAGATTTAGCGTTTTCTGTTTCTCTTTAAATTTGTAGATTCTGTTTTTGGTTAAAAGTATTAATTTGGAAAACCCTCTGGGGATTTGAGCAAATTATTTGGTGGGTTTTGGGGAATCCTGCCAAATCAAGATAGTTTGGCTATAATAAGAGTGTTCTAGAGGAACCCATATCGTTTTTATATGGAAGAATTTGTATTCAGCTGTGAAAATTATATTTAGTGCCATTTCCTCACTACACTGGAAAAAAATGAGCAATTTTTTTGATTAGTTTATGGCCATGTTTATGTAATTTTCATTTGATGTCATATTCACAAGTAGTGTTTGTCAACCCATTTAGGTTTGGGGCTAATTCATTAGGGGTTCCGTAATATTTTGTCTATGGTTTCATCTCTATATGTGAAAATAGATAATGCAGGGCATTTGTCAATTTTGATTCAATCGAACTATTTGAGCGAACGTGAAACTTGATGTCTGAAGTGAGGAATTATTTTCCTCTCTCAGTTTTATTCATCTTTGGGATGCGTTAAAAGACTTTGTTAAAGCATAATTCACTGTGTGGCAGATAGCAGTTGCATGGTGAAGGTGGATATGAGTTGTAACTGTTTTGGTGTTTCTAAGTTAGACAGGAGAAGAAGTCCTACTCAGGACGTCAAAGGTGAGGACGTCATTAAGCACTACATTTTTCATATCTTGCTGGTTTCCGCATGTAATAGAATTATATTGAATTTGTTGTTGCTCTATCATGAGGAAGGCATGCTTCACATCCCATTTTTGCATCAGCTGTCTTGTTAACTTCAATGAACTTGTTTTTCACTCCTTACTTTAGAAAAGAAAAAAAATGCAGATTACCTCAAATCCTTTTTAACTATCTTCTTGTTTTAGCTTATATAAATGCTGGTTTGGTATGGATTGTCTTGTCATTGCATAGATGTTATCGATAACCACCATGGAATACTGACTAGGCAAGTATTTATGTATTTTTGATATGGAATATCCCTAATAGTAAGGTGTAATTTGAACTCATCTTAATTTCAGTGCAAGTTTGTAATTATGGAATTTCATAGAAGATGTTTGTAGGGCACCATAATCTCGTATATTCCACATACTCTTTGTTTCTTCAATATGGTTTTCTTTTTCTGGCCTTTATCTTCTTAACTCTTAGACTGTTTTTATGCTGTTAGAGAATTTGCTTGGGAATACCAGACATTTCTCCTACAACGAACTGAGGACAGCAACAGAAAATTTTAATCCAAGCAACAAAATTGGGCGGGGAGGTTTTGGAATTGTTTATAAGGTACTCAGGGTTTGCTGAAGGCTTTACTCATTATACTTCTGAAAGATCAATGTGCATAATAGCCTTTTCGAAAAATTGTTCTTATGTTACAAAGTTTTGAGGACAATATTCTTTGGTTGCCGTCTTTCTTGTTACAACATTATGGTATTTTCCTGGTAATTCACGGCGAAGAATCTAGAGATTAAAGTCGTATTGCAGCAATAATTCCTTAGAGGCAGACCTTTTAATTATTTGCCTCACTAGTCGGAACTAAATGCACCAAAACATAGAGTCGGGATCACCTCACAGCTGATGATCTCCTGTTTGTTTGTGAGTGTTTGCATTTTAGAATGTTCATACATTACAATTTTAGTTTCATTTCAAGTAGGCAGCATTTTCAATGTCAAAAGAGAGAAGGATCTTGTATGCCATTTGTATTATTAAACCACGAAAAATGTTTCTTCCTGAAGAACTCTTAATTTCATTATCTTCCCATTTTTCAGCCTAAAATCCATGCTAAGACACTCCATAGGTAGAGGGTTTATTTTATTTCAGCCTTTCATAGCCAGTTTAGATTTATATTGACTGGTTCTATACTGCATATTGTTAGGGGACCTTAAAAAATGGAGTGCAAGTTGCTGTAAAGGCACTTTCTGCTGAATCAAAGCAGGGAGCACGCGAGTTCTTGACAGAGATTAACACTATATCAAATGTCAAGCATCCAAACCTTGTTGAGTTGATTGGTTGCTGTGCTGAAAGAAGTAACAGAATTTTGGTATATGAATATGCTGAGAATAACAGCCTTGATCTCACATTATTAGGTAAGCTAGGTGAAGTTTCAATGCAATAGATGATGAACTCAAGATATTTTACATGAGTATAATAGAAAATAATATAATGTATTTTTTCTTTTTGGTTACAGGTAGAAATCATTCAAATTTAAGACTGGACTGGACAAAAAGATCTTCCATTTGTTTGGGTATTGCTAGGGGTCTTCGATATCTTCATGAAGAACTTGTGCCGCATATTGTGCATAGAGATATCAAAGCTAGTAATATACTTCTTGACAGAGACTTTAACCCAAAGATCGGTGATTTTGGGTTGGCTAAACTCTTCCCAGAGAACATCACCCACATTAGCACGAGAATTGCAGGGACAACGTATGTCATCTTTCATAGTGCTAATCTTGCTATTTCTTGTCGAAGACTGCTTCTTAGTTGACTTTGTTCTCTTGCCTGGTATAAGAATCAGGTTGAACAATTTGTAATAGATTTGAATCTTACACCCTGATTAAAAATAGGTTGCTGTCTTGGCACAGAAATAAGAGTTTGGACTGTGGATCCACGTACAAAGAGATAACGGGATTGTTGAAATAGAAGGGAATTGATATAATTTACTGACAGGTATATTATTAAGTACAGTGAGAGACCCCTTTATATATATAGAATTGAGCTACACTGAAATAGGTATCGAACTGTAACTACGAAAGACAGAGACACTAGCTCCTAAGTTTATTCGGACAATAAGTCTTTAATTTAATGGTAACTGTTCTATATTCATTACTGGGTTTGTAGAAACTAGGGTTCATTTCCTTTTCATTCTCTCACACGCACAATAATTAATAGTGGTTCATTGCCTATTAGATTTATTTATTGAACCGGGACACAATACATCATATCAGAGGATGAGCGGCACAATTTTTAACAATTTCAATTTGGTTTCATAAATTTCTTGTTATCAGCAACTCACGCCTGTTTGGGTTTTGCTCTTTTCAGTGGTTATTTGGCGCCAGAGTATGCATTGGGGGGTCAGTTAACCATGAAGGCCGATGTGTACAGTTTTGGGGTTCTTGTACTGGAAATAATAAGTGGCAAAAGCAGTGCAAAGACATATTGGGGAGATATGCAAAAGTTTCTACTGGAATGGGTATGTCAATATATATATATATATATATATATATATATATATATATATATATTTCCAATCTTCTACTTTGACTATTTGTTGTAGCTAGTTGTTCATCATTTCAACTAGTAGTCACAACTTCAGAGTTGGTAAAGGTTAACCAATTAGTGACAAAAGCATTTTGAATACTTGCAAATAGTCAAAGAAGACAGTATGCAGTGGAACAGGTGTAACATCTTTCTGGTCATGTTCAAGTAAAGAATTGATGTACTTTATTTTATTTTATTTTTGATCGGCAAAATTCGGGTTTATTAATGAGGGAGATGTCTCCCAAGATAGGAAACAGCGCTAAGTCTCAGGGACTTGCTAATAAACTCCACAGCTGGAGTAAAACCTAATCTCGCTGTCTTGCTCGGTGGCGGAGTCTACTTGAAAGAATTGATGTGCTCATGTTCATTTAAACCAGCATAACAGATTTCCCTCTTTCATAGGTTTATTTATAGGCTTAGATATTCTTTGTTTAGGGAACACATTTATGACTTTTGTAAACTCCAATTTTATTTGAAATTCTAGATTTTAGATGAAAGAAATAATTTTTTGGATTTTTGTTTGACTGAAATCATAATTAAAAAATATGACAAAAAGATAGCATTTCAAATGTTAGAATTGAAATCGTTAATTTCAAATCAAACGCAAGTATCTGAACGCAGCCTTGTGGACTTCTTAGAGGAATTAGCATTTGACGCTATCATGTGGCATTTAGTTCGTGTTTATTCGAGTCATTCATTAACCTGCATTTAGTTCGTGTTTATTCGAGTCATTCTCCTTCAGTGTTCCTTATGGTAACCATTCTCTTTCTTCAATAGGCATGGCAGCTCCACGAAGAAGGGAGGCTCTTGGATCTAGTGGATCCCGAGCTGCATGAATTTCCAGAGGAAGTAGTCCTCAGGTATATAAAAGTAGCGTTTTTCTGCACCCAAGCCTCAGCAAACCGGCGGCCATTGATGAGCCAGGTCTACGAAATGCTCTCCAGGAACATCCGACTCAACGAGAAGGAACTCACACCTCCGGGTTACTTCCAAGACAGCGGCATGCCTTCTTCAAGCAAAAAGTCAACCTCCGACTCAGTCAGCGATCAAATGAGCTCTGTACCTGTGACTATTACCGAGGTCACCCCGCGATGAGGATGGATCATAGTCAAAAAGTCAACCTCCGCCTCGAGAGTTCTGTACAATTTCCCCAAAATTTTCTCGGAGTACACGTACTTTAGCGATTTGACGACAATTGTGGTATTTTTTTTCCATTGTTACTGAATGAACATGATACAATTTAAAAATACAAGAAAGCTCTTATAGATGTAAATAATTAGAAGGGAAAATTGCAAAAGCTCTCTTCATATTGTTACGGTTTTGCATATAATCTCCTTACGCCATTTTTATTCTCTCCGTTAACTTGTAACTTTTTACACTGTTACTATAAACCCGTTAAAAAGACGGAAAAACTCAAAATATATTTAAATTTTCAAAATTACCCCTCACTACTTACTGTGTACACGGTTGTAAAAACTCTTTTTTCTTTAGCGCAATATAGAGAGATTTTGCAAAAACAACGAAGGTTAGTTTCAAATTTCCATCTCTTATAACAGATTTATACGAACGGCAAAAAAAAATAAGTTAAAAGAGAGCTTTTGCAATAAAAATAACGTAAAAAGACTAACAATATAAGGAAAGTTTTTGCAATTTCCCTTGGCTAGAATGTGGTTTGTTTCAGACGTGAGCTGTGATGCACTTCAAAATTTAGGCTAATTTTAACCACAATTGGTTGACTCAAACAAAATGCATTATAAAGAAAATGTTTTAAAAATAAGGTCAATACCAAGAGAAGGATCATCTAAAGGTGCTATAATTGGGACACTATCGTGTTCTACCAAGACAAATAGACAAAATAATATCTGGGAACCATACCAGGTTCTTGCAACGATTTCTAAGAATGTAATTAACATGATAAATGAAGCTAGGAAGGTGAAGAGTTAGGTTTTAAAGCTAGCTTAATAACTGTATGTAATAAGTTAATCCTGAGCAATAGGCACCTCTTGCTCGGGTGGTGGATGCTGCGGAGCATCTTCAGAGGCGACGACATCTCCAGTAGCTACTGCCTCGGTTGTTGAATCTGATGTTGCATCTTTCCCGACCTTTCCATTTTGGGCATCTTTCCCGCCCTTGCCAGTCTTGGCACCTTTTCCGCCCTTCCCCTTCTTGGCGGCATCTTTCCCGTCCTTGCCAATCTTGGCGGCATCTTCCCCGTCCTTGCCATTTTTGGCGGCATCTTCCCCGTCCTTGCCATTTTTGGCGTCCTTGGTAGGGGCAGGTGGGGGCGGTACCATGTGAGGTGGAGGTGTTTGCTTGAGCTTGAACAATATTTGGCGCATCCTCGAGAGATCGGTGGGTTTGCCTGGTTTTGGGCCTTGTACAACCGTGACAGATGGCTTCTTGTCCTTGTCCTTCTTGCCTCTTTTCTCGATGTTGGGGACTTCACGGGGGATGAGCTCTGCTATTGCTTTCCAGTACTCTTTATCGGCGTTCTTGTGGAACTTCTCTTGGTTCTCCAAGTACAACTGCTCCACGGTCACTTTCGAGCATTAGAAAAACTAAACAGACAATCTAGAAAGTGGTAATGGATATGAGCATTTTAAGATACTACCTTTTCCCTCTCTCTGTTGGTAACCTTGTTACTCTCTGCAGTGACTTTCCTTTTCTCCTCGAAAGCTCGCTTGTACTCCTCAGCCTCCTCGATGATCTGATTCCTCAATTCCTTCTCTCTCTTTTCCTTTTCTTCAAGCTGAATAGCATTTTGACTGTATGAGCAGCAAACACAAATTTTAGCTTATGGAAGTTCAATTGCAGGTTCTTTTTAATAGAAGCTAAAATCATGATTTCAAATAACACCATTGCAGAATTGGTAAAACCCCTAAAAGCATTGTTATAGGAATCTAAACCAGAGGTAAAATACAGACCTTCATTTATCTAATATTGGGCATTTTTTTATCAGCATCTAATATTGGGCATGAAGATTGGACAAGCTAAAATCTGTTTCTGTTTCTGAAAAAAATAAATATGAAAAGTAATCTGCTTAGCACTATGTCACTGTGAGGCCTAAAGACACTATGAGAAAGCGTAAAGCTCAAAGAGAAGCATGTGATTCAATAAAATGAATTAAACATTCTAACAACAAGACATGGTGAACATTGACATGGTAAGATCATTAGCAGATACCAGCATAAAGTGGAAAAACAAACTACAATACTGATCCTTTGAGCCTATTAACACAAACTTAACTTATCTTGCGCCTCCGTGTAGAAAGGAGAAGTACAAAGTTAACCTAGCACAGACAATTTTCAGACTAAGAGTGGAGTAGAATAAATTGTCACTCAGCAATGGGACTTTTCCTATATAGTAAGCAATTTTTTGTATAGAGATATGGGGATATCCTGTTGGATGATCATCCAATAACTGTTATCTTGATCAGACACCAATACTGATCAGACACCTCATTAAATGGTTGGTGTGAGTAAACATTCACTTAAAACCAAGGTATTTTGGACAGCAAGTGGCCCCATGGAACGCTCTAAATGTTCATTCCAAAATAAGTCTCTTCTTACTTTCGCATCATGCCCTTGTGTAACTCACTTGCTAAGATTAATAACTAACTCATTTAAGAATATTGTTGACAATTCATATAATTTGAAACACCGTGACATTTATTTTGGAACAAAGGGTGTATCTTATGAAGTCTATTAGTATGAATCACCAACCTCATACATGTCTGTCCCAGGCCTAAGTTGTCCCAATTCAGTCTAATAGACTTTCCAATCAAAATTGAAGTATAACTTGAGTAGAAGTTGTTATATTCTAGCAGATACAGCCGCTAAAGGTTGAGGGTACCTCCCTAGATTCAACAGATGCCAGGCCTCGTGAAAAAGAACAGCTAGAAATTAACGACCCACCTTGCATAGTTTGGAGGGGATACTGGAAAAGCAGAATAATCCGAGTAGTTTAAAAGATAGATGATACCTACTGACCCGCTGTATCTAAAGCTCAGGGCTTCAAGCAGACATGAGCTTGGTCGTGGGATTAAGTAATACGAAATTACCTATAGACCTGGTTAATTATAAGTTGATTCATCATAGGGACAACCCAAAGTGCCTGTTTTGTTAAATCAGAATCCCAAACTATTCGGGATCGATTCCGGCTGAGGTACTTGTTTCAAATAATAAAGTTATGTACTTTTTTTCCTATACAGCTGTTTATAGTGCAAGGTTGAAAATAATTAGAATTTCAAGCAATATTATTATCTACAAAAACAATTAAAGATCATATCTGGATTTTTATGGATAAAATATAAATTATACATGCTGATAAGTCCAACTCCAATGTCGTACCTGCTCTGGTTGCTAAATTTGCCCCAAACTCCCATTTTCATATCCAATCTACATGATACTAAATTGAATCGCTAATTTAATACAACCCCAACACTTATTAAAGATGAGTTGCAAAGTGTAACAGTCCATTTCAATACTAATCTAGGTAAAGCATTAAAGAGATCAACTCATCTATGCATCAAAACCTGAAGATCTAAACTATCAGCAAAAAAAGCAATAGATCTAAGCATCTCGAAAGAGCTAATCAGTAGATCTAACCGAGATTCAACCAAATAAATCCTCAAAACCAGGCAACAACACTCACCGTCGCCACTCGCGGAGCGCGAACCCTAGCTCGGGCTCCAGCTCGCCCGGCGGCGGAAGCACGGGGCCGTCACCGTCGGAGGCGAAAACGCTGCCGCCGTCGGCGTAGGCGAGGGGAGAGTCGGTTCCGTTGCCGTTCTCGACGTGGACGGAGCCGAAAGGGGACTCTGCGTAGCCGGCGGGGTTGGGATCGTCGTCGAAGCCGTACATCTCCGGCGAGGCCGAGACCTGGTGGACGTCGGAGTAGGAGGCGTAGCCGGAGAAGGAATCGTCGTCGGCGGCGTGAATGTCTTGGGCGTCGACGCTGTAGGTATCGAAAGAAGACATTTTTGGGCTGGATTGGTGAAGAAGAAGGAGCTTGGAAGAGAAGTGGTGACTGTTGCAGAGAAGCTTTGGCTTTTGACTCTGGTGGAAGATGGAGTGGACGGTGGATCTATGTCTGAAATTATTTTATTTTATTTATTTTGTCTTTTGCTTGGAAAGAAAAAAAAGAGAGGATAAATTCACAGTCATGTACCAAACATGTTTTATATATTTTGCAATAATACATATGTGACATGTGTTAAGATGATAGTAATGGACATATTATATTAGTCTTTTATATTTAATAAAAAAGTTTTTCAAACCTTACCTACTTATAAAATATTCTCTACTTTTCACCATGATCATATCATTGATTTTTATACATATGACTAATGTTCAACTATTGAAATGTCTCTTTTTGAACGTTCAATACTTACCTAATATGTAGACATTAATTTCATACAAAATATGTACAATTTACATAT